>JAPMOQ010041223.1:370055-384920 GCA_026543055.1 Argiope trifasciata
ATTGAAAAAGGCGTCCGCAAAGATATTTTTTACTACCGTTGTTTACATTTCTGGCGTAACGCGACAGGACTATTGTTTTTGAATGCAAACATGTTTAAAACGGTTAAGGGCTTCTTGAAAGAGGACTTGTTGTTTGTAGCAGAAGAAATCGGAGAGATACTGCCTGACAAGGTAAAAATTTCTGAATTAAAAGATATTATTTTGAATAGCAAAGAGTATTTGGAAGATCCAGATTTTGTGACAAATATTTTAGTAACGGCCGTGAGTCAGCGAAAACTAAAAGAAGAACAAAAACAAAAGCAAGCAGAATTTGAAAAAGAGGAAAGATTAAAACGTCTAGAATATGAAGAAAATAGAAAAGTAAGAGAACATGAACTGGAATTGGCGAGAATCGGAGCAACATTACCAATTGCAGGTGAATCTCAAAACACTATATCTGGCGCTAGAAAAAAATTTAATCTTCCAAAATTAGAATTTAGACAGTTTAATGGCGATATTAAAGATTGGCTACAATTTTGGAGCCAATTTCAACACATTCATGACGATGATGAAATCGCACCTGAAAATAAATTTCAGTATCTTATACAAGCGACTGTTCATGGATCACGAGCCCGAGAGGTAGTAGAGAGTTTCCCGCCAACAGCAGCCAATTATGCCAAAGCAATTGAAAGTTTAAAAGCACGATTTGGCAGAGATGAACTGTTGGTTGAGGTTTATGTTCGTGAATTGTTGAAACTGATAATTTCGGTGCAGAAGCATGAAAAAATATCAATGACATCTCTGTACGATAAACTTGAATCTTATCTGAGAGCCTTGGAGACTTTAGGGGTGACTACTGATAAATGTGCATCTATTCTTTACCCCATGGTGGAGTCTTGTTTTCAAGAGGACTTTTTGAAAGCATGGAATAGAAGTGCTTCTTCAGCAGCCTCAACTGATGCTAAAGAGCGTTTGACCAATTTAATGACTTTCTTTAAAGCAGAAACAGAGGGAGAAGAAAGAATTAATTTGGCTATGGCTGGTTTTGGCTTGGGTACAGATGAAAATCGACAGTCATTTAAGAAAAAAGTAAGAGATTTTCCAATGAAAAAGGTACCTACAGCTGCTAATTTATTGACTACAGTTTCAAAAGAAGTGAAAAAAGAATGTGTTTTCTGTACTGGGAAACACTCTAGCCAAGACTGTTTTCAAGCTCAGAAGATGAGTCTGGCTGAAAGGCATAATATTTTAAGAGAGAAGCAATGTTGTTTTGCTTGCTTAGCACCCAAGCATACAGCTCGTTCTTGCAAAGCATTTTTAAGATGTGTGATATGTAGGAAAAAGCATGTCCCACTTATGTGTGAGTCTCTAGAGGCTAAGAATCAAGATTCATACATGAATGAAAATAAAAGTCCAAATGTTGAAATTAACATGGCCAACAACACTTCAAGTCCCAGGGTGTTCCTTCAAACTTTAAAGTTAAAAATCGTATCTGATGACATAGAAATCCCAGTTAGAGCAATTCTTGATTCTGGGTCTCAAAAGACATATGTATTAAAAAATGTAGTTGAGAAAATGGGATATGTTCCACTTAGAAAAGAAATCCTGATGCACTCATTGTTTGGAGGGGTTAAATCTGACAAGTGTGAACATTTTTGCTATAAAATAAAACTAAGAAGTAAGGACAACAGTGTCACATGCAACATGGAAGCATTAGATCAAGCATCTATATGCGACAATATTGCATCAGTCACTCCAGGTTCTTGGATTTCAGAGCTTCATGAAATGCACATCAGGTTATCAGATGTAGGGGAAGAATCACAACCTATACAAGTGCTTCTTGGATCAGATGTAATAGGAAAGCTCATGACTGGTCAGCGGAGAGTTTTATCATGTGGGCTTGTTGCTATGGAGACATTACTTGGTTGGACTCTGTCAGGTAAAGCTCCTGAGAATGAAATGTCGTCATACAATGCTATGCTGGTAACCTCCCTATTGGTGAAAGAGATGGATATCTCCCAGCTGTGGAGATTGGATTCCTTGGGGATCGAAGATCCTTCAGAGCAAAAAACCAAAGAGGAGCTTCATAAAGCGTCTGTGGAGCACTTCTTAAGAACTGTCAAGGTTGATGAAGAAGAGCGATTCCTTGTCTCCCTACCGTGGCTTGACGATCATTTGCCTCTTCCAGACAACTTTAATTTGGCACTCAAAGGGTTGCAAGTGACAACCCATAAGTTAAAGAAGGAAAACTTATTTCAAGAATACGGTGAAGTCTTTAAGGAATGGGAACGAGAAGGTATAATTGAAGAAGTTCCACAAGAAGAAATAAAGTCTGCTTGTCACTACTTGCCCCATCGACATGTGGTGAAGCCGAACAGCACTACGAAAATTAGGCCAGTCTTTAACGCTTCGTCAAAACAAAAGGGAGCTGTTAGCTTGAATGACTGTCTGGAAAAGGGATTAAACTTGATTGAATTGATCCCTTCCATGTTAACAAGATTTCGACTGTATAGATTTGGCGTTTCTGCTGATATACGGAAAGCCTTCTTACAAATAAGTCTATATAAGGAGGATCGAAATTTTCTGCGTTTCTTATGGCACGGTGAAAAAGGAGAGCTCGTACACTACCGGCATTGTAGAGTGGTGTTTGGTGTTTCCAGTAGCCCATTCTTGCTAGGATCAACAATCCAATATCACTTGGAGAAAAAGTTGGAAGAAGCGAAGCAAGGCCTTGGAAAATACCCTGAGAGTATTATTCAAAATTTGATGAACAGCTTTTACGTGGATAATTGCTTGGCAAGTGTCGAAACCCAATCAGAACTAGAAAAATTTATTGGCGTAGCCACAGAGATCATGGCTGAAAGAAAATTCGACTTACGAGGGTGGGAGCACTCCAGCCCATCTGATCCTGTAACAAGTCCTACAATCATCCTGGGAATGATTTGGGACAGACATTGTGATACTCTATCAATAAATATTCCTGATTTGAGAGAACTAAAGGAAGAGATAATCACGAAAAGAAATATTCTTGCTGCTTCACACAAAGTCTTTGATCCGTTGGGGATCACTAGTCCCGTGTTGCTACTACCAAAATTCTGGCTACAAAATTTGTGGAGATCTAAAATCGGTTGGGATGAAGAAGTAGATCTGAAAACACGTCAAGACTTTCTGAAGTGGATAATGGAGCTGGAATATTTGAAGCATGTTAAAGTACCAAGATGGTTACACTGTGATAGAAGATTTGAACATATTTCATTGCATTTTTTTTGTGACGCAAGCAAACTTGCCTATTCTGCTGTTGTTTTCCTACGAGCTGATATTGGAAATACTGTACATGTACAGTTGGTACAAAGTAAAACTAGAATTGCCCCTTGTGGTAAAAAGGAAACAACAATTGCAAGGCTGGAACTTCTTGGTGCTGCTATATCTGCTCGTCTTTCCTCCACTGTCTTGAAAGAATTTCCAACAGACAATGTTTATTTCTGGACAGACTCTACTACAGTACTAGCTTGGTTAAAGAGAGAAGAACCTTGGGGTGTATTTGTTCACAACCGTGTTCAAGAAATTCGAAAGCTGACACCAGTCAAAGCTTGGAGACACGTTCCTGGATCACTGAATCCTGCAGACTGTCCGAGTAGAGGATGTTCAGCTAAGCAGCTTTGCAATTCAAAATGGTGGGAAGGGCCCAGTTGGTTGTATCTATCGCCTCATGAATGGCCTGTTAGCGATGTGGTAGTTGATGTCAGTGAGGAAGAAGTGAATAAAGAGAGAAGAGCTATCGTGACCTCTATGGTGAACATTCAAACAACAGATATTATGAGTGATTATTTTTCCACCTATAGTAGAAACATCAGAGTGGTGGCATGGATTCTACGTTTTATTCATAATATTTCAAATGCAACCAAGTTAAAAGGAAACTTAGACTATGAAGAATTCAGAAAAGCAGAGGTTCTCTATCTCAAGTCCATGCAGTCAAATGCCTTTCAAGATGAAAGACTTCTCGCTAAAATGCAAGCATTTAAAGGTGAAGATGGACTTCTGAGAATAAGAACCAAACTTGCAGATAGTTGTGAGAAGGAAGATTTCAAGTTTCCAATTCTCTTACCTGCTAATGATGTTGTAGTGAAATTGATTCGAGAAGAGCATAGAAAAGCAATGCATGCAGGCTCTTCAATATTACTTGCCAGGCTCAGAGAGAGATTTTGGATAATTAGAGCCAGAAGATTAGTAAAGCAGGTTATTTCTGAGTGTGTTATTTGCAAACGTTATAAAGCTAAACATGTTGAAGTACCGTTCGCTCCACTGCCTAGAGATAGAGTTACTCAGACAAAGGTATTTGAAGTAACAGGTGTAGACTATGCAGGTCCTCTTTATCTTAAGTCGCAAGGAAAGGCCTGGATAGTTTTATTCACTTGTGCTGTCTACCGAGCGGTGCATTTTGAATTAGTTCGGTCACTCACTACTGATACCTTTATTCAAGCCTTAAGACGGTTCATTGCTAGAAGAGGCAGGATTTCAGTACTTTACAGTGACAACGGTACTAACTTTGTTGGAACAAGTAATGCATTGCAAACATTAGATTGGGATAAAATTGCTGCATACTCTACTGCTCAGAAAATCTTATGGAAATTTATCCCACCCACAGCAGCATGGTGGGGTGGATGGTGGGAACGTATTGTGAGAATGCTCAAAGAGCTTCTGCGTCGAGTGATAGGAAAATCTATTGTAAATTATGAAGAGGTCCTAACCATCTTATGTGACTGTGAGTCAATAATCAATGCTAGGCCATTGACATATATACAAGATGATCCAAATGAATTGCTACCTTTGACACCAGCAATGTTTCTTCATGGAAACAGCAACCATGAAACGCCAGATTTAGATAAAGTAGATCGATCTTCGTTGGTAAAACGCACAAAATACTTGCAGAAGTTGCGTGAAGATCTTAGACAAAGATTTAGAAATGAATATCTTGCTCTTCTGGTCCACAGAGGGACAAGGAGAAGTGATATTATAGAAGTGGGAGATGTTGTGCTCATAGGGCATGACAATATTCGACGTATTGACTGGCCTCTTGGAGTTATCTTGGAAGTTTATCCTGGCAAAGATGGTGTTCCTAGAGTTGCGAGAATTAAAACCTCCCATGGTGAGAGGATCCGTCCCTTCCAAAGACTTTATCCACTGGAAGTGTCAGCTAAAACTGAAATTGGTGTTTTGAAGGCTTCAGGGCAAAGTGGCTTACCTGTTGAGAAGAGTCCTGATTCACCTGCTGGCCATATTCCCAATTCTCCTATTGAAGGGACTGATAATTCTGAGGAGATACACCATACCAAAACCAGATTGGGAAGAACCATAAAAATTCCTCGCAAATTAGACTTGTAATTTCCTTGTAATTTGTTTTAGATTGCAAAGTTCAATTTGTAACCTTTCACTTTGCAAGGTGGGAGTATGTAACATGTTGTAAATATTTAACTCTATTTAATTTTTATTTTACGTATGTGTTCAATTTATGATTGTACAATATTATTTTCCGTGTCTGAATTTAAACCGTCCATCTATAACCTAGAAATTATTTGTTTTGTTTGATTTAGCTCGTCCTGTGTGGCAACAATGTATGTTTGGTTTTTGAATGTGTTTTTCCGTTGTTAATAAAAGCTGTTATATGGAATCAAGGTTTTTTATATCAATTTAGAATACGGATTAATTTACATTTCGCAAATATATTACTCATCTGGGGATCTTTTGATCATTTGAGTAAACTATAATTGAAAAAGGCGTCCGCAAAGATATTTTTTACTACCGTTGTTTACAATATCTTAACTTTTATACGAAAAACGAGTTGTTAAATGTATTTATATAGTTTATTGCCCTTTAGTCTTCAGTTCATTCATTTCCAAAATTTGATTATCATTGACCAAATCATACTGAGCATTATACTCCATTAATCGGAAATTTGATCGAATTTAATGCACAAAGAAAAACAAAACATTGTTACCATAAAAAGTCGTTCTAGAGTTTTTTAATTAATCATATACAGTACATTTCATTGACTTTTTTATATAGAAAGAGCAAGATAATTTTTGATTCGATTACATCATTCCATACATTCTGTGTTTGATATTTTTAAATCAAGCAATTTACAACAGCCAAAAACAATACCAAACTAAAACAATTATATTGCTGAATTCTTTTTGTTTTATCTTAGATTTTTACAATAATATCCATCGTCGTTACTACAACAAAGCTATAAACATGCAAAATGCGAGATATTTCTGTTAAATTTGAAAATAAAACACGCAAGCAAGTCAAACATGTAAATCAATTTGTTTTTATTTTTAATAGAAGATTGCACATTTAAATTGACTTCACAATTATATAGTTTTGCTGAATTCAACATTTCAGAAGCGAATGAAGAGTAAAAATTTATTATGTCAACCATTTTATAATAATTTACTCATAATTGAAAAATTGATTTTTAAAATCTGCAAACATTGGTTTTTATTCTATCATATTCTGTTGGCTGATGAGACAAAAGTCAAAATTTGATTTACTTTAATTTAAATAAAAATCTAAAATCTTGTGACATGTTTTCTTAGAAAATTGCTACTATCCAAGAATTAACTATATGTCAGAGCTATAGCAATGGATAAAATGTTGCTATGTAAAAGATTTAACATGATTTGCACTTCATGTAATTTACAGAATAGTCAACCTTCTGGAAATATGGAGAAACAATTGCAGTTATTAGAATATTGTTGATTGTCAGTAGCCAAATCGGCAAATATTAATCTTCGGAAATGAAAGCTCCAAGCTTTCGCTCAAATTAAAATCTACAATTTCAAGCGTACTCTCAAGAAACAGGAAATACGTTAGACTTCTGCTTTTCATCTGGTGGTTTAAGTGCTTATGCATGCTCAAACATAAGCAGACGCATGGGGGTATTGGTTTTACCACAGCCTAAAAACTTCATATTAGGAAGGATAAAAATTTTCGTAGGCTTTTTAAAATGAAATTGTTCAGAGTGAAGTACATGACCCATAACAGAAAGTATATTTGGATAATAAACTAAAAATACAAATTTATTAAATATTCTACAGGGATCTCTAATGATTGCACATTTAATGAAATATAATGATAGGAATTTTTTTCATTGCTCTGATGCTTTCATTTGTACATTTATTTATTTTCTAAATAAAGAGATTGAAATTTATTCAAAGATATAAATGATATAAATACTTTGATTGTAATATTAAGCACATAGATTGTCAGTTAAAATATTCTTTGTTTCTTATATATATTTTTTGTACTTATTTAGAAAATGATTCGTTGTAGTATGGATTCTTTTCCAATGAAGGATTCGTTCACAGGAAATGACAATCGTAACCGGCTCGTCATCATCAAATGGTAGTGTAAACGTAAACAAGTCTCGGAATGATATTTTTTGTAAAAAAAAGATGACTATAGTTTACCCTTTAAATTTTTTTGATTTTGCAGTAACTGTATTTATTTTAATTTTACTTCCTATTCTTGTATATTGTGTGCTTTCCAAACCGAAAAAAATGGCCCAAATAACACGATTTGAAGACGAAAAATTTTATTTGGATCTGTCAACTAGTTCAGCTTCCAAGAAGCTATTTCCTAATCTTCGGGATGAATTCTCATTGTCTCTCTCAGTTATAGTTCCTGCATACAATGAGGAGCAACGTTTGCCGGCCATGCTAGACGAATGTCTGGAATACTTAGAAAGAAGGGCTGCAAAACAGGCCGAGTTTTCTTATGAAGTGATTATTGTTGATGATGGTAGCTCTGACGGAACAACGAAAATTGCTTTAGATTATGTAAAGAAATTCGGATCTGAAAAGGTAAGAGTTCTAACACTGTTGAAAAATCGAGGAAAAGGAGGTGCTGTTAGACTTGGTATGTTGAGCGCACGTGGAAAACTCTTACTGTTTGCTGATGCCGATGGTGCCACGAAATTTCCAGATATTGAGAAGCTGGAAGAAGAAATGCATGTTTTAAGTGAAAAAGACATCAATGCTGTAGTGATTGGTTCTCGTGCTCATTTGGAGAAAGAAGCTATTGCTACACGCTCTTTGTTTCGAACTATTCTTATGTATGGCTTTCATTTTTTGGTCTGGTTGTTTGCTGTTCGCACAGTCCGGGATACACAGTGTGGTTTCAAAATGTTTACTCGTGAAGCTGCTCGCTCTCTTTTCTACGTCCTACATGTGGAACGTTGGGCTTTTGATGTTGAGCTGTTATATCTTGCTGAAAGAAAGAAAATGCTTATTAAAGAAGTTGCTGTCAACTGGACAGAAATTGAAGGATCCAAGTTAGTTCCAATTTTTAGTTGGTTGCAAATGGGCATTGATCTATTATTTATCTGGTTAAAATATCAACTGCATATTTGGAAAATTTCTGATTCTAAAAAAGAATCTTGAGTAACAATGATTCTTTCAAATATGTAATCAAGAATTGGTAGTGTTTCATTAACATGACAGCAGCCAACATATTTGTTAGGTGTGTCAAATGCAGCAATTTTAAGAAGTCAAATGTATGATTTGTTTTCAACATTTTTGTTTAGTGCTGTATTTGTATGTGGGTTTGGAATTTAGTGATTACTGCTGTAGCAGACATATACTTTCCATCATATTAAACTGACTGCTGCTGCCAGCATAATTGAAAGATAACAAGAATCATCAATTGGGAATGCTATGCCTTACATCTATTTATATTTTGTTCTTTTTATACATTCCTTGAAATGTAATAAGCAAGTGTTTTGTAAATCAGGATTATCTTTTAGAATAAGTGAAAAGAAATTTTATAAGATCATGGATCTTATTGATCACTATAATTTATTAAAAAAAATATTTCCATTGTCTATTGGCGGTTTTATATAAAAGGAATAAAATTATATATATTTCAATTGACTTAAAAAATATGCAAATAACTGTGATGGACAATGAAATAAGATTTCCCAATGTAATTTATATAAATTAAAGATTGTGATAATTTTATTTTGTTTTATAAAAATATAACATGCATATATATCTGAAAAAAGTAAGGCTTTTGAAGTAATTATTTTAGCTAATATGTTTTTATAATTGATGTATTACAAAATGCTTAATTATTTAAATTTTAATTTAAAGATATGTGTTTTGATGTATTATATTTATGCATTTTTAATTTATTAAATTATTATTGGTTATGCTGAAATAATATTAAGGTTTTTATGCTATACTACTTAAATTTATATTTTTGGTGTTTGAGTAACAAAAGGAATTTTGCTTATTTAAAACAACAGAACAATTGCTCTATCTTTATGTGTCCACATATCATGTTGCTATGTTTTGTCTGTAGCTTTTGTGTATTAGAATGCTAAATTATGGGCATTTATATGTGCATGAAAATAATATTGTTTATTTCTCTGCCTTATAAATATATACGATTCAAATAAATTATTTCTGTTGTAAATTATTGTGATTCATTTATTTTTCAAATTTTAAAATCTAACTAATTAATATTATTTTTAAAAAATTTCCAAGAAAAAAAAAAAAAACAAAAAAAAAAAAAAAGAAGAAGAAAAAACAAACACCCATTTTTTTTCTTTTAATTTTTTAACAAAGTAAAAATTGCTAGCAAGTTTTATTATTTTTATAAAAATTGAAATGTTTCATATAAATATGAAAAGATCAAAGAAATTTATGATTCAAGTTTTGTATTCTTACCTATCGATCTATCAATAAAAAGATGCTTAGTTGTTATTATAAATGTGTGAATTTTAAATTAATTTTCATTGATTTCTTTAAAATAATTTTGAATAAAGAATTGTTTTTTTTTTCATGCAATATAATAACCCAGTTAACACATTCCAATTAAAATACAATTTTGAGGTATGTAAAGGAAGACATTTTGATTACTTTTTTAAGAATAAATCTTTTTCCTCCCATTTAATACCGTTGTAACCATAGATGAAAAACTGTTAATTATTAAGCTAGACTTTATTAGATTTTTTTCAAACATTCTCTTTATATTTGGCAAATAAGATGTGTTTTTTAACTGTCAAATAAATGTAACTTTTCTAAAATAAGAATTGTATGCTTGGACAATTCAAAATATTTGATTATTAATTCACACGTAATTGGCAGTAAATACTCCATGCACATGTTTTTGTTTCTTATCACAAATGAAGTAGAGTGATTATGTTAAAGAATGTGGATTTTATAATTTTAATTATAAATACATTTAAATGTATCCTTTATTTTATATTAAAAATTGATGCTGCATAATGTTGAATTCTGATGTAGTCATTTTTTAATTTTAAATGCTTTTTTATCTAGAAGAGCATACTTTTTGTCATATCAATTATATCTATGAAATTTTCTCATGGAATATTAATTTTTTCCTCCAACAGCAGTAAGAGCATACAGTAAATTGAGGTACCTATAACTTTTAAACTTAAAGGACTATATATTGTTAATTTTTTGTAATGTAAATTGATAAAACAAATGCAAAAAATGTTTTTTTTTCCTTTTTTTTTTACTCAAATGTGTCAGAATATTCAAAATTTGTTATATTCGTTGCTGTAAATATTGCTATATATATATATATATATATATATATATATATATATACCAACATTACATTTGTCCAGATTAATTTGAAATCCCCTTTCCTCAATTCTCATTAATATAAATTCAGTATTACAGCTACACATTTGTTTGAATTTACTTTTCTTTTGAATTTTCAGATTTATAATATAAATATAATATTATTTTAGCCTATAAATGCATATATATTTCAGTCGATGCTAAAGAGTTGTTTTTTAAAATAGTTATTATTATTTTTTTTATGTGTATGTGAACATATTGAATAACTTATCAGTATTCAGTTTTACATTGCTGAATATTTTATATTTCAAAAATAATAGTTCTGCATGCTTTTATTGTTCATGCAAACTGATTTCATTAAGATCGGAAAAGATTAAAAAAAAAATGTCTTTTATATTATCAGCAGTTTTCATTTTGGTATAAATTTATTCAAGCACTTTTTATTTTAATTTTTTAAAATTGTTATTTTGTGCTTTTTTTGTGTTGGTGATTCAGATTTACTTTTCTCAGTATTGCAGTAGTTTTAAATTTTTTAAAAACTTCAGTGAATTATTTAAAAGTTTATGGGATTTTTTCTGTTGTTTTATTTCAATATTTCATTAGTATTTTTTAAAATTTATATTTATTGATTAATTTTCTGTGATTTCTTTCCATTATTTCCTAAAATGAAAATTAATCATTGCCATTTACATTTTATATAAATTTAAAATCTATCTGTTGCAAATATAAATGGACATAACTAACCATTCATTTTAATGCAATATGGTATGAAAATCACTTTTTGTTTTACAAGAAACATCCATGAAAGGAAATTCTAGTGATGAGATTTTTCTTTTTGTGTAAAATTTAAATCTGTTTAGAATTTACATGCATAACTAATTTTGTCATATGTTCATGTTTTTATATTTACTATACTGGCTCAATCAATTTCTTATGTAAAAATAATACACGAGAGTATAATTCTTGTGGATGATTTTATTATAAATAAGTTTAGTTTTAATACTTTTGAAATACCTTTTAAAGAAGTAAAAATTAATGACTTGAAAAGATGGTTACAATATTCAAAAAGTTTGTTAATTAAGATATGGAATAAACATAGTAAAATTAGATTATTACTTTTTAAAAAGAAATCAGAACGTAAATTTATCCCAAAGAAAATTCTCTTTGTAAATATTTTTATTATATGTCTTTATTGATATAATTGTTAATTCCCTTTCCACACATTTATCATACTTGTTCATTTGCTACTTTCTTATTCTTGTTTCCAGAAATCATTTTTGAAATTAATTCTCGAAAAATATTAAAAATTCAGAATAATGTAAGTAATTCTTTGTAGTTTAATGTAGGTTCTTTGTGGTAAATAAGTTGTAAGTAAATAAGAAAGATTTGTTTTTTTACTGGTTCCAGTTAACATTTCTAAAGATGTTAATAAATTCATGAAATAATAATAAAAAGAAGCTTTTTTTTTTATAAAAGATTGCTTAATTTTAACATTGCTTTATGACTGTTTTTTAAATTATTTGCAATCATTAATAAGAATGGTACTAAATTATTGTCAATTATTATTTAAATGTCATTTGTTTTGGATTTAATCTTATAATGTTTAAAAAGCGGGGAGGGCGGAATCGCTTGCTTAAAATTAGCACATACAGGGTGATCAGCAAATACGCCTTGATTTCAAAATTAAATATCTCTACAACAAGGATAGATAGAATTATGCGGTAAACTGTACGTTTATTAGCAAAACTGTAAAAATGCTGTACAAAAGTTTAGAAAATTTAGTTTATAAATCGTTAACAGATGGCGCTCTAATCACAATGCCCACAGACGTTTTCAGTATGACGTCAAAAATAAAAAATTATTCCCGATCTGATTCCTTGTGACTTCTTTCTGTGTGGAGCATTGAAAGACACTGTCTATAGAACACAATCCCGTCACTCGAGATGAGCTTGAATTGTTGATTGGTGTTGCATGTGATTCCATTTCCGTTGAGACATAGCAAGACGTGATGTCAAATTTCATTGTTCGATTACGCCACTTAATTGTTTCGAACGGTGAACATTAAAAAAAATTGTATTTTGATTGCAAAGACCGCATCACTTTATTGTTTTTTTTACTTCTTTCAGAGAAATAGTTTTTGGAGCAGAGCGCCACCTGTTAACGATTTTTGTAACTAAATTTTCTAACTTTTGTACACTATTTTTACAGTTTTGCAAATAAACGTACAGTGTACCGCATAATTCTATCAATCTTTTCTGTAGAGATATTTAATTTTGACATCAGGGCTTATTCGCTGATCACCCTGTATATATAATCTATATTCCCGAACCAGTTTGCAGAACCAATAAACATATCCTGTTTCTAAACCCAGAACCGATTATTTTAATAAAAGCTCATAACATGCTATCATTGATCACTTTCCTTTTTTATTTTCAAGAGAATCTTAAAAATTCTACTCCATTATATAGTTTATGGTGTGTGAGGGATAATGTTTGCAGAATCCCCCAATCTTAATTCACCGATTTTTTCAATTTTCGTTTCATTTGAAAATTTATGATCGTTTCATATATCATTAATGATTCGCCTTATCTTTACCACCATTATTTTCTGAGAAATATCTCAAAAATTATTTGGTGGAAGAGTCCACGATTGTAACTTGGAGTGATTTCCCTAATTTATTCTGCAGTTTTCAAGAGAGAGAACCTTAAGTCCTTGCTACTTATAGATTTTATGGAAATTTCTCGTTCCGTATAATCCCAGCGAACCGGCAGGTTTCAGAAGACAATTAGTATAAAAATTATTTCTCAAAACGCAGTAATTAAAATATTTATTTCTGTTGCATCTATTTTCTGGTTTGTGTTTGGTATAAATTTATCTAAGCACTTTTTATTTTAATTTTTTAAAATTGTTATTTTGTGCTTTTTTTGTGTTGGTGATTCAGATTTATTTTTCTCACTATTGCAGTAGTTTTAAATTTTTTAAAAACTTCAGTGAATTATATAAAAGCTTATGGGATTTTTTCTGTTTTTTTATTTCAATATTTCATTAGTATTTTTTTTTATTTATATTGATTAATTTTCTGTAATGTTTTCTGTATTGATTAATTTTCTGCATAAAAATGTTTGTTGAAAGATAATTTAAATTTATAGCTTTTAAATTATTGTATTTGTTATTTGGAAAGTTGGAGGATTTTCTCTTAATTATGTATTTTATATATTTCTAAATCTAGTGCGCTTTATGTTTACTTTCGTCCTATAATCAGAACAATTCAAATATGCATTTTGGAATAGTTCCTCTTTCATTTGATCGGTTTGGATCAAAATATGATACAGATAATTAATTTGGAACAAATTTACACTTTTAGAATATGGTCTGCAGAGTGTCCCCAAAAGATTGAAACGCGATTTAATTCTTTACATATTAGAGATAAGTGGCAATGTAAACTGCAAACTCGTTTAAAATACAGTACGAAGTAAAACATAATTTAACGACGAAATGGTGTTTTAAGTGATGTGAAAAAGGACATAAGTCAGTTTCTTGTGTGTCATATTTCATTTTTAAAAACACAGTCAATCAGATTTTTTCTATTAATTTTCTTGGGTGGAAAAGATCAAGTTTCTAATTGACCAAACTTGTCTAGGGGATTGATACGATATCTAATTATATCTTTCATAGAAAAAATATTCAGCTAGTTCGTGCATCTACCAGATGCGTGGGTACTTTTCTAGTCATCAAGAAAGTTCAAATCTTTTCTAATACAAGACATTTATTTCTTCAAGACGACACAACACAAACATCATACACAAAACACATCTTAACAATTCAAGTACATCTTCAGTTCTAAATATATTTCCGACAGCTCGCAGGCTGACGTCACTGGCTGCCTCAGCTGTTGCCAGATTTTATCATGCAGTTCACAACAGGGGTCGCACAAAAATTTAAAAAGTTAACTTTTTGAAAACAAACAATGTTTTTTAACTGAGAGTCTTATTCTGTACCTTATTTTGCTATTTACATCTTCCACTGCTCGTTAATGAGTGAAAAATTAAGCCCTTATTTTGGTCTTTTTGGAACACCCTGTGTATTCAAGACAATGTATTAAATTTAATTCAAATAATTCTATACTTTTTTTAATTGCTCACTTAAAAACATATATATTTTCTATCCTTTGATGGACTTGATTTAAAATCGAAGACTTAAATTAATTTTAAAAAACTACCTTCGTTTACAACATTTTTATCGTAAATTTTTTTTTAAATTAATCATTTTAACAAAT
>JAPMOQ010041223.1:385744-427967 GCA_026543055.1 Argiope trifasciata
CACACACACACACACACACACACACACACACACACACACACACACGCACACACACACGCACACACACACGCACACACACACACACGCACGCACACACACACACACAATCATAAAAGCATTAAGATTATATATATATATATATATAAATCCAATAACGTATATGATATTTTTAAAAGAAAAAAAGAAATGCAAAAACCTTTGATTTATTTTTATGTCAATACATTATTTTGTGACGGAAGGCATTAATTTTATCACGGTCTTTGGGAAAGAGGACAAGTGTTAACTTAAGAAACAGAGAAATTGTTTTTAATCTCTATTTATTCTTTGATACAACACAATCTTTTTATCAGTTTTTTTATTTGTATTAATGCTCTCCTTTATCTATCTATTTCTATTTCGTGATAGCGGTTTTCTAGCTTTGGAGTTCCACTCTGTGCCGCGTGAAGAAAGCATCCAAAATTTTCGGGTGATATGGGAGCCATAATTGCTACACCTGTGGCTATTATTGCTACAGTGCTTTCTGCGAAACCTTCTGGTGAGAAAAAGCCTTTAATTTTCGTCTTTATATAACTGTTTAAAGTCAATAATTAAAAAGTAATATAAATTTTTTTAAAATTTATATTACTTAATTACTACTTAGGTCAACAATTTTTTTTTAAATTTTAATTACTGTTTATTAAATAATTACAATTGATATATTATATACATATGAAAGAATCAGAATATTATGTGGTAAAAGAAATTTTTTTTCAATTATCTACACGTTTTTCCCACTGACGGTTTTTATTTCTAAATTTATATCCTGTTAAATATTTTTTATAAGATAAATTTTTTTCTGCCATATAAAACTAAAATGAATTAATTTATAAAAAAAAAAATACTGATTTTTGCAAGAATTGATTTCGTATTCTGAAATCCTTGCATTTTATCTATTGAGCAACTGCTTGTTGATTTCAATTTTCATTAAAAACTGTTAAAACTCTATTTAAATTAATAAAAATTGATTAAACTTTATTAAGGAATTAATATCTGAAAAAAAAACTGTATTCACCTGAAGTGTTATCTGCTACAAGTTTTAAAAAATGTATTTAAACTTGAGTGGATGAATAAAAAGTATATTATTAATGATTGGAAATTGAATAAGATATATAAATATATATAGGGAGAGTGGGAACTAAAAATAAAAATTGATAATATTAAAGAATTTTCTTGTTTATTTTTCTGTACATAATGAAATATGGTTGAATTTTTCTGCTTTCATCAACAATTTTCATTTTTCAATTTAAGCAGTGACGAATTTAGGTATCTTCCAACTGTAGACAGTACACATTTTAAGGCCACTCATTTAATAAGATATGCAAATTTAGTTTCAACCTTCAGTGAATTTTAAACATATTACTGATTTATTTTTGATTAATCTTTGGCTACATTTATATCATCAGTGCGTCATACATTTTTTTGGACAAAGACGTGCTTGACCTTCTGATAAGTCATTGAAATTGAGACGAAATTTAACTAAATTATTAATAATTTGTTAGTTATTATAGCCAGATTTTATTTGTTTTAAAAATATTTCGTAAAACTAACTCCCTAAAATTTCAATATTATGTTGGAAATAATATTGAAACTATTATATTTTCGTATAAATGAATAATGTGAAATAAATCAATTCTTGCATAAAATATACTGTTCCTATTTGCCTACAAAATTAGATATGCCCCAAGTGCTAATGAACGTTTACCCAAAGGGTTAACATTTTGTATTTAATCCACTTTGTGAATACATATTTGTTTTTGCTTATCTGTTACTTCAAAATTTCCGGTACCTGCATTTTACCCAATATAATTAAAGTAGATGTTCGGTTTATAAATAATTTAATAATAAAATGAAAAGCAAATATAAAGGAGCCTAACTAATTACATTTGATAAAGTGTTAATATTGTTTTAGTACGTAATCATTCTTAGATTCGGCATTAAAAAAATATTTATATTTATTTAGCAACCAGCAGGTGTTCGAGCTCCGCTCGGAGAAAACAGGTATCGAAGCTAACTCGAAGATTTAAATTTTCAATTGTGATTTATCAAAACAATACATGCCATAAGAAAATTTGTGAAACCATTGGTGAAAAGATAACCGGTTAAAGTGCACCATTGTAAACTATTCTAAACAAAGTTAGAGTTTGGAAAGGGAACTATTCTATACAAAGGTAAAGTAAAGGTAAAGATTGAAGTGTGTTGAAGTTCAATATTTTTGACAAATTTATTTAGAAAAACCAAACATATATACATACATAAGAAACATATTATAAACCTATAACAGCATAAACATAAAATATTAGTTCGCCATATTGGCTATAGATGGCAGCACGTTACCGCTTGAAAATTTAAGTAGCCATTATGGCGAACTAATAAAGTTTGAAAATATCCTATCTGTAACTCCGAACTGCTCGACCGTACCCCTTCAAAACCGGCGCCAATCGATTCCTCGTGTCCAAAAACCCCAGACCCCCAAGTTTACCGGAGTTTATTAATTCTGGGGCGATTTTCGACTTGGCAACCATTCCTCGTATTATAGTATTAGATTAGAGATGTACTAGTATTTTTAAGTAGCTTGCTTGCGCCCCTCTCTTTTTTGACTTAGAGAACCTAGGTAATTGCCTCTTTGGAAATTACCTAGAATGTATGCAATTATGAAAAGTATTTAGTTTTTTATTTTAAACATAAAATTCAAATAAGCTTCGATGTTCTAAACAAAATGTAGAATTCTGTATTCTTTGTTTTACTGCAAGTTTTTTTACCATCATTTCGCATCATCATCAGAACGGCTTAGGATCAAATTTTCCAAAAATAAAATATATACCATACTACGCTGTGTCTTAATTCATATTCAATATTTTCGAGTAGTTTTGCGGCCTAATAGAGATAAGACGTTTTGATTTAAAAAAAATTCTTTTTTATTCCTCCCTGAGAGGCATAATCTATGTACAAACAAGAAGCGACAAGGTACATCTACATTACAATACAAAAGCAAATAAGAGCGACAGAATATTTATCCCCATGATTATATACTGTGAGCTACCTTTTGGCAATAATATCGGGTTTGACGAAAATAGTCAACAGGATTATCCCAAAGTACTGAAAATTCCACTTATATAAACATTAAAGAATCTGAAAGAGTGAAATATTTTTTTTTGAAAATTAGTAATTATTTATGCATTTTATAAATTTGATCTATTTTATTTGATAAAAATTGAATTAGTTTTTTAACTATTTTTTAAAAATAAAATAGATTTTTTGTGATGAAAAGAAAACTAAAATTTCCCTGTTATTGATTTTTGCCTTGTTAAGCTGTATCTCGAAACTTTTATCTCAGGGAAAGATATCGAGGCCTTTTAAAAATACAAGAAAACTTCAAAGTGATTTTCATTTCATTTGATAAACGATAAATTTGCACTGTTAATATTATTAACGATAATGTAAATGATTTCTGTATTTAAAGTAGAGATAATTTCATCCTTTCAAAGGTTAAAAATTTTATTTGATAAGCAGGTCAGTTTTTGTACTTTGAGATGATATTTTTTTCTAATCTTATTGCAATAAGTATATTAAACTCGTGATTCATCGCGTGCATTTTTTATGCTCGCTGTTCAGTAAATATGAAAATCTATAATTTTTTTTATTAAAACCGTTCTTATTTGAATACTAAATTTAACATTTCTAATGATGAATATCTAGCCGTCCTTGGCTACTAGTTGGTTTTTCGAAATTGAAGGTTGTTAAAATTTTTAATTAAATATTACATTTTCTTTGCTTTTATTGGTCTATTCATTAAAGCATTTTAGAACTTTAGATTCTGATTGACATGGGACACGTATTATATGGATGTTTAATACCACACTCCTTCCTTATTGTGCTCCTTAATTTTCTTTACTTTTAGCAGAAATTTGAAATAAAAAAGATTGAGCTATATATAATGCAATAACTTTCTTACAGAAATTATTTATAAATCACCATACTTAATTTTTTTTCGTCATTATTATTTATATATGAAGTTAAACCTTAATTGTAAAGAAGTGTTTATCTAAAAGTATACTTTAATGTTACATGTAATCTGTTCATTAAAGGAAATAAGATATCCATACGTATAATCTTTATATCATCAACATCAAAACCGAAGAATTTTAAAAAATGATTAATAAAATAGAAAAAGAATTTTATGGTTAATAAAAACCCCTGATATTATTTGAAAAATAACCGTTTTGAAATTTTAAGATGATATAAAAATAATTTTTGTTTTGCAATATTTCTAGTTGTTGTAGATAAAAATTGCCAAAAGTTTGCTTTATTTTTAATTTGTTAAGATTTTAATAGAAATCTCAAAAAAAAAAAAAAATCACTGAGAAATTTATATACTCACTCTATAAAGCATATACTTGGCATGTTTGTTATCTCTAGATGAATCGATCTGGAACATAGAGCAGCGACACTTTCATGCACGTCTATACGTATTCCATTCATGTTTCTCTGATAATCGAATGATAATAACCTGGTCAGTTAGTACATAATAGAGTTTTATAGACACTTTAAGGAATGCTAAATTCCTACCAAGTTAGTGACCATTTGTTTTGGCTATATTTGAAGATATCATTGAAGATTAAGCAACTTCTGTGACAAAATGGAAATTTTTAGAAAATACAAGAATTAAAATAATATCTGTATTAAATTCAGAGCTTCGGAAGTTCTAGAATTTTCGATATTCTATTTGAAAATCTATATAAAGCGATGAATTCTCCAGTTGAAAATTTAATCGCAGAACGAACTCTTTAACTGTTCTAACTTTCTTTTTTCTTTGTGTTGTGGTTGTTTAGTTAACGATCTACTTTTTTCTTTGTATTGTTGATTACTCTAAGGGCCGCTTTTGTGTACACTTCGCTGTATTTTGCTGTGATTTTTGTGTAGTAAACTATTATCGAGAGTTTTGGATTTCTCAACGTGCACAGAGCAGATATTTCCGTAACAATCTGTACTTATAATAGAGATAAATAATGTTCATGTGATTAATTAATCAATTAAAATTAAATTAAATTAATTAATGAAGAATAAGCCAGATTTTGATGTTTTATCACAATAACTTCTGAAAATATTCCAGCATTGAAAATAATTTTTTACACTGTTTTTAAATTAAAAAAAAATTCTATTCTAAATGTTGTCTATTTAGTTGTCGTAAAATTCCTTAGTCTAGATTTAATTAATTTTTAAATATATTTCTTAATATATTTCCCAACAATATTACTGTGAATGAAATCCATCCCGTTTTCATTGTCTGATCATGTGATTTTATGTCATTGTTGGAAGCTAAAAATTAAAGATTCTATTAAAGATATGTGTAGTTTACGATGTGAATAAATATGAGATTGCAATACCACTAAACATAGAAGACAGGTGAATCAGACCTTTACTCTTTTAATAAAGATATGATGTCATGGTATTGGTTTCAGTTGGAAAAGTTTACGTTTGCAATTTGATTATATGTTAGATTATTAAAATGACAGAATACTATTAAAATGACGCGTCTATAGTGCCTGACGATCATGAACATGAAATTAAATCTAAGTAATTCAACTCAAATTAAATATAACCAATATTTCCGGCCAAGCTGTCAGTCACCAAGGGCGACTAGTGGTCCTGCACATACACACGCATGCACATATCCGGCCTAGTTAACTTTTATCAGAATTAAATTAGGAATGCAAGACGTTATATTGGCAACATTGCCAAAGCATTGGAAGTGGGGCATCTGCTATGATTCTTGTACCTACCGAGCGCAACATGCAAGTTGAAAGATGCAGTACTCTGCTCATTTTTCATTGTTCCGTCAATGCGTTTACGGATGTCTGTTTAGATTTTTTTTGAAACTAAAAACTGCAAGTTTTGACTCTTATTTTATGATTATTTTGCCATATCTGTTTAATCATTTACCAGTGAAAAATAAATTCAGCTTAAGTGAATTTTCTTAAGAGTTAGATCTACGATTTAGGTTTATGTTTTTTTTGTTTTTTTCGTTTCCTGCAGTTTAATGAGACCTTACAGAATTAATGCTGAATTCTTATAATCCAGTTTATATATTTTAACTTACATCTCTAATACATTTTTGAAAAGTACAGTTCAGTATATAAACTGCCAGTGCAGAGCCGGCTAATTTAATCTGCAACTGCTTTTATGATTCACCTGGCTACGGCCGCATTCACATTCTGAGAGGCTTGGGATACAAGGGGTAATCCAAAAAAAGTTTAGAAGCAGCAGTATTTGGATAGTAGAAGTTGTGGATGGAAATATTGTTACCCAGAGTAGAGACAGATGGCGCACTTGTCTTAGATTGATCGTTCGAGTAGATAGTGCTAGTAATGGCTATATGCAAGAAGAAGAAGTGTAAGTAATGGGACCTGAAACAGCGATCGTAATGACCATACGTCTAAAGAAGTGGTCTCGCACTGTGTTGTGAGTCGTGATACGATTTCTCTGGGTCAAGAATGTATCCCCTTTGGACATTCACAGACAAAACGTCGAAGTGATAGGAAGGCGAAGCAATGAGTACACACCAGGGGGCGAAATGGTGTCTTTCTTTTAAAACGAGCAGAGAGCAAGCGAGAAACCGCAATATGGAAACGTTTAGGTGAGAGATCTAGAGCCACCACCCATACAACCCCTATTTGGCTTCCAGTGACTATTTCCTTTACCCAGACCTTGAAGAAACATTTCTTCAAAACAAGATCTATATCAGGTGAGGATGTTAAACAAGTGCCGAGATCTGGCTCCATAGCTAGGGACCTGATTATTACCAAGACGGGTTAAACAAATTGGTCCAGTGGAGTGATAAATGCCTCATCAGGTTTGATTATTACTTAGAGAAGTGACCGTCGCATATGTCACTAAATTACCATTTATATCTTGTGTCTATTGTTAACAAAACTATTGTTTTATTTTTCTTTGTAAACTTTTTTTTGGATCACCACTCGTAAATGGAAGACTTAGTCCTCAATAAGAAGTGAGAAAATACATATTACAACACTGAATTTTGGTTAAAAAAACCCGTGCCTTTTGGTACTGGTGGACAAAGAAATGAGTTCACAGAATATCAACCTATCTGGCTTTTTTGTTATCTGTGATGTCTTCTCCCTCTCCCGAGTATCCGAGAGTAACTAAAGTAAATTTATACTAATCATAAAGAGAGAGAGAGCATATACATGGATGTGTATGTAAGCATGCGTGCACGTGTGTGTGTTATCGTCTATCGGACCGATTGTCTGATTTATAAATACTAAATTTGGTGCATTTTACTTTGTATTAACATATTGATGAAAATATGCTCCTCAGAGTGATATTTTTAAAATTTTAATTCGATTTTTGTTAATTAAAAATGAATACACGTTATACCTCCGCATATAACGTTTTTCCGCTATATATATATATATATATTCTTTTTACTCCCTCCCTAATTTAAACATGCAAATTTATTATTATGAGTAAGAATATTCTGTTGTTTATTTAAAAAAAAAATGTATATAAACTATACATTAAACTATAAACTAAACTATACATTACTATATGGTAACTTTTTATTGAGCACTGAGAGGTATTTTTACTTTTGATTTTTCTGTTTATAGACATTGTTTATTGGACAAAATGGATCGCATCGTACATCTGCATCGAGCTGTACAAGCGTTCACACAAGAAGCGATTCGATTGGTACGACATGGGAGCAAAGCATGATCCACAGAAAACCAATTTTCTTCCTCATCCCAAAGAAGCAGTTTTGGAATCTCCTTTGCCCGATTCTCAGCTTGTTAATGTAAGTAACGTCTTTTCGTAATTGTTTAGAAAAATAGTTATTTTTTGCTTAATATTAGTTATTTTACCTAATTAGCATCACCATTAATTATTCCAAGATTTTAGGGTTGCAATCAAACCCACATCGTACCATTACTCCAAAGGTGATTGGGTACAAACGGGCTTAAGTTATCGCTAAAGAAAAAATTCTAGTTTGGCAATAGTATAGTATAGATAAATCTAAATTCAATTACAGAGATAGATTTTCAGCAACAAATCAATCTCTATCAAAGCAATTTTTAAGTATCAAATGTTACAGTTGATGGAAATAACAAAATATTTATTTTTAGGATTATCTTCAAGAGAATTGGATTCTGCAACTCGCATATAAAAAATTCAAATTTCAAAGATTTTTTAAATAAAATTGTAAAAAAAAAATTCTTTGAATATAATCTAAATAATATATTTGTGGGAGTAGATTTGGGAATCAATTAGATTCGTTTGTAAATGAATTTGGAAATAAAAATAATAAATAAAAATATCCTAAGAATGATCTGAAATTTCAAAAGTTCTGGCTTATAAATTAAAAAAGTCCAATTTTCAAATCAATTTAAAGCAAAAGAATAAAATCATTCTGAAAGAGGCTCTAAAAAAGAGAAAAATTCGGACAATGGCTCTCTTCCTCAAAACACTCGGGACCCAATGGCAATTATTTTTGAAATTATCCAGATCTAATGATGTGACATATGTGATGAGAAAAAAAAAATGTTAAAATATCGATAGGGTACCATTGGAATTAAAAGTATCAAATTTCATATTTGGTTAAATTTTGGATAGTAGATACTCTAAGAAAATATTTTAAAAATTCTTTCTAATTAGACATGTGGCTAAAAAAATAATCGAGACTTTAACATTTTCTTTTCATAACTTCTGAGATTATTAACTCAGTATATTCGGAATAATAATAAAATTTCAAATTTTTTTCTCAGTTTCTTTAAAATGTTTAATGAAACAGTTAATTTTTTATGACATTAAATTTCAAAGCATTAAGTTTTCAGTGAAATCACTTTCATTACCATTAATTTTTTCTAATCTGAATAAATTTTCCAAAATATGTTTTAGAACAACACTTTCCACTATTTTAGCGATTGTTTTCATAGTCATGCACTTAAAGACCATAGTAATTATTTTTTTTATGTGCAATATCTCTGTTATATAATTAAGAGCGAAATTTAAAAATAAAATCTGAATAGATTATTCAAGTCACAAACATTACATTACCACGATGCTTCGTACTAGAAGCTCAAATCTTGGTACTTTTGGATTATGTCGTCGACCATTTTCGCAAAATCTGATATTATTGCCAAAAGGTAGCGAAAAGATAGTTGAAGGATTGGCGCATTTTCGCGAGTATTGACAGGTCGAGGAGACAATCCAAAAGTGCCCAAATCTTTAAAAATTAAAAAGGAGAAATATCCTTTGTAGTGTTCTGAAATGGTATATTTTATTTAAGTCATTTTGTGCACAAATGATGCTCAAACTTTCTGAAAAATACAACAATAGTTTTTACTGTCAAGAATTTCATTTTTTTTTGTCATCGAATCCATCGGAGAAAATTAAAAATAGGAGAAAATAGAAAGTGATGATATCCATATTTTATCAACTGGAGCAGTCAACATTTTTTTATTATAATTTTTTATAGACAGCGGACGAAGTATTCTTTTACGGAGTGAATTCCAAATCCGAATGCCTTGTTACTCGCATATCAAGAGGACCCAACCAAGAAGCAGAAGCTTGGATTTATTTGAAGTTAGGCAATGGGAGAGTGTACCAGCTTCAAGAAACGTCTAGTTATCAACAGTCATGCTGTGATAAGAGAGTGTTCACTTGTGGAGGACTGCAGATTCACTATTTGTCTCCAATGAGAAGATGGAGGATATTTTTCAATGGAGTACTGAGGTGAATTTTTTAAAAAAATGTTTTTATTTTTTATTATTGATTATTTTGTGTATCAAGAAATACAATTATTTAATTAGAAGCTGCCAATATGTTATCTAGTTTTTTATATTTATATAATGCTAAAAAAGAAGAAATCTTTAACTTCAAAATCTGCCAATATAGCTTTCGAACAGTCAAACGTATTCATGTCAAGTCATTTTTTAAAGATCCAACCAGCTTTTGAGAGACAAGTAGAATTATCTCTTTTTTTTTATTCACTCCCATCATATAAGGCATTAGAAAATGAAGTAAGTGAAATAGGATGATGCCTTTATTTCTGCATCGTTTAACCTATATTTTTCCATTTACACGAGTTATAAATTCGTGATACATGATAATTGTTGGATCTGCCGTTGATTACAATTACATGGAATAAGTACATGGATAGCTGCTTAGATTGAAGATTGATTTAGCTCCAGTATATGAAGGTAACTTATCTTCTTGGCGAAATTTGAAGAAAAATTTATTTAAAATTTTGTTCTAGTTTGGCTAACCTAGGCACCCCAACTGAAGTTCGTAGATGTACTTTAATCCACCAGTTTTCTTAAAATATTTATCAAGAGCATTCGAAGAATACGGAATATGTTTTTGCAGATTATGTATCTAAATTTTTTATGATTCATAATCCTTGATCATGTCTCAAAAATATCACTAAATACTAATGTCTTCCATTTATATTTTGGCTGCTATCCATAAAATCTGATACGGGGACATTTATATATCCTTTGCCGTGTCCTCATTGCTAAGTGTGCAACGATTTAATTCAATGATTTTAAAATTTTCCTAAATAAGGGATGAGAGAAGTTATTAAATGATTTTGAAATGAATTTTTGTTTTGATGTTTTGAGTTTTAAAGTAACATTGATTTTCAATAAAAAAGTTGTAATAAATTGAGCTAGATTATGGAACTTACATACTTTTTCTACTGATTAACATCCCTTGATTTTGTTTGTATTAATCCATTAAATAGTTGATATAATTATTTGGACTTGACAATGATTTGTAAGAATGATGCTGGTATTTATATCTAGATTGTTGTGTAAGGTGTTATAAGATTGATGCATTCCCTTTTGTTTCTCACATCTTCTGGATATTGTTACAATTTAATCCAAGTTTTCCGAACTAATTTTATAAATAAATTATTTAGAGCACTGAGACATTTACCAATGAATTTTGGTTTTCATGTTTCAATCTGTAGAAATCCAATCATTTTCGATTGGGAAATTGTTGAAATCAATCGCTCACTTCAGAAAATATCAGATCTGAAGCAAAAGAATTTGCTTGTCATTTATATTAAAAAATCAAAATTAATGTGTATATATTGTTGTAATTTTGTTTTAAATTCAAAATCGGAAAATTATCTTATACGCATTTTATGTAATACTTTTGAGGAATAAATTTTATTTGACAATACGTTATTTGTCCACTAAATTTTTCAGATGAACCATTGTGTGTGAACGAATTTTCTCATTTACTTAAATATTTATGACAATTATCCATGATAAAAGATACCATTCGAAATCTGTATTGCATGGCAAAGGAAAGAGCAGAAAAATATGGAAAAATAAGGATCTCTCTTCAAATGAATTGCAATTTGCATTGTTTCTCTTCATTATTGGTCCTTGACTTACAGAACTGGTTAATTATTCTATAACAAATGGGATAGACCAGCAGAAACCTTTATACTTTAGCAAAAGTTATTTATTTTGAGCAGCATTTTGTTTTGACCTAGGGCTTGTAAGAGCATATATGACATTCGGTATTGATTATAGTTTCATATTTGCTATAACAAAAAGTGCCACTCACTACAGATATAATTTACTAAAATATTTTCATTTTCATTGATATATACTATTAAAAGCTAGGACTAAACAGAAAAATAAGTTGAAGTTGCTCATTGAAATATCTTTTGTATTATCAACAGGGAAAAGGATGAGAATGATCCGACATTGGATAGGAATGTGCATGTCAAATTCGCTGTTTTGTAAGTAACTGAATAAGATATTTTTTGTATTTTAAAAATTTATACTAATTATTTATCAAACAAAAGATGGATGGGACTATATAAACAAATTGATATATTTTACACATTCCCTTCCCAAAATAATATTTTAATACAGAATAATTACAATAATAGTTTTATCACAATGATATTACTAATGCTATGTGGTGAACATTGATTTCATGTATATATTATACAATAAAATGTTTCTTATTTGTATCTATGAAAATTTTCTTAATATACCAAAAATACTTTTTTCAGCCAAAAGTGTCTCATCATTATTTATTGATTTCTTATTTTTGATACTTTCTCATAATAAATTTCCTATTTATAATTTTTTGCCAATAACACCAGTGTTTTTAGAAAAACTTTTTTTTATTTATTAATATGATGACTTGTACAAATATATTTTGACATTTCCAACGGATGGAGTGACAACAAGGTTGTAAATAAGTGCAATAACTAAAAATACAAATAATATTTGCATGCTGTATATATTGTTACATGCACGTAGAATTTTTTAAATATAAATATGGCTCCTAAATGGCAAGTTAAGGTTAATTGGAGAAAGATGAATATAAGTATTGGAAAAATATATCTCGTTGGAAATTTGATATAGATATATAGTTTTCATGTTAGTAACCGTGAAACAAATTTCAGGCATCTCGATAATAGCCTTTCCACGTTACTTAAATATAAATAATTCTATATACACGTATTTTTAAAACTCAAAGTTATCTAAAGCATTAAAATCCCTCAAAATCTCATATTTCTTGGAAGTATTTTTACTCAATATATACTTTATGTATGCGTAAGTAAATATGAGGTATCAAGTAAAGCATGTTGAAAACGCTTTTGACAAAACTAAAAATGTTTCCAAATGTAAATGAGTAGACTCTTTTCTATAGATATAAGATTAAACGAAGATTGTTGTGTGATCGAAACGTCAGAACAAGTTTATCACAGTTTAAATATGCCAAGCGACATGCGCGTGTTTTGTGGTGACATGTATTCAAATCTTCCTGTTGAGGAGAAGACTAATTGATGGATTTTCATCAAGTTTGGAAGCCAATCCTATTAATTTCGTTAGATGAGAAGTTCCTATTAATTTCAAATTCTTATTAAAATATTACATTGTGATACTTCCACAATCAGCTTTTTGCCCCGATCTCATATAATTTTACTTTTTTTTCCTTCCCGAATGAGTATTTTTGCTTAAAAGGTACACATTCTCAAGTTTCAAAGAAGTGCAGAGATGGAGGAAATGGGAGTGATGCCAAAGTTGGGTTAAGATTTTGAAAATATATTACTTTTGTTTAACCACTTATATATTTTTTAATTTACGATGTCGAAAATTCATAGTTACGCAGGATAATTAATTCGAAGGAAACTTCAAGTGGACAATTATATTTGTATTGATTTGTTTATTATAAAATAAGTTTTACGAAGTTTACAACAATTCTAACTTAAATGATACATTCTGAAATAATCTTAGATTGACATGAAAGGCTTTTCAAGTTTATTTGTCATTAGATGTAGCAAATAATATATTATTACAAATAATGTTTTATATTTCTAATCCAGATGGAGAGCGTCATCAGACACTTTTGACTTTACTTCAGACATAAATAGTTCAGCTTTAGCAACTGGTTTGGCCAAAGCTAAATGGAGTCAATATTTACCACCTGTGGGAAAGTGAGTAAAATAATGATTTTCATCCATTGTGTTAGAATTTTAAATTATTTTAAAGTGTAAATTCGGTTTGATATTAAAAATTTTAATTTAATGTCAATATATTATTATTAGGCTATTCAATATATTGGATTGCTACGTTCAAACTGGTGTAATTGCTGGTACAATAAAAATAGATGGATATGAGGATGAGATGAGTCTGTATTTATTTGGAGAAAAGATTAGGTTCTTAGGTAATTACCATTATCGTTATTTTAATTAATATTTATATGTGTATTTATATAAGGAGTGTTCAAATGAAAAGGTACGAAACATCGCAACAACGTAACCGTCAATATATTTGAATATGCCGCTTTGGAAGAACGTAATGAGACATGTAGAGATGCGATTGGAGTCTCCAGTGCAGATCGGAACATGCGCGGACGCCCGCATGCGCAGGAAAGAACGCCGTTCAATCGACGTGAATTGTTCTAGCACAGAAGAATCATTAACTCCGATGTGTACTATGAGACACACCGAAGACTACGCAGGTCATTAAGAACAAAAGACTGGGGCTACTCAATAATCAAATTGAAGTTGGATAGTAAAATTAGCCATTCTTATTGGATAATAAAATTGGCCATTCTTGTTGGATAATAAAATTGACCATTCTTGTTGGATAGTAAAATTGGCCATTTAAATTGGATAATATAGTTGAAAATACAGTTAATTGATAAAACAGTTGGCCATTCTAGTTGAATAATACATTTGGCTAATATGGTTAGACAATACAAACTGGCTATTGTTGTTGGATAGTAAAATTGGCTATTATGATTGAATAATAAAATTGGCCATCTTAGTTGGATAATACAATTAGTCATTCCATTATTTTAGGCAATTGAATTGAAATTTAATTTAATTTATGATTCAATATTTGGCAAGTGACCAAATTTGTATTAAAGCATGGTACAATTCTTCAATTGGCTGTACTAGCTGGATTAATGCAATTGTCTGATTTAGTTTAATAATAGAATTGGCCATTCTGTTGGACAATACAATTAGCCATTCTACGAATTTCATGCCATTTCACTTCGGCAAATGGAAATATTCAGATTTGTTGGTGTGGAACTAAAAACATGCAACTTTTGAAACAAAAAAAAGCATTTAAAACTAATAAAATAGCTATAAAATGACAATAAGTCATTATTATAGACAATATATATATATGATAGTTTATAATCAAATTAATGATACTAGGATTAGGGCATTTTCTGTCATTGTCATTATTACGTGTATTTTCATCAAAAATTATTCTTACATTGTTGCATTTCCTTATTCGAGAACTTGGATAAAAAATATTTTTATGCAAATATTTTTTTACAAGGGTTTATTTAGTTTCTAGATTTTTTTTATCACTATATGTAATCAAAAATCCATTGTAAATTTTTTTCTGTATTCAAATTACTGTAACAAATTACTGTATTCTGTAACAAATTCTGTATCAAATTACTATTTCAATCTGGTTTCAGTGTGAAAAATAGTAATAAAAATGTTTAGATTTTTGCTATAAGCCATTAAAAATGAAAAGATTTTGCAATTAATGTATTGTTAATGGCTTTTAAAGAATTTACAGAAGAAACTATAAATTTTTAAACTAATTTTGTAGGTGATTTTTCGATGGAAGATGTTAAATTTACTGACGCCTTAGGTTACGTTTTTAAGGTAGGTAATTGTACTGTGCTGCTTATACAATAATAAGTAAGAGTTAAAAAATATTTCTGTTTTACATTAGGTCTGAATAACTTTATTTATTAAAAAATTCTCTCCTTTTATTTAAGAATGGAAGATTTGCACACGTATCAGAAATATCTATTGAAAACGTTGCTAAGAAGTAAGTTAATAAGTGAAAAAATTTGCTCTGATTTGGTAACAGCTGCATTTATGTATTTTTATACTTTTTATTGTACTAATTTACATATCTAGCTTATAATAAGCTAATTCTAGTTGGCCTATATTGGCAAATCAAAACCTATTTGAATACTATTTTTTAACATGACTTAGTTTGTATGAAAATGAAATCTAATTATTAATTTTTCACTCAGTTTTTAAATATGATGTAGGATTCAAAAAATTAGATCACTCCTGGGTTTTCAAAGACTCCGTCTCTCACACACACACACACACACATACACACACACACACACACATTTTTAGAATTAAATTATTGATTAATGAATTAATTTTAAATTAATATCTGAACTAGTGGCGCCAACTAGAAAGATAGATGTGAGATAAGACGATCTTCAGAGTGATAGACTGAAAAGAAAAATTAAAATAAAATTTTCTGCTATTTTTGAGGATGATAAAATTTTTCTTTTGATTAAAATTATTAATGATCGTAAATTAATAAAAAAAGCACAAATTATTTTTTACTTGTAGCCTCACCGTTGGTTTTATAACCGCAGTATCAGGAGAAATGGAAAACTTCGAGGGTTCCAAGAATGTTTTAATAAATCTTACTGACATTGGGGAGAAGGACGTCGTAGCGAAATTCAACGCTGAAGGTAATGCTTGTTTTCTATATTTTATTATGTCCCAAGAGTTAAGAATGAGTGTAAATAGTTAAATAGGTATAATGTCATTAATTGAATTGAAAATAGTATTAAATGTAGTCTATAGTAATTTTTTTCGGAGCACGTAGATATCAGTTCCCTCATATGATTTAGTAAGCGATGATGCCAAATAATAACAAATAACATGGTAATAACAATTAAGGATTTAATTAACATTTTTGACTGAAATAATTAGGACAATAAAAAATCCTGCAAATTTATCAGGGAATACTGCATATAGATAGTGATAGAATAATGCGTGATTCTATGCAGAAGAAAATTTCTGTTCATGAATCATGCGTTAAATAATTAATAAATTATGATAATCAACGTGTGGTTGAATCAAGATTATTAAATTTGCCATCAATTATTTATGATTAATTTTTATGTATAACAGAAACAAAAATGCTTCAAAAATTACTGTTTAATTCACGGTAAAAAATGTCGCATTAATTAGTTCTTCCCTGCAGTGATTAGCAAGACATACTACTAAAAATTATGAATACGAATTCTGCCAAGAAGATATTAGTTATTCTGCAGTAATTTTCGTATTTGTGAAATCTTCCTTCTAAAGCATTTATTTCCATGTAGTGTAAAAACAGGATATGAGAAAACCGGCCAGAGGCATGATGGATTAAAGCATGGCTGAAGAATATATATCTAAAAAAGAAGGTTATATTCTTTATCCTCTAACTGCGATTTTAGCGAATACTGTTCATTGTTGGTGTTTCTAATGGCTCTTGCCATAGACAAGTTCACTAGCGAAGTCAATGATTTTAAGCCAAGGATGCGTCTCTTGTTTCTAGTATCGCCAACTAGCGCCAAGAGTGCGTCTTAGCTACACATTCACTTGCACAGCCCTTTTTTACAGGGGTTTATATTCACACATCTTGGAGATAGAACAGAGGAAGAACAACCATGCCCGAACCGGTAATCGAACCCAGGACCCTCAGATCAGGAGAAGATGCTCTACCCCTATGCCAGGATGCCAGTATACTATTCATAAATGATCAGAATGGTGTTCACACTGTCAACAAACTTCTTGTTATAAAATTTCCCTCTTTTATTTGTTTACTAAAAAGCAAAACATTAAAGGACCAGCTTTCCTTAAAGGTCTACAAAGAAAGTAAATTAACTCTCCCTCCCCTCATGCATTGGAACGTTCTCAGGCTTCTTTGGTAAATGCTACGCAAAAGCTAATGGTCATATCATCAACATAAATTGTTCCAATAGCTTTTTATCCTGCATAGTGAAGAAAATTAATTCCGGTGCCTATTTTGAGAGTCATGGTAATATAACATTAATATTCTGTGTTATTTTTTAATGTCAGATTTGGTGAAGAACAAAAATAATGCCACAATTAAAATAATGACCCGACACCAATAACCTGGATAAAAACTATTGTTGAGTAGAGATATTACCAGATTTGTCCTGGACGTCTACAGTAAATGCTGCGACATTAATCATGGGCCCTTGACGTGTGAATCTGGTTAGATATCTTAAACCAATTGGGATTAAGCAGTCTCTGTCATAGCCATCGAGATAATTTATAAGATGATGGTTTAATCCCATTAGCATATCTAGTCAGATCCACATATCAAGCATTCATGGTTAGTGATGCAATAAAAATAATGATCCAATACCAATAACCTTGTTAAAAAGACTATTGACGAACGAGTAAGATAATTACAAGATTTGTTACTCCTTGTTACATCATTAATAATGAGCCTTTGACACGTGGAGCTGATAAGATATGCTAGAACTAGTGATCTTAAACTATTATTTTTGTCTTAGCTAGATGGATAGACAAAAAGTGAACTCTGTACTTTTGTCTTCATGTTTTATGTCTCTGTATTTCGTTAAGTTTTTTCATTTTATAAATGCCTATATCAATTTCGAAATTTATAGCTTCATTATCAGCTATAGGCATTGGGCATTCTTAATTTTGGAAGTATCCTTTTTTATAATTCATCGCATTGTTATGTAAAATCTAATTATCATTTAAGAAAAAAAGAAATCCAACATTTTCCATGCACCTTTGAAGATCAAGCTTTCGCTACATAAATAGACTTTTTTGTGTTAATAAATATTTCATAAAAATGGTTGTAAATTTTATTTGAAAGAATATCCTGAATTAATTTTAATTCCGTTTATTTATTTAAAGCTTTTTGTAAATTTTCGTTGATTAAGGAATAGAGTCTAAAAGTGAACACTAATATAATGTTAATTCTGTTTAGTGAATTAATATAAGCATAAATGCTATTTTCAGGTCAAGAGTACATGCTACATGGAGAAGTGGATGGAAAACACACAAATTTTAATTTCGAATGTTTCAATTTCGAGCTTAATGGATTAAAAGGGACGGGTTTAGCTTTCAACGGGTAAATATTTCAATTATTCGAATAATAGTAATTTATAACTCTCTTATGAATAATTATGTATCTATTATTTTTTACTTTATTTTGAAGTCTTTATAAAATGCAATTTTTGAAATATTATTTATTAATATGCTTTTGAAGTTTTTGTATCGGCTTTAAGAATAGAAATATAGTCCAAGAATGATGTTTTTCGATTTATTTTCATCGTAAAGTCTGAGATATTTCGAAATAATCAAAGCTGGTTAAATAAATGACTTACATTATTTCTAGATTATTATGCGAAATCTTGGATATGGCTAGAGTCTAAATATTAATTATTATATTTATTAGTCATTTCTGGTTACTATCAGATTCGCTGAGAATATTGGCTGTATTTAACTTCAATTAAATCTTTTATGCATAACTTAATGTTCATGATTCCCTAAACAGTGTACTTTTAAACAACAAATTGTTCTAGATTTTGAAGTTGTGTTATTTTAGTAGTTTTGTATTTATTATGCTTATTAATTAAATGAATCTTCTTAACGGAATTACGTCTTATAATATCATGGTGCCTTTAAAAACCTAACTATCCGAGGAATCTACCTTCTAATTGCATTTTGCTTTTCAAGCTGTTGTAGCTACTATTTCTTATTCTGCATATAAACTATGCTGAGGATAAACAGAATCTTTCTTCCACAGCATTGGACAATAAAAACAATGGAAGAAGCACGCGATTAAATATGAGGTTCGTTTTTTCTAAAACTCCGATGAACCATAAAAAATACAAGAAAAGTGGAGAATAAAAGAGAGAACAATATGAAAAATAAAAGTAGTGAACAAAATAATTTATTACTAAAATTTATGCACTAACAGGATTACTTTTCGACCTAATCGCCATGAAGATTCAGGCATTTATCATATCGGTAGATCAGTTTTCTACAGATATGATAAATGATCGGTAGATCTGATTTCTTCTTCCAAGAATGTTGCCAGCATTGATGTGAGGTGAAATTTGGGATGTTTTTGAAACTCTTCACTAGTCTAGAAATTTGTTGGATTTTTTAAATATGTAAATAATATAGCGCAGAAATGCTGGTCGACACAAGTTCGTTGTCTTGGATTCCAACATTTTGAACTTCATTGAGAATACGGCTTAGAATTGAATGATTTTTAATTCTTCCTTGAACTGATGACTAGGATGCCAGAATAATAATTTCATCAATGGAGAGCTACAAAGAGGCGTTAAGTTCAATCTCACATCACTACCCTAATAGCACACATATGCTGTACAATATTGTGGAATATTGAATGATATAATATAATATCACACAATATTGTATAATGTTGCAAAATATAATATGTTACCTGGGTTATGATCAGTTCTTCGAAGAGGTGATTGTGATCTGATCCACCGATTTGATATATCGTCACGGTGATTGTGATGGAAAATAATTATGTTTGTGCATAACTTTTGATAATAAATATATTTTGTTCCTTACTTGTCTTTTAAATCTATTTACCAAGATCTAAAGTTTTAGATCTCATTTTGCTACATTATTTTAAAATTCTTAAGGAATTACGATTTTCTTCTGTTATAGATAACTAAGGAAGAAGGATTCTGTTTAACATTTGTGTAATTTGCTTCATGAAAAAAATGTGAAATCATAAAACCGAGAATTATAGTTTCACTTTCTAAAAATGTTCCAATAACTGTTTCTTTTCTTGTGCTTTTGAATCAACTTATTGGTGTAAACTTCTTTGATAATATAACACTATTCAAAACAAAAATCGCTGGTTCTTCTATTAAAATAAGATAGCATCGATGTATCTAAATTTAATGCTTAAAAATATTTTTTGAAGGACACAGAAACATTAAGTTATGCATAAGAGATTTACTTTAAAAATGAATATTAATATTTCCACCGAACCAGTTAGTTGTCAAAGATGGCCATTTATAGATAAAGTTAATTTAAAATAATTATCCTTAAGTCAATTTAAAAGAAAATAAAGATCGAAATGTATGAGATTGATTCATAATGATATAATACTGTAAAAGTTTAGGATGTTGACTTAAAAAATGTTATTACATTAATATGAATATTAAGTGCACTTGTTTAAAAAACTGAAATTGTATATCAAATAATAATATTTAAGGCGCTCGTTACTAGTAATTATTGTTTCTAGGAGTCAGATCTTATGCTCTTTTTTTCTTATTTATTTCATAATCGTTTTCTTCTTTAGGAAAATAAAGAAATCCAAACGAGTTCTCTCTGAAAATGAGACGTATCCTACTCCAACAGGTAATATTAATTACAAAGGGAAAATAGTCAGATTATAAGATATTAGTAATTACCCACTTGCCCATAGTTGTCTATTTTGACACTTTTTAAGTTTCGCTTGATATTTATTTCTTAATTTCTCTCAATTCTTGTTTTCTGTAACAATGGAATGCCAATTCTAACTATGTTTAGTGAAGTCATCAGCAAATTTCGTTTACTGATTTATTTACATTTGACTATTACCATATTGCCATTTAGCAATAAATTATATAAGCTATTTTTTACCCCACACACATGCACTCACGCACACACACAAAAAGGAACAAGTATTGACTCATTGTATTTAAAAAAATCTCATGGCAACTTAAATAGTCATTCCCATGTTTCATTGGAATTTTTGGGTCATTCTAATTGTTTTGAATAATCAGGTTTTCTGTTAACTTCATTGCAGAATATATAAATATTTTCCTATATTCTATTTAAAATGCAATAATCAATTAATCTTTGTTCACACTAAGTTCTTCAATAATTAAATTTTGAAAGCTAAATATAATTTTGACATAGAGCAATACAGAACATTTGTAAATGAATATCCCATCTTTGCAAGGTTATTAAAAAACAATCAAAATACAATTTTATTGTTCGTTGAAAATAAAAACAATTGTAAGTTTAACAGAACATAATACATTTTTAAGTGTTTAATGCCATTTCCTCCAGAAACACAAAGGATATCGATATCGAAGGATATGATAACCCATCCAATACTTTTTTCTGTATGTCTGGTGTGAAGCTTTGATGTATTACTGGTATGCATGTATGACGATAGTTGGCGCCACTAGAATCGTTAAAGTTTCACAAATAGGATTTGTTTCTCATTGTTATGGATCTATAGTATTGCTTCCCAGTGGCAGAGAAAAGAATTGTGCATATATTTTAATGTTTTCTTAATGGTACCAGGTCAATTAACCTCCGGCATTAGAAACAAACTTGGCAACCAATTAATGATTTATAACTGTATTTGAATTTCAACTTGTTATTTTTGGTTTCGGATGAACAACAAGTTCTTATTTGTTTTCTTTTAATATCCCCTAGAAGCTGGAATATCTATTTATAGACATCTTTTATTATATAAGTATGCCTGAAATTCTTTATAGCACAAATCAATAAATATTGGGTTGTTCGGAAAGTCATTTCGTTTTTTTTTGTCAAAATGAAAAGAAATTTTCGTTTAATGAATAAATTATTTATTAAATTATAAAATTGCCATTCTGGTATAATACCTTTTGCCATATTTTTGGTAGTAACATGATTACACGCTCATAAAAGTTTTGGTCTTTGCTGTAAAAAAAACTGACCGAGGTGGTTTTTGGCTTCCTCATTTGAAGGAAAAATTTTGCAAATCAGTTCTGGTACTGATGTACTGTTAACACATCTTCTCCACACATATTAGCTAATTTATTTCTGGCTTGACAGCATTTTTACCTTTTATATAGCAAAAAAGAAAAAAATGACGAAAATGCTGTTTATTGCTCTCCATATTTAAAAGGGCACCATCCAAAAACTACTGCGAAGAATCAGCTGCACTTTTTCACACTCAAGCCTTGCTATATCAGCTCTTAAAACATAAAATGATTTTGCGGTTTAAGTATGAAATTTGGTGCGAAAAATACAATTAAATCCTCTGTCGGAAAAAAACGAAATTACTTTCCGAACAACCTAATAATAAATGAAAAATAATAAAATACTCAAAGTATTATTTATTGATAGAATATAATCGATTGATCTTTTAATTTAAACTGTTAATAGTAAAATATGGAATTCTTTTAAAGCCATTCCGTTGGTTGTGCCATTTTTTGAGAAAGTTTGCCAAAATCCAGACATAACAGGAGGAAAAGGATCATCCTTAGGAAAACTGACGGAACTAAGTAAAGACTTCAAAAACGTATGACTCTTTTTTTTGAAAAACTATCTTAATTCTTTTATTTATATCTTTTTTTTTCAGTAACTTTTGATTAGAATTTTTTTTTCCATATTAGTTCACAGTACCCAGTGGGATGGTTGTTACAACTGGAGCTTATCAAAAGTTTTTGACGGATGAAATTTTGAAGAAAATAAAGAGTTTAGAAAAGGTTCTTTAGTAAGTATTATTTCTGTTAAAATAATCATGTATTAATTGATGTCACACACTGTTCTGTAGTGAATATTTCTTCAAAAACTCATCTTACCTTTTCGTATATGAAATAAACAATGGGAAATAATTGCATTTGTCAAAACATTTGTCATCGCAATTTTGATAAATCATTAGGTTTTTACGCTCCTTGAGTCCACACAAACCATTTTATGAATTATGCTTGTTCGTCTGTATTAAAATATTATAATATAAAAATGCAACGAATTAAATTGACAAAATTTTGTTACTAATAGTAAAGATTTCTACCGAATTTTGAACTAAATTTTCACAATTGTCAGCTAGATCATATTATTATACATGAATTATCATAACTAAAAAAGTAACAAACTAGATGAGTGAAAGTTAAGGTATGATTTAATCAGAAGAGTTGTAGATCCACTTTTTGGATTAAGTCTGTCAACGATTATTTCACTTTTTGACATTCTTTTTATTCCTGCACATGTGAAATATTGGTAATTCAAAAGTGTTGCTATTTAGATGGCTGAACTATCGTTCACAATATTTATATGAGAATTCTAGATTCCTGAGTCTAATTTTTAATCAAATATATTAATAGGCAGACAAACTGTCTGTATGTGTGAATGAGATAACTAAGAAATTTAACTATCAAAATAGTTATGCTATGATATTTTAAATCCGATATTGCAAATGTGTATATAAAGTTTTGATCCAAATGGGTCAACGAGAATAGGTCCGTTGATCTTCTTGATAATACTACAAATGTAAACACACACACAAAAGAAAAAAAAACATTATAAATAATATCCTAATGTTATCTTTTTAGAAAATTTGTTATTTCATTTAATCACACATTAAAGTAAGTCGAGTTTAACATGGAAAATTACATAGAGCTAATAATGAGCTTGATATTTATTTGTTATAACACTTTCTTTTGTACAACTGTATTCACTTTGTTTGAAATTTCATGTGATTATATAAAAAAAAGGCTAATCATGAATATTAGAAGTGTGATTAAGCTTACTCAACTCTATTCATTATTGAATTCATGCATTATTTTTTATGAATAATGTTTTTGCTTTTTAAAATAAATTTTGACTATTTCAATGATTAATGAATAAAATAAGATGAATTAATTAAAATTTTATTATTAAATACTGAAATTAAATAGTAATTAATAAATTGACTTGAGAGTTTTGACTTTGAAGTAAGAAAGGTTTTTCATAAGGAAAATTTAAATTAAAAGTATGAGCTCATAGAGGACTTTTTAAATTAAAAGTGTGTTATTAATTAATATATATATTTCCTATATTTATTCGATTTATGAACCTGTGACTAAAAGTTAAAAAAATCAGACGATGTAAAGGGAAAAAACAAATATAAATATAAGATAAATTTTTGACTTATACGTAATATAAAAATGTTTTACGACCTAACTTTTTTTCTTTTTCTCTGAATTATTGCAGTAGTGACAAGGTTGACGAAACCAAAATAGCTTGCCAAAAGTAAGTTGATTAAAAAAAAATTAAGTTATATGCAATTATACGAGTATTATATACAGTTTATGTTTACGTTGAGTTGCCTCTGACCAAAATATTTAGAATTGGTTTTTAGCTCAAATTTAACAGCAATTAAATCTTTTCTTATTTTTAGAATTATTGATGAAGTTATTAAAACCACTATGCCAGAGTCGATTTCCCAGGCTGTTCTCACAAACCTCGAGAAAGTATTTCCTGACCAAAAAAAGAACTATAAATTTGCGGTTCGTTCATCTGCAACTGGTATAGCACTACACTTTATATCTTTTATACATATAGTATTAAATATGGGAGTAATAGCATTATAATATAGTAATAATTTTATTTAAGAGGATATATTAGAGGCTTTACACCTGCTCCTATTTTATCACAAAGTATGTACTTGCCTAGGTTGCCTATTTTTCCTAAAAATACATACACATAATTACACATAATTTTTAAGAAGGTAAAAAGAAAATAGATGGTGCTTATGCAGCACAAAATTTGAAAGCATTAACGGAGCAATTTTTTTTTACAGTTCCAAAGTATCATAAATATATCATTTAGTATTTTTATAATATTGTTTCATGTATACTCATAATTTTGTATCATATGAAAATATCTAGCAGTATTTTATAATGTATGCCGTTTTACTTGGATTGTTTAAATACTTAATAAATATGATAAAATGATGAATATAATTTAAATAAAATATAACATTCTTATAGAATTATTCAAATTCCAAGCATGCATTTATCAAAAATATTAATCGATTTTATTTTTTATTAATGCATGGATTGTCTTTTGTGAAAAGAATTGCTGGGCAAATTATAAATAAGCTTGAATTATTATGAATTCACTCTGTAGGATTTGAGTTTTAAAGCGATTGGATTGTTTTTTAAAACAGCCTGTAAGGATTTCAACTGTTTTGAAACATTAAAAATTTAAATTTAAATATGGTATTCTACTTCCCAGGTGAAGACACAGAGCAGATGTCAGCGGCAGGGCAGATGGAGACTTTTCTAGGAGTAGAAGGAATAAATGAGGTAAGAAAAGTTATGAAGTTATAACTGTAATTAATAAATAATATTGATATATTGGAAATAATGATAATTATTTGAACAAAAAACCAGAATATACATTTTGATAAGTAAAATCTTATATTAATTCCCTGCCTAACCTCAATAAATTGCTGTATATTTCTAATTTTACACAATTAGTCTAACAACCTATTTGTTTATTTGTTATTGTGTGAACGAGCTAGGATATGTACAATCAAAATAGATTAAATATGTGATTATTTACTTATTCGTTCTACAAGATAATATTAGTATAAAAAATCTCCTCATGCCTCGTAAAATTGTTTCAATTTAATTTTGTTATGTGGTGAATAATTAACTAAAATTCTCTAATTTTGAATAAATAAAAGATTTGGCAAACATTAAATAATTTATATTGTTACAAATCACTTTAATTATCATGTCTGAATCTTATAACTGCTGATTGTTTCATTTCAGATAATGACAGCAATTAAGAAATGCTGGGCATCTCAGTTTGGTTACATAGCTGTGCAATATAAGAGGTATTTTTTAAGAATCTAAATAAACAAAATTTCTTTTGCATTTGACGTTTATTGCAATGAAATTATAATTTTTTTCTGTTTTATTTACAATATAATTTGTATTTTATTCGTTATGGAGTTGTTTCAAAACTCGTTTTAATTTCACTTCCTTTAGAATGAATAAAAAAATTACTTATTTCTATGAAAAGGTTTTAAAAATATGTTAACTCTGATTTATGGTTATTATATTGATTTAATACTCCGTATTTTATTTCTTACAGGTTCGAAAAATCATTACAATTTCTGTGAATGTTTAAACACAATTCTTAATTTTAAAAAGGAAATTCTGATTTTTTATGATTTTGTGAGTGAAATAAGCTTGAAATGCATTAATTAGTAGAGTTATGTTTTCAATCAGGATTTTAAATAAAATTTCTCACTTATTAATACAAATATATGTGTTGCATTGAATTAATACATCAATCTTTCTTTCTTTAAAATTTGTTTTGGAATAATTTGAAAATATGATAAATAAATTGTTCAATTATTTTAAAAAGGCGTAATAGCAATTTTATTGAATGAAACGAGTAATTTATAACCTAACTTATTTTCAAATCGCATAATCTTTACAAATATTCTTCTCAAAGTTATAACATATAGCAGGAATTCACATTTCGACAGTTAAGAACTTTTTGAAGAAATCTTTCAGTCATAAGGTATCTCATGAAGTCAACAAAAAGAAAAGCACAATCATAAGCCTATATTATGTCTGTTGTAATGGAAAGCTTATCATCTTAATTAAAAAAGCAATTAAAAGATTTGCTGCAAAAAGGCTATAGTTTCATTATTAATTTAGAATTGCGTGTACTATCATGTAGTAAAATAAAAACTTGTTCTTTTGGAATCAGAAAGATGTAGTCCAATCTTTAATTCTTGCGTTACTCTAACAATGGCACTATTTGTGTCATTAGTTTGTTGCATTATAGAGGTAGTTCGATATGCTACTTCTATTTCCCCCATCGATTAAGATTTTCGATTGGAACTTCTTTGACTTATTAAAATATTTTTTCCTGAAAATTACTTACATCATATAAAGAAATATAGAAGTTTTACTTATGAAAATTTTAAATTAATACAGGAAACATATAACGCAGTGAGAGTAAGAATATTCAACATCCAAAACATTACAACTTGAGCTACTCCCTTTTTGCAGAACACTCTACCATTTTTATTTGATATTAAATACACAAATGCTTAATGAATTTTCAATGTTTTATTTATAAAAAAAGAAATTAGTCACAAACTAGTTTCAATAGAAAAAGAATGACATATATTCAATGCTTTCACCAGTATTTTAATAAATTCATTGCATTTTTATAATTCAGTAATTAATATTGTATTTAAACATTGCAGACAAAATGGCCAAATTATAAACTCACCAATGGCTGTAGTTGTGCAACAAATGATATCATGCGATGTCGCCGGAGTTCTATTTACGTGCGATCCATTGACAGGGAATCCAACATCTATGAGCATCACTGGAAATTACGGATTAGGCGAAGTATAATATCTATTAAAAGAGTTAACTCTCATAAAACTGATATTTAAAACTTATTTCGTATCAGTTTAACTTTTCTTCAACTACTAATTCTTCTTTTATCTTTTTGATTTCAGTCTGTAGTATCTGGATCTGACGAACCTGATACTATAGAAATAGAAAGGCATCCTGATGGAAATTTGACAATCAAAAACAAACTCATAGGATCGAAACGTCGTCGTATCGTTTTGAAAGGTAAGCTGTTTACCTCTATAATATATTTAAATCTTGTGAAGAGAGAAAAACTATAATCCATTTGTCTAACCAGATCCTCTTTCTAAACCTAAAAAGGACCCTTTATTTACTTTATAGACGAACGATGTAGTGTCTGAATTAGGAAAAAAAGTGATTTATGGTTGTGGGAATTAGACCGAAGACTTGGGGAATCAGAAGAAGACTGAGTTAATCCCAAGTGACTGCTCGCTTTAGCTGGATACAATTGAATGCCCTTCATGTCTTGAATGATCCACCAAACGGTACCCCAAAATCAGATTTGAATTTACCATCATTCGTACAGAAAAGGGGCAACCCGATTAAAAAAAACCATCTGAAGGCTGATAGTTTAGAGTTAGTAAAAATGGAGCTTTACAACATGTTAACACAAGATTTGAATCAAATAAAAAACACAGTCTTTTTCTTTAAATTGTTATATTTTCATTGAATCATAAAATACACAGGATAGGGTTAAGTATGGATTAACATATAGTAAAAATGGCCTACATGGCTTTGCTGGTATATACTACTCTTATGTCGAAATTTTCGATTCCCATTTTGCATAAATGTGGCTGAATTTCATTGATGCGGTGTTCAATTTCTCCTTCTATACTTTCTTCCTTGTGGTCTTGCTGACATAGACATTTGATTTCAAATAATGCCATAAAAAGAAATCCAATGGCGTTAAATTACACGATCTAGGAGGGTCAATCTCAAATATTCGAACTGTGGCAGCCAGACTGTCACTATTTTTGAAATATTGTTCAACAATGAAAACATGCTATTCTAACATCTAACGTTCCATTCAAATCTTGTCTTAACTTTGGTACACCCTTTAGAAATACATACTCTTGATTCATTTCATCCATTGAAGACTTCCAATAGGTCTCGTAATCGCAATAGAAAAGTTACTAGAAAATTGCATTCGATTTTTTCATGATTTATTTGTGAATACACCAATGCAAGTTGCAGCAGTGCTGGAAGCGTTTTGGAATGCCACTGACGTAAAGTCAATCACATATGCCTCCTATATTTCTGATTATTTGTGTTTTATCAAAGGCAATGTTTTTCGGGAAACGTTCGTACAGGCAACATTTATTTTATTCACCCTCGTTTTGAAGTTTTCAATTCGTGGAGCTAGTTCAGCAAAATTTGAAAATTTAAGATTAGTAACAACAACAACAGCAAATTTTGTAAATTCTAATTGCATTCAAATTATCAGATTTTTCAAAGAGTTTAGTGTTTTTATTTTTAAAGTAATTTATTGTTTTTATTTTTGGTGTGTAGTTTTATTTTTGTAGCTGAATTTACAACTTCTAAATAACGAAGGGAAAAATAAAGCTGAAATTTCTGGTTTTTGCTTCCTAAATTAATCTCGAGAGGTATTTCAGTAATATGGTTTTTCAGATAATTAGTGCCAATTTTTTTGTTTTTTGCTGTTATTAGAATAATCTATTGATTTTGTTTTTTCTAAAAATTATGTTTTTTTTTTATTTGTTACTGAAACTATAAGACAATATGTATATGTGCTTGCATTCTATGTATGAAATAATTTTTTAAGACTTAGGCTAGATCTCTGCTTGTAATGATGGAAAAAGGAAAATATCATTTTATTGTGTCTTCAGGAACAAGTAGAAAATAACTATTTTTGAATCGAAGAAGTTAAGTTTATTTGAAATAAGTTTTTAAATGCAACTAAAATGCAAATTAAATGCTCTCTGAAAAATAATAAAAGATATACATAGTATGAGGACTCTTTTTAGTGGTTTGGAAACTCAAAAATATAATTATAGGCTGGTTATTATTTCTAAAATTAAAATGAGAGTCATATTATTGCTCAACTTTTATAATAACCCTTATCTAATAAGAAAATGAGAGCAATGCATCCTTCAGAGCGACAAATCTGATTTGGCATTTGAATACATTAATTTACATTTGACATTAATTTATAAAATGATTTTAAATTCTCAATAAAAATTATATTATAAACTGATATTGTTAATTTTTCCTTAAGATGATGGTGGAACTGAATTCGAAGATGTTCGGGAGCAAGATAAACAAATTTGCTGTTTAACTGACAACATGGCTCTTCGATTAGCACAACTGGCACTGAAAGTAAGTTTTTCTGTATTGATAAATAAAGCTTACAAATTAAATTATTCTGCAAGCCCTTTTTTTAATGAATAAGTAGGATTTATATTCAACTAGTTACAATCCATCTAGTAAGATCACTCAAGCGCAGAAACTATACAGTAACAATTATTTGTCACTAGAGACGAGTACTTATTGTTGTCCTTTCTTTCAGCCCATGCACAATTTTTCTTCTGCGCATGTGTGATCTTACTGGAGTCTTATAACTGAACGAATGAAAACCCATGTTAAATCAAGTTTACAAACTAAAATTATGGATCTATTTCAGATCGAGAAAAGTTGTAGATCTTATAGAGATATCGAATGGGGTTTTTGGAATAACAATCTTTACATTTTTCAAGTGAGTATATCTCTAGGAGCTGTCAATCATTTTTTATGTATTAAGATTTCTATTTTTAAGGTTTTATTGAATATTTTTTATATTTCCATTTAATATTTTCACATGCTGTATATTTATATAAAAAAGTATATTTAAAGTAGAAAAGGAAGTTTGTAAGTTTGCTTGATTTCTCCAGTCATGAATCTTTTTTCCGTTTTAGTTTTTATGAAAAATGTCGATTCATTCAGCAACTATACAATTAATTTGAAATTTGAAATTTATTTTTTTATTTTATGCAATTGTGATAAAAAATTTGATCTCGGAATTGCAATTATCGTATTCAAATTGTCGAAAATTTGATATAATCCTTATTTTTTAGTTCTTTCTGAATCCGTGAAACCGAATTTTAGAATTATGTTTTATAGGTATGTCAGAAGGGAAACTAACTAGAAGAAAAACGAGACACAGACCATCTGAATGAAATTTGGTGTGCGGTTTGCGAATAGACACTAAATTTACATCAAATTTCCGACTAAATATTTTCGAAGGAAAGTTGGTCCATCAATTCCTTTGCATTTGTATACGATAACTAAGTAACTAAATGAAGAATGTAAAAGAATTGTAGAAGAATGACATATAAAAAATTATTTATCATAAATTTACCAAATTCACATAAAATTAGTAAACGAGTTTTTTTTTCTTTATATATCTTTACGTTTCGTTGCTATGCGCTCTCTTGTACTTCAACAGTAGCTAGTCAGATTTATAAATTAATTTGGTCCCAAATTTGATATAAATTTTCGTATTCGGTCATCTGCCAAATTTAATCAGTTTAACTCAAAGTATTTTCTTAGTTACCATGTTCACAGACAAACAGATGTAATGCCAAAAAATTTGTTTTTGAGCATAGGCAGGTTTGAAATGTAGAGACTCTTTAAAATTTCGAGTTCGTATTTTTTGACGATTACAATACTTTGTATACAAAAAGGTAAAAAAATAGCCAAGACCTATTACGTTTTTTATGACAGATTATACAAGAAAACAAATGGTTATGAAATTATATGCGAGTTACAGTTACTGATCTGTTGTGTAATTCATTTCATAGGTGCTATGTTATTTTTTTCTTTCTCTCTATACGTTCTTTTTGTACATATTTATATATGTTTGTTTTCCTTTCTTTAGTTTTTAAAAATATTTTTGAAAAAGATTCCATCTATTAGAAATCCATCCTTTTTATGTGTGATGCTGATATTTATTTAGTCATTAGTCACATAAAGGCATAATGCTTTTTAAAACTTGTGCTTATAAGTTGGAAATAACGACTTTCTCTCAATTCCTTAGATTCTTGTTCATAAAGTTGAATAAGGGATTTAAAAATCTTGATCATGGGATTATTATATTAATTATTTGTTGTTAATTATATAATTTCTATATAAACAATTTCCAGTCTCGTCCTGTAACAAGTGGAGCAGGGGAAACTGAATTTGAAATCGATCATGAATTTGATGGCCCTCTGCGAAATGAGAGAGACTATTTTACCACTTGCAACATAGGGTATGTATCGATGTCCAGTGTTTATTTACTGATGGATACTTCTTGAAAGCTTTTATTTTCGGGGGTTGGTTGGAATCTAATCATACGGAAGTTCAAATATAAGATGTATAAATACTGTTGTAGAAATCATTCGTGAGTGGGCGCTAAAGATACAGCTGTTTTGACAGATTTTTGGAGATACAGCTGAAGTTCACGGAATTGATTCAAGGCCTCAATCAATAGCTCTTGAGATAGCAACATTTTTTAGAATTCCTATTATGTAAATTATATTTTATATCAAACTTTTGCTTACTACTACCTTTCAAGTTAAATTCAAGAACTTAACTTCAGAATAGATAAAATACTCACCTCTCTTGTGATCAATTGTGCGTCAAAAATAAGGCAGCGATATTTGCCGTGTGGAGGGCTAATTAATGAATGGTTGCCGTATTCAGTATATTACGAATTGCTTACCACTACGAAATTAAGCCATTTCAAAAAGGTTTAGTTGAAATATGGTGTAAAATTTACAAAAAAAATATAAGTGCCAATGCAAAAATTGCAAAAAATATAAATATACAGGTAACGAAAAAAAGTAAAATTATTTTGATATTGCATGGCATATTTAATATTATATTCTTTTGAGAAAGCACTGAAATGTTTCGAATTAAAAAAAGTTTAAATAAATTTTTGTCTCAAGAAAAATATTTGATGGAAACGTTTGTATTTTATAAACTGAATCATATTAACAATTCTCTTAAGATATATGAAGAACAGTGATACTTAAATTAGCTGAATTAAAATTAAATTTATTTTGGTTTGTAACTTTTTAATATTATTTTAGCATATAAAGATAAAAAAATAGTTTGTTGTGTATGTTTTTTAACTGTTCTATTTAATGCAGTGAAGTTATGCCAGGAGCAACATCACCTTTAGGAATAGAAGTTGCTCTGAAGTTTTTCGAGACAGTGTTCAAGGTAATAGCTATTTATTTTATGTAAATCTTTAATTTAACATTAAATTTATATTCTATTGTTTGAGATTTTTATTGGTCTGAATTTATAGTTAAATCAGTGGAAAAATGTTAGCATCATTCATAGCTTTTTTCTTTTAAATCCTGACTTGCTTTCAAGTTGAATTCTGTATAAAATTATTAAATATAACTCAAGTTGAATTATTAAAAAATGGGAAAATTTTAATTGTAAGTTACTAAGGTATTTGGAATGACCTTAAATTAAATTAATTAATAAAGTGGTAAATAAATTTATAATGACTTAAAAAAATTTCAATGAATGAAACAAGTAATTTTAGAAAATCATACGCACTAGGGTTTTTAGTGTAAAGTAATATTATGATAAAACTTCACATTTATTATTCCCATCTAAAATTTCATAACTAAAAAGGATAATAATTGTTAGATATATTGCGCCGCAATAAATACTTCTATTGAGATTATTCTACTCTTAATATCCTTAAAAATTCTTTAATTACAGTCATTCATTACAAGATAGAAGCTATTTAAATAACAAAAACAATTCAGAAGTGAAAAAAAGTACGATTATTTATTCAAAACCGATTCGAAGTTTTATAGAATTGTATTATACTTTTACAAACTAAAAGTATAACATTATTCTAGGAAGCAAGCAAAGTTTTAAAATACCAATGAATTAAAATCCTTAACATTTGATTCACGAGCAAGCTCACTTATAACAAAATACTCTTTAAAAAAAAGGAATTATTTATTTTTTTGCTGTTTTTTAATTTCTTTCGTTTCTGATTGAGAGAAACATTTTAAATATTTTCATGTAACCTTATTTATTAAATAGAATCCAGATTATGTTGGATTTCATCGAGGTGATGTGACTAATTATTATCCTAGAGGCATTCAAACCTGGTACAATCACATGATGTTTTGCATTCTGGATGTAAGCTCATATTTATTTTATATTTGCTTATTTTTTTGAGGATAATAAGTGATAATTTTTTTAGCTTCAATCTTTAATGTTTCAGATAATAAAAAATTTGATTTAAAAAAAAATAAATATATAAATGGGCCATATATATATACACACTGAAGTGACAAAAGTCATGGGATGACTGTTAATATCGTGTCTGTCCTCCTTTTGCCCGGCGAAGTGCAACAACTCGACGTGTCATGGAGTCCACAAGTCGTTGGAAGTCCTCTGCAGGAATATTGAGCCACGCTGTCTGTATAGACGTCCTTAATTGTGAAAGTGTGGATGGTGCGGGAGTTTGGGCACGAATGGACCTTTCGATGATGTCCCATAAATGCTCGATGGGATTCATATCGGGCGATCTAGGTGGCCAGATCATGCGCTGGAATTGTCCGGAATGTTCTTCAAACCAATCGCGAACAGTTCTGCCCCGGTGACATGGCGCATTGTCATCCATAAAAATCCCATCGTTGTGTGGGTACGTGAAGTCCATGAATGGCTGCAAGTGATCTGCAAGCAGCTGAACATAACCATTTACAGTCAATGATCGGTTCAGTTGCACCAGAGGACCGAGTCCATGCCATGTAAAAACCGCCCACACCATTATGCAGCCACCCCCAGCTGAACAGTGCCTTGCTGACAGTTTGGGTCCATGGCTTCATGGGGTCTGCGCCACACTCGAACTCTACCATCAGCTCGTAACTGAAATCGTGACTCATCTGACCACGCCACGGTTTTCCACTGGTCTAGGGACCAGTCGATATTCTCACGAGCCTAGGAGAGTCTCTGCAGGCGATGTCGTGCTGTCAGTAAAGGCACTCGAGTCAGTCTTCTGCTGTCATAGCCCAAGGAACACAAATTTCGCCGCACAGTCCTATCGGACAGGTCCCTCGTACGCCCCACATTGATTCCTGCAGTTATTTGACGAAGTGTTGCGTGTCTATTAACATTGACCATTCTACACAGATGTCGGCGGTCTCGGTCGTTAAGTGCAGGTGGTCGCCCACTGCGCTGTCCCTGATGGGATGTGATGCCTGAAATCTCATACTCTCGGCACGCTCTTGATACTGTGGATCTCGGAATGTTGAATTCACTAACGATATCCGCAATGGAATGACCCATGCGTCTAGCTCCAACTAACATTCCACGTTCAAAGTCTGTTAATTCTCGTCGTGCCGCCATAAATCACGAAAATCATGTTCACATGAATAACTTGAACACAAATGAAAGCTCTGGAAAATGAACTGCGCATTTATACTTTTTTGCTGCGATACTGCTGCCATCTCTATATTTGCCTATTGCTATCCCATGACTTTTGTCACTTCATTGTATATATATATATATATATTCAAAAATGGCGATGCAAATTTACTTTTAGTTTGAAAAATATGATTTTATTAATGTACAAAAAATAGAAAATTTTAAAATGTTAATTAATTTCTGCTGTTATATTTTGATTCATTATTAATTATTGTGGTATCTAGAATTTTTTTCATCGTATACACTATCAGAAGCGCACTTCTGTGTAATTAAATGGTAATAAGATTAATAGAGAAAGTGATACTAAAATATTGGTTTACAAAATAAAATTCTCATCGAAAATATATGAATATACAAAATTTCAAACTGTGCAATTGGTGTTGTGCTTAAAATAGCTTATAAAGTGCCATAATTGCGATCATGAAACGTATCAAGTCAAATCAAAGCAATTGATTTTAAAATTTAATAATTTATTAAGGCGAAAGAAAACAGAAAAACCTTTAAAATTATGCTTTTCTTTTCCTTTCTAATCTTGATTTATACTCTTTGTTTTATTTATTCTATATTCTATATTATGAATTTTAAATAGTGTTTCAAATTATTAATTATATAATAAATATTATATAATTATTTACAAATGATATAATTATTATACAAATATTTTTAGAAAAATATTTTTTTAGAATTCTTTATAAAATTGCACTTGACTAACAATAATTCGAAGAAGCGAATGTTTTTGGAATTGAGTCTTTTTCATATTTTTGGAAATTGTTTGTTTTTTTGAAAAAATAAAATTGAAATAATTAAAAGATTTAATTATTTAAAAAAATATAATTTAAAAAAACGTTTATTTAAGAGAAGTATATTTAATTCGGATTCATATTTATCCTTTCTGTTAAAAAATTATGAACGCACAGAAATGATAAATTTCCCAAGTTTGATAAATAATATTGTGCGGTTTATTATATGCTTTCGATCTCGGGTTCGAAATTGTATTCCTCAGAGGATTTGTCTCGTTTCTGTTTCTGATTGAAAATTCTGGTAAATTCTGCAATCGTGATGTGGAAGATGGAGAGTAGGTAGACTTAGGTATAATTCACTGTATGTGACTTTATTCGCTGTAACGCAATTCTCGTGTTGTTTGAAAATTGAGCAAAAAGTTTAACTAATCTTATGACCAATGATATAGGGGGTTTTGGAGAGCGCCTAGGCTCGAGGGCCTTTAATTTCTCGTTCAGCTGAAATGAATATAAATGACAAACAAATTTGTTGAGCATGAATTTTATCAATGGGTGGGGAGAGGTTAAATCAGGGTAGCCTGATTACTAAACTAAACTTAGGTAATCAATTGGATTATAAAAAGTTTTCCCATATTATATCATTTATGTTGTGGAATAAATAGTGAAATGACAATACATTATTTTTAATCTGTTACATGAAATTTGTTTCAAGGTCTCACAAATCAACTATGCATCTCTTCTTCTTTTTTCAATTTGAGTTCCATTCTGATTTTCATGAATGTTAAATTAAGGTTAAGATTGCTTTAATTTCAATACCAGATAATTTCGATTAGAGTAATAAAAATAACAGTAATTAAAAATAACAGTAATAAAAACTATCCATATATTGTTACAGAAATCATTCGGTAAGTGTGATATAAAAATTTTATAACAATCTGAATCATGGCAATTCGAAGTTGTTCGATAAGTATATGATGAAGTTATTACAATACGCTGGATCTGGAGAAACGGTGCTTTATTCCAAAAAAGAAATGAAGGTCATGCAACAAAATACAGATGTATATAATTTTAATAAAAATTAAAACTATACATAAGCAGATAGCTAATCGATACTTAAATAACAGCAACAAATAGAACTGTAGAGCTCGGTGTAACTGGTCGTAATGCAATAAGCATTTCAAAGACAGATTCACTGAATGCCTTGAGTCCGTCAAGTTTCTCAGCAGTTCATAGAATTTTATGGAAGTATCAGCAGATTTTTTTTTTCATTACATAGATAGAGCCAAGGCTCTTTTATTTTCAGGAATTTTTTTTGCTAGATGATCGCCACAGTAGGATGTTTTAATCTAGTTTCGATTCACTATCTATTAAAATTATTTGTAAATCTTTCTTCCTTTTTATGAACCTAACTCTAAAGAAAAATAGTGCAACAGATTTGCAATAAAATAATTTAATTGTTATCAAAGTTTATATTATTAGAAAAAAAGTTTAATCAAATGGATACTATGTGATTATTTTATTTCCAGCTTTTTCACCAAGTGAGTGACAACTCTGAACAAGTCCAAGCCAATGCTGTTGGATTATTTGGCAGATTAATGGACGATAAAGAACTATTTGAAATGGCCATCGAAAGAAATAGAAAACATCAGGCTAAGAAATCTAGTTTGAAAGAAAATGTGAAAAGATTGTACAGAGTAAGGAAATATTCTTAATATTGCATTAGAGCTTAATATCTGAATACTTTTTTACCTTTACAATTTATATCCGTTTAATCAATTTATTTCACCATTATTGCTAATTTGTACACATTTTTTATAGTTGCTTTACGGATCCAAAAGAGCTGTGGACAAGACTTTAAAGCATTATGAAAAATATAATGTCCCTGTCGCCAGATTCAACAATTCTGTTGATATGTTTAAACATTTAATGTACTGTTGCACTGATCTTCACGAGGTTTGAGACTCACTTTTAAATTCTTCCCGAATCATTTGTTTGTATTTGATTCATGCACATGCAGTGTTTTATTAATTTATTTCAGGCCTTCGAAACTCATTTGATGGTCTCGAATTGTTCCTCATTTCTGAACATATATATATTTCTCATTCTTCAGAAAGCAATAGGAGGTTAGTAAAGGGCTATCTCTACCACTAATAAAAATGTGTGCGTCTCTTTATTTGTTTATAAATATGTTTTCTATTGGCATTATGCATGTGAAATTGTTTGATCAAGAGTTGCCTCACTTACCATCTCGCTTGGTGAAATTAAGAAAAAAAAAACGTTAAGTACTTTAGTAAGAATAAATAAAGTTTTGACGTTCATTCGTTATAACTTCCAAACATATTATTGCTGGAAAAATGCATTTTTTAATATTTGAAAATAAAAAAAATGCCTTAATAAGCAGTACCATTTCTTAAATTATGCACTTTTTTTCTTGAATTTTGATAATTTAAATTTTTTTATTACTTTTAGCAATATGTTTCATTGCTTCTATTATTACTATTCAAACGGTGTTCATTGTTTTATAAAATAACGAATCTTGTGATTTTATCTATTATTGAAGGTCAGAAAATAAGATGTGTCTGAAAGAGTATTATCTGCATTGCTTACATGTAGAAATAGATAAAGTTAATGTAGCGCAAAAAGGCAATAAGAAATTAGAAGATTGATCAAGTGGGCAGCTTCGTGACATCGAAATTTAACATTATATAATGCCAATTTCTTTAAGAATGCTCAAATACACAAATACAGAATGGATTTGGGCTACTAAAATAACCACTGTATCTATCACATCATCATGAATATTTAAATATGCTTTATTGAAGTTTTTATAAATATGAAATTACGCACAAGAGATTTAACTGAAAGTTGGCACAGCCAAATTTCCAGCTAAACTACGGGTCATCAAAAGAATCTAGTAGAAATTAAAATTAAGGAAAAAACGATGGCGAGATCAAAATAAAGGATTCAATTGATAAATTTTTGATAAAAAGTAATGAATAAAAATTAATAAATTTTGATGTAATAAAGGATTGAATATCCTCCTCCATAGAGAATGTACAATGAATAAGTTTTATAGACTTTCCTAAGAAATGGACGTTGATGGAGGACAGTTGAGTTTTTTTCGCAGTGTACCAATCAAACGTATTTGAAATTCGCTTTCTCTCTCTTTCTATATACATTAAGTATATAAAATTTGTACTGTTAGTTTAGCTGTAGCAGTTTATTTGCTTATCTACTATCTTATCTCTTTCTAATTTTGCTTTAATATTTTTTAATCATTAATGAGGATTTCAAACATTGCATTTTTGTCTTAATATAAAAGAAACATTGTTATTCCACATCCCCGAATCAGTGCATACTGAATGTTGATATTGGCGATGTAAGTGAGAAATAATGATATTTAACAAATATATCGTTCATCGATGTATTTGCTATGTATCAATACTTCGTAGAATTTGATTATTCAGAGTAATACCTGCAAAGTAAAACAAAAATATGTAGTATTATAAATATCTTTGAATTATTGTTTTTCATTTTGTCAGAAATTAACTCTGATGTCTACAACGATTTCGCTCGCTTGATAACTGCCAGAGAAGTAGAAAGTGCTGATGTTCCAAGTGCAATGGAGGTGATTAATTAAAAGCAATATTATTTATTTTAATTAAAATTATCTTTAAATGTAAGAAAACCCCCTTTATTAACGAAACGTTTCTATCTACATGAATTCCATAATGATAATTTTTTAGATTAATTATAAAGATTAATTCTATCTTTTATTAGGGATATTAAACTTTTTAATGAATTATATGTAATGATTTAGAGCTAATGGAATACTGGGCGAATTTGGTCTGTTCTTTTAAAAATATTATACTAAATTTAAAGCTATATATATATTAAATAAATTAATTTTTTTTATGGAAGTTATAATAAATTTAAGAGTATGTATTTATAAGCCAAATATCTGCTCTTCCTGATTTTTTCCCTTCCTATCTTTTAATTCTGCTTTAGGTTATCTACTCAAATAATTCTATATTTAATGAGTCATTTGTCCAAACTTTTTTAGAAATTATTCGATTTCTATTTTTAGAATAAAATGCTAAATTAAAAAAAATATTTATTAAATAAATTATTTTTTTATGGAAATTATGAAAAATTTCTGTGCATTTAATTTAGATGTTGACGTCTGATCAGATAGATGTTCTTTCTAAATTTTTTGCTATTTTTAAAATTTTGATTCATATTATTTGTGAAAACATATTATGTGTCTTTAAATACAAATTTTCATGGAATGAATTATTAGTAGCATAGCTAAATATCATTTTGTATATTTAGAATGTTGTGCTAAATATAAAAATTCTTTTAATCATTGAATTAAGATAATTAATTAATGAGTGAAGTTTTTAATCGAGAAATTATATTTATATCTGGCCTGTATACATCTAACATGCTCTACCTATATTTCATTACTATCTTTTAATTTTTAATTGTTTTGCTTATATCTCAAATTTTATTGGAGATATTTATTATTTAAAAAACTATTGTTAAAATTAATTAAAAAAAGGCATTATAAACGTAAAATCTTATAATCTTCCGCTATCTTTCCTTGGAATATTATGCTTAATTTAAAAGTATTTAATAAAAAATTATATTTTTTGGCAAGCGTTTTTTTCTATATAATTATTTTATTTATTAAATAGTTTTCCTTTTAATTTTCACTGCTGTATTCTAATTCTGAAATTCTTTTAACAGCGATTAGCTCGCAGCATTGTCAAAGAAATAAAGCCAGACGATTTCAAAACTATGAATATTGATGTGAGTAGTATGAATCCCTCTTGTAATCACTTGATTTGAGAGAAACATGACCATTTATAAAATTTATATTACAACGTTTTTGGAATTTTTTAGGAAGCTCTGAAGTGGCTGGAAACATCTTCTTCAAGTGCAGGCAAGGCATATAAAGAATTCCTTGAAAAGCATGGTCATCGATGTTTAAGAGAAGTAAGGACAATTACATTTAATAATTAACTAATAATGAATACCAAATATTAATAAGTAAAATAATATTTAAAACTGATTGATGATTGATCATGTTTGTTCGTATAATGAAATTCAAAGGAGCGAATGAAAAGAACAAGATATTTATTGGTTGAAGGACATCGCTGAAGCAAAAATAGTTACCATAGCAATTAAAATTACAGTCAATAATTTTAGAGGCATTAATAAAATTATTTTAACGTCTTCTGTTATAATATCAATAAAATTATGTTTTAACGTCATCTGTTATAAGTATTAACAAAATTGCAAATGAACTCCTGCTTTTATCAGTATTAAAAAAACTGGTCGAATGGTAATGGTTATTAGGTGAAAATAATCATATAATGGTGCCATCTCTCGGTGAAGACCCAAACTACCTTCTTTCAAACTAAGTTAATTTTTATCCAACAGAATAATTATGGTAATGTTTAAGTTCTTTTAATGCCATTGACGAAATTATTTAACGAGCAATGAAAGCAAATTCTGTTATTTATAGTACGTTCAAAACATTTGAGACATCAACAAGGCATATAAATAATTCCTTAAAAAGCACGTCATCGTTGTTTAAGATAAGTAAAAAATATTACATATTGTTGCTAATTAACATTGAATAAGAAATAGTGATGTCCAACGGAAAGTACTGACTAAAAATGGCAACTTACAATTAATTATTGTCCGTCAGAGTAACACTGTGTATCTACGCACAGAATATCTACATTTTTTTTACAGATTAGTAACAATATTAAAGATATATGAAATTTTATATACCGGCATATTTCTTCTAATGTCAATTCTAACAAGTGGTTGCTGTGTATGTAAATATTTTAGTTCTAATGGCTATTTTAATTATCAGTTATTAGAAAGCTGCGAGTTTTATAGCACACCAGAGTTAAAAAAAAATCTTTAATCTGTAGTTCTTCAGTATAAAAACATTTTTTGGCAAAGTGAACTATTTAAACCACATTTTCACCTTCATTAATGTTAACATATTAAAGGCGGGAGTCGTAGTACTACGATTTGATCCGCGTTACCTTGCTTACTTTCCTCAAGATCCCCAGCCTTTAATGTGTTAATAGAAATTGCATTTTTTTATTCCTTCAATTATCAGATATGGTAAAAAATATGATTTATTATTCTTTTTTCTTATTTATAGTTAGACATTCGTTCTGTAACATGGAGGGATGACCCGAAAGCCCTTATTAAATCTTTACAGGTACAGTGACACTTTTTTATGATTCACAAATTTATCTGGAATAATTCTGGCGTGAATTTCATAATAAGGAATTCGATTTTATAAAAACCTTTTATTTCCTTTTAAATTGTATTTTAATACCTTGTTTCAACATTTAAAAAGGCTTTTATTAAAAATAAAAATAACAGGAAATATTTTTCCACAACACACACACACACACACACACACACACACACACACACACACACACAGC
>JAPMOQ010041223.1:437300-457802 GCA_026543055.1 Argiope trifasciata
TTTTTTTGGATTAAAATCTTAATTTTTTCTTTTTGTTTTGTAAGGTGCCGTGGTTAGCCGAGAATATGGTTTACCCTGTATTGCCGGAGTACATGGAGCCACACAGCAGTTTCAAACAGGTATCTTGTTAATTAATCTAAAACATATCAATTGTTTATGGAAAATAAATTTTAAAAAATGTTTGTGCGATAAGTACATACATGCACCCCTTTTAGTGTAGATTTATAGAATTATAAATGTAATAATTAACAATTTGTTATTTTTGCAGGAGATTATGTGCTGTTAGATGGCACCAAAGGAATTGTGCAAAGAATTCCAAAGAAAGAAGATTCATAAATGTTTATTTTTGATTGAAATCATGTATTTAAATACATTCTTTTTTTCAATATGTCATTCTAATATTTTAATTATATTCAAGGGTTCATTTTGCTAATCTTTAGCAAATATATCTTTTAAATGGAATGAATTTTCTTATCATATTGCTCTGAAATAAAAATAGCAAAAATATTTAATAATTTCTGTTACTTTTTGTACATTTCATTATTTGGATATGGTGTTTTATTATTTCATTTCCAATATCACAAAATACTTAAAAAAATCGATAAGATATTTTTATGAAATTGCTTCACATTCAGAATATCAAATAATATCGGAGGAATATAGAATAATATTCTGTGTTAATAGAGTCCCATTTATTTTAATGTCTGAAAGTTACCCAGACGGGAAACATATTCTAGCGCATTCATAGTCGTATAAACTGTTAAAAACAGAGTGCCAAAATACGAAAAGAAAATCAGTTTTCGGATTAAAATTGCCAAATTATACATAAATGAATCTTTTTTTTTCATGGGCAAAAGAGGTACAAAAATGCCTCTGTCTTTTGTCTATCGAGTAAAATAAATGCTGTACATAATACTGTCATTCTTATGAAAAATATGAGTTTTCAACGCCATTCTTTTTTCAAATGACGAATTTTCAATTTTTGCCAGCATGGTTCTTAATAGGTGTTATGCATTCATTAAATTAGAATGAGATAGAATCTTTATCTATATGAGGAATGAATAAACGTTTCTATCACATAATTTGATTTGAAAATTGCTTATCTTTTTTTCTCTATGCAAAATTAGCCTGTAATGACTGCCAACGTGCAGATAATTTAGATTAGGAAATTTTTCAACGCAGATACATTATATCAATTACAAAATGAAAGAAGTTTCATTTTTCTTTTTTTATTTACATAGTTTTTGCTTTTAAATGTAGCAAATCTCTTTAAACGATTAAAGTTTTTGTATGTAATAGAAGGGTTGTTTGACTATTCTTGTTATTAATTCCTTTATTATTTGCAAGTTCTTAAGAGCAGAAAGCCCTGATGGTTTCTAGAGTTAAAAAGATAAAAAAATATTGCTAATAAGTACGAAATATATTTATAAAATACTTAACACTTTAGTTCAAAGTCAACTGAAGTGCTAACGGTAAGAAACCCTGGCAGCGCTTCTTTCCCGTTTAGCACAAATTATCTGATTTTATTGATAAACTGGATGTTAGTTAACAAAACCTGACCCTTCCCAAATAAAAAGTGCTACTGCTAATCAATGCTAACTATCATTTTCTTTCACATATCAATTGAAAATCAAGCTATCTTGGAGTTCAGGCTATTTAGACAGTTATTATTAAGGGCGATTTCTGTAGAGCCTAAAACATTTGTAAGGTTCAATTAAATAGAATTTAAACGTTAATGATAATTTAAACAGTTTTATTCGTAATTTTAGCTGGAAACTTATAAAGAGTAATGATTAGATATAGTTATAATAATGTATATAGAGGAATTAATCTTGATATCATATTTTAGAAAGAATATTTTTTTTGGCATTGCAACATTTTCTAGGTATTGATGAAGAGGACTTTATACATTGGGACTAGTGATTTAATATTTTAATACGGAAAATTAAAATAAGGATTATTAAACTGGTGAAATAAATGCCATATTGAACTAGTTTTAAAATAATAATACCAACTCTGTTGTTGACTTTAAAATTTCAATACCAATTCCATATTGAAATAATATAAAAATAGTAATAAAATCCTAAACTGAAGCAGTTTAAAAATATCATTACAGATTCCATATTGAATTAGTTTAAAAATAACATTGCAAATTCTCCATTGAGTTATAATGAAAATATTAATACAAATTTTATATTGAATCAGTTTTACATTTATAATACACTTTCTATATTGGAGAAAATTATAAATAACGATACAAATTCCATATTGAATTAGTATAAAAATAATAAGATATTATTATATTGGAAATATTTAGGTTTACAAATGACCTCAAAATTTCAATAGGATATTATTGAAGATATTATCTTTACAAAAGATCAAAATTAGTATCTTGATTTAAAAAAAAATAGCATTTTCGGTCAGCAGTTTAGCTGCATTTCAAATCAATTGAAAAGTTGAAACATTCTTTATGTTGTAAATATAGTAATGCAAAGAAACTGAGAATATCTTCTATAAGTAAATTACTTTTGAACCATTGCTAAAACGAGCACTTTTTATTGTAGTAAGATGAAAAAAGAGCAGAAAAGAACTGGGTTCGTTTTGATACCTTAGTGATTAAAAAAATTATATCCAATTTCGAATCTTCTGTTGCTGCCGTTATTCAATTTGTCAATTTTTTCTTCACTTGTTTTGATTGCATCAGATGCTGTATTCGGAACACAATGATTTTTATAACACACAATTTGCAGAAAGAATATTTGCTTGTCTGTCTGCTTTTCAAACTGTCTTTCCCCGGCTGGTTAGTAATGTTACTAGTTTCTTTCTTTTATTTTTTTGAACGAGCATTTTCCCCATATAGAATTCACAGTATTCCAGTCAAAAGATTATTCATTGTTAAAAATAATGGCGGAATAACTTGAGAACGTGATTCTATAAAATGGAAGTTACTGCAATCTCAAGCCGACCAAAATTGCAAATTCGGAATGATTTGAATGAATTAGCATAATTTTTTTTTGTGTAATGATATTTTAAAAAGTTTTTGTTCAAAAACTAAAATTCAGTCTAATTCTTAATTAATGAAAAATTTCAAAAATCGCTCAGACTTTTCAACATCCAAGTTATGAGTGTGCTATATTTGATAACTAGTTTCCCTCTCTCTCTCTCTCTCTCTCACACACACACACACACACACACACACACACACACACACACACACACACACACACACACACACACACACACACACACACACACACACACACACACACACACCTTCATTATTATTATTAGAGATAGCAGATAAGAATAACTAATCTTTATTAAAATTTATTGACAATAAGTGCTTTCTTTTTATCTGAATAAATTATAAAGGGAATTTCAATAAAAAATTTCACAAAAAGTTTCAATCCAAAAATTATGTAAGAAAAATATGTTCTTATCGCGTATTGATAACAAACAGAGGAATTGTTAACAAGAGAAATATACAGATATGCTGTTCTAACCTTCTTTTTAAAAAAATGATTAACTCGCTATCAGTGTTATTGAATAATTCTTTTGTACTACTTTGAGATATGAAGGTTAAATTTTTTGCTTCCTTCTACATCCCGGCACTGCCAGACAGAGAGTTTACAGGCAAGCATGGGTGCTATAATAGCGACGCCTATTGCAATTATCGGTTCGTTACTTTCGTCGGGACCGTCAGGTGAGATGTTTCTTAACCGAGTGCTTGACATGAATGATTCCTTCAATATTATTTATACTACTTTCTTTGAAATAATATTTTTTAACAATACATTAATATATTATCAGTTTTTTATATTTATTGCCCACTTTTATAAATGATTTAGTTGGCGATGAAGCCATGAAATGTGGTTATAGCTGAAATTACAGTTGCATTATTGATGATTTAAAAGAAATTTGCATAATTTATCATGCTTGAGAACCTAATATTGCTCTTGCTGTTAAATAGATATTTTGTAGGAATATTAAATACAATAATAATGACATACCACAGCTATATTAATGGTGAAGGAAAAATAAAAAAATATATATAACTGCAATACAATAGGATAAATAAAGTACTAAATGCCATAGAAAAATAATTGCATTTATATACATTCTTTAGTTTTCTAATAATAAAGATAAATGTGATCCACTGTAAAAAACGTCTGACTTAATTCTATTAAATTTGGCGCAAATATATTTTAGAAAAAGAGAATTTTTAAAACTATAATTAGAATTTTAATAAATTAAAAACTGTGAGGTAATTTGATCGCAAAATATTATTACCTTAAAATGATTTTTATACGAATTAAAAAAATTTCCTTTTTAATGATATCAAGCAAATTTAATTTTGTCAGATTAAAAAGTTTTTTTTTGCCTAATTGTCAAAAATAGATTATATTGTTTCACACAAAGTTTAATCACTTAAATATTTTTTCCAAATATTTAGTAGTTTGATTTTCTTTCTTTGTAAAGAGCTAAAAGGAAAGGTCTCTGTTAAATATTTGTGTAATTTGAAACATGGAAGAAATCAAGTTACATAATCGTGAAAGTTAGCAGTGAGATTAAGCGAACAGTTACAATTTTAATTAGTTCTATGGTTTCGTGGGCAGGATGATACTAAAAATTTCATATACAAAATGCATATAAAACATGAAAGACTATTGAAACCACCCTAGTTAAATATAATTTGACAATTCAGTGACAACGTATATTTATATTAAATGACACTATAAATACAACTATTTGTATTTATATTATTTTATATACATTTCTCTCTATATAAATATATATTTATATTATATGATAATATAAATAGTTATATTCAACATGAATATAAAAATATATTTATATTAAAATGGTATCTTAATATAATTGATAGAATCATAGGCATGAAGAAGTCTAAGAGATTTAATTGAAAATAAATACATCAACGTATATCAACGAATTGTATCTAATTATATTTTTCTATTAATATTATATTTATTTATAACTAGAAAGCCTTAGACGACTCTCATCTAGTTGCTAAAATCGGCAAGTTAGAGATAAATATAATATTAATAGAAAACTATAATTAGATAGAATTAAAAAATGTAAAAAAAAAACAATTTTTGTACATAATATATATAATTATATATTTTAAACTATATATTTAATAATAATTTAATTTAAATAATTTTATTCATTGGATTTAATAGTAAATAACAAATTTGAATTATTTATGAAATTGTATTATTATGAAATTTAGAAATAAAAAGTATCATTTAAAGTTGATAATAGCAAAAGTGTTCTGTAAATTTCCTTAAAAAACGTTTTTTTAAAAAACCAATGAAATTTAATAATTATAAATACGACAATGTTGCTGTATAAAAATTTTGCTTTTTATTATAATGTTAAAAACAATTAATATATTTGATAATATTCCTAAAATACTACTAAATTGTGGAAATATTCTACAGTATATGAAGACATTTTTTTGTACAGAGCTACAAGCTATTTGAAATAAAGTACACTAAAGTGTAATTTTTAATTTTACAAAATGTAGGGAATTAATACTAATATGCCAAAAATACGGATTTTTTTGGAATATGAGATGACTTTAAAGGATAGAGTTTCAAACTTCAGATCACAATTATTTCGAAAATTATAGTTTAGGTAATTTTTAGAAAGATTCCTGTCTATCAACAAAATAAAACTTTTTTTTTTTGCAAATGTGGTTTTTTTTGAAAATTAATTTTAAGATACAGTCACAGCCAAATAAGACACAGGTTTTCACAGTCAAAAATATAAAATGCTTTCAAAAATATTTTTAAAAAAAGTCACTATTAAGATATGTTTCGCTACCAAAAATATAACATGTAGTCAAAAATGCTTTTGAAAAATCAGTTCTAAAATATTTTTCGCAGCCAAAAATATGACATCCTGTCAAAACTATTTTTGAAAAATCACTTTTAAAATAAATTTCGCAGCCAAAAGTATAACATACTGCCAAAAATAGTGTGGACAAATCACTTTAAATATACGTTTCGCTTTCAAGTTCAGCAGAAAGTTGTGTAAACAAACTTATCAATTCTTAAGTGGAATTTAACCTGAGAAAAGAAAGGATTTAACTTTGTAGCGATACTCAGTGGGTAAGAAATTTCTTATTTCTCTTCAGAAATCGAAGTCCAAACCGAAATGAGGCGTATGCATGTTGAATATCATTTTTTTATATACCAACATGTTAACAATCTGTTCTATAAACTCTAAATTAAGGTGCAGTTTTAATCGAATTAACATCAATTGATAGAAGAAGAGAATGTCTGATTAAATATTTCACATTTTTATAAACTCACCTTAAGGATACATAATTGTATACATATTTTGATAAGATATGATAAAACGTGTTCAAGGCTAATTCATTCATTTAGAAATATTTGCATGATTAAAAAAGGAAGAGGAAAAAGTGGGTCAAAAATTCAATTTGATAAGAGAGCAGTTATTATTAGGAGATATAAATCGTTAAAAACAATTGAAAACTTTACGTTTTTATCTGCGTAAATGACAATAAATTTTTCATGGTCATATGAAAGATTTTCAATTTTATACAGAAAATAAGTATTATATCTATTATCTTGTGCGTGAATTGACGTTCCACAGATGAGATCGTAACCTAGAGTTACAAATTTGGTACAAATGTACCTTGAAAGATGCACACTTCATTAATTTATTTATTAACTTTTAATTTTTCTTATTAATAAACGATTCTGATTTTTTTTAACCCGATAATATTCGAAAACACAATTGCACAAAAAAGAATTTTTACATAAATTAAAAATTTATATTTTCACTGTTAACAAACTGCAGTTCCTTGCAATTTTACCTGAAATTATTCAATTTGAATAATTTTTATAGCATAATTTTTAACAATAAATTTTATAGTTGCTCTGAAATTCAAATAACTTTTTTCGTTTGGTCAAATATTTATTCACATGAATTTATTCAATTATTAAAAGAAAGAATTTATGTAATATTTGTGTTATTTACATGAAAAATAAGAACGTGAAATTGCAGAAGTTAGTTGATAATGAGATAGCAAATTGTCTTTAATGCACTGTGATATAATGTGACAAAATTTCTTTTCTATAATTTATATGCACAATGTAAGGAATTAAATTAAGGTTATTAAAATTGCATTTTTTTAATGATTCACAATTCGAAGCCAAAACATATTTTGTTGAAAGGAATCATGAATATAGAGTTATGCACAAGCAAAGAAACTGAAATCAAACATTATAAATAATATCAGAATTTCAATTGAACATGAAAGATGGCCAGTTTGAACTAAAGAATGAAAAGAAAACAGTTGCGAATGTTTCATTTAATTGTTATTTTCTAATCCCCTTAAAATATATGATTAAAAGTAAAATGTAGAATCAGATCTAATTTATTTATTAACTTATAACCATAACTAATTTATCTAATAACTTATAACCATAAACAATTTACCTATTAGATACGGACGCCTTCACAGTTTGCATTTTTTCTAAGTCTTTCATATTTTAGACTTCCTTATACTTTCTTGAATTGATAAAAGTAAATAATATATATTTGTTTTGGCGCTTAAAATTAAAGCTCTTTATTTGTCCACCCAAAAATTAAAGAAGTGTACTGAAAAGAAAAAAGTATGCTTTTTTCTTCTTTATAAATTAAAAATAATAATTGAAACTTAATTTTTGCAACCTTCAAATGAATTTAACATTACTAATTTAAAGTGAAGAATTTTAAGAATATTCAAATGGCATTTTGATGATGCAAGTCCTGATTTAAGTTTTTAAGAAAGATGTAAAGAGCAAGGTTGGAATAAAATTTATTAAATCAAGAAAAATGACCAAAAAAAAATCTGTTATACTTATATTCACATTTTTATTTTTTTTATTAAATATCTCTATCATTAGTTAAACTTTAAATGCATGGCACTTTTAGCTTATAATATAAGAAATATGAATTGCTAATAATAAATGATTGCATTAATCCTTCTTCTAATCAAAACCAATGGGCTTGGTAGAAGCTATAAACTAAATAAAATAACTTATTGAACATAGTTAAAATTTAATCAGAATTAAAACTAGAAAGAGCAAAACCGAATAACTAGCTACAAAAGGAAGAAAAAGGGACGAACTTCATCATTAACTTCTCGATATGTTTAGAAGCAGCTGATTTAGTTCCAGAAAGACGATAAAAATACGAAATTGAAAACAAAACAATTTGAAAAGTATATTCAAATAAATCTTAACTACATTTATTTTTCCCACGCAATAAATGGAAATACGAAAGTCTTTAAACAGGAAAAAAAAAAGAATTAAAAATGTTTTATGCTTCTTGACGTTTATTGCACTTTCTGCTGAAAAAAAATCTCTTCAATTTATAAACAATGAGCATTTATTTTTGTTTTTACGTGATATTTAAAAGTTAATAATTTTATTTTTTTGCAATCATTCTTCGAAAAATATATTCAGGTAAATTTTAATTACATTTATTTTTCTCAAACCATAAATGGAAATGAGAAAGTCTCTAAAGAGGAAAAAAAAGAATTAAAAATGTTTTTTGCTTCTATGAGGCTTTATTTCCCCTTTTTGCTGTAAAAAATCTTTTTAATTTATAAAGAATAAACTTTCATTCTTATTTTTTACGTGATATATAAAAGTTAATAATTTCATTTTTTGCTATTATTCTTCGGACATTTTCAGAGTCCCTTTATACCATTTTTTTGCCCATTTCCAGATATTATATTTCGAATAAAATGGATTATTTCTTACATCTACATCGAACTTTACAAGCGGACCCAAAAGAAAAGGTTCGACTGGTACGACACGGAAGCACCACATGATCCTATAAAATCCAATTTTCTTCCGCATCCAGACGAGTATGTTTTGGAAGCTCCTCTGCCTGAATCTCAACTTGTTTATGTGAGAAGATATTTCATAAAATTTATATTTTTTCGCCTATTAATATTAAAATTAGAACGCCGTGTTATCCTCAAAAAAGGCAATCTTAAGATTTTAATGAATATTCGTATTTTAAAGTTTCCAATATTCGAAAAACAAAATGAAATATAATTCTGATTTACGAAATAATTTAACCAGCTGTTGTAATTAAAATTTTCCACATGCTCTGTAATAAAGATGCTAACACCTCCAAGGACATAAAATTTGGATCTTAGGAAAGTCCATGAAGGCCACGAGTACTCAGACTTTTAATTTCAGAATTCCACTCATAAGAGTTGTGTGTCTCCTAGTATCTCCAAGAAATATTTTAGTTTTATATAAATTGCATATCAATGATGAAAATTAATAACTAAATATCGATCTTCGGTGTAAATGTAGAATTTTTATACGAACAATCTAATGTGCGATTTTAATGATCAATCGTTGGAATGCCAGAGCCAGAATTAATATTAGAAAACTGAATATAAATATTTATTATGGACATCTTATTTTCGACAGACTGAAAAATAATATTTTATACAGACCGAAATCACAAACTGAATTTTATTTATTTCAGTTTTTTTCCCATTTATGTAGGTTAAAAAATACAGAAAAACAAGCCGTCAGTTCTCTGAGCTATCTAGTTCAAATTTGATTCGGAGTTTAATGATTAGATGCTAAACTTTTGTGTTAAATTTATTATATTTAACTCTTTAAGTTTTCTATTTATCCAATTTATTTAATTCAGAGAGACTGACTGACAGACTTCTTGTGAAAATATTTATCTCAAATTTTGATAGAAATCGACAAATTCGACTGTAATTCCTTAAACGAAGTCTCATATGTCTAGATCAATTTTTTTTGAATGATTGAGTTCATAAACAGAGGCATAATACCAAAAATGTGTTTTTACAAACTTAGGAAGGTCTCAAACGCAGAAATTCGTTAAAATCACAAATTTGAATTTTTTTTCCGATTACAATATTTTGTATGATTTGTGCACGAGAAAGCAAACACTTAATAGCTTATGTAAAGGAATTTGATATATCTTGAGAAAAAAGTTATTAGATTTTTGGCAACATTTATGTGAGATCGTCTGTATATTCGACCGCCATGTATAATGCTCACATTACGACTTAAAGGCTCAATGAGCTTGATAAAATTTGGCACATTTTTTATTACTAAAATGACAGGTCTGGTTAAAATTTATTCCAAATATATATCGAATAACTCTCTGTTGTTCTAAGTCTATATCCATAAGTGAATTAGGATGTCCAGAAACTCTATAAAGCTATGCAAATGAAATTTGGTGCATTCTTTTAACCACAGGACTATATCAAATTTTTGTTTCAAGAGACCAGTGAGCCTTTGATGTATATCATGGATCCAAATTATATGGTTGATTCTTTTCACTTTTAAGATTAGAGACAATTTATACTGATTTTTTTAAATTCGTATACTGATTATAGAAGAAATTTATTTTTGTAACTCTTTATTATTTAATAATTTCTTAAGAATCTTACCTTAACTTCTCAGATATTTATGAAAATAATATTGAATTGTCTATTTCCCGATCAATCAGGAATTTTAAGATAATTATGAAAAATAGATGTTTTTTTGAAAGATATCTATTTAAACTGAAAAAATACCAAGCAATTCGAAATGGCAGAAAAATTGACTTCAATTTTAATTAATATATAATATTTTAACTAATATTATTAATATAACTTACAAAACGTTGGTTTCAAAAGGTAGTTCGTGATACGTTATATCGAATGGAAAAGCTTATTAAAAATTTACTGATGCATTATCATTGAACTTTTTAATATAATTTCCTCTTTAGGAAAATAGTTAATTGACAGGGTTTATTGGACAATCTGGATTTTTCGGGCAAAAGTCTTTTTTAACTACCCTGCTTCACATAAAATATCACGATCTTTAAAACATTTAAATAAAAGTTATTTATCATAAGGAATTTTAAGATAGTATATTTTCGTGCATCTAGTTCACCATTTGAGACAGCCTATATTCTCTTTTAAAAGAAATGTGACATCAAATAATTTCTTACGAGTTGAGCAATCTTCAGATTCAAACCTATCTATCTTCTTTAATAAAGCGGTCAGATAATCTGACGTCAATAACTCGAAACTAAGAAACTGAGACTCATTCTACTGATAAATGGGCAAAGCTCTATTATCAATTAAGCCGAAAAAAGTACAGCTTAATTGAAACCTGCAGGACGGTGAATATTATGGTCCACGAAATGCAGAGAATTCACATTAGAAATTGTTTCAAAAATTGTATGCAATCTTGACAACCAGAACCTAATTATTTATCAGCCAGTTTCTCATGTTTGTATTTGAGAAAATCTTTGATTAAACATTGCTATTAGAAAAAAATTATTTGGAAAATTAATTCCAACAATACGTAAAGGCAAGCTTATCATTAACATTTTCAATAATATAGAAGCATTATTTAATATCTGCTTAATAACTATAACTTCAAAATCACTTTTTAAAACATTATTGAAACAGTAAGTTCTTAATAACTCAAAATACTTGACACACATTTCTTTTGACACAATTTTCATTTACTTTATTTCATGATGTTCAGAATGCAGACGAAGTATTCTTTTACGGAGTGAATTCCAAGTCCGAATATCTCATAACTCGCATAGCACGAGGCCCCAATCAAGGAGCAGAAGCTTGGGTTTATTTGAAGCTAGACAATGGAAAAGTATACCAGTTACAAGAGACGTCCGGTTACCAACAGTCATGCTGTGATAAAAGAGCATTTACTTGTGGAGGGTTGCAGATTCACTACTTGTCTCCAATGAGAAGATGGAGGATTTTTTTCAATGGAGTGTTGAGGTGAATTTTTACTTTTTATAGAACATTTAATCAACAAGAAATTTCACTTTCCTAACCTATCTTTTTGTGTATTTCGATTGCTCCTTAAACATTATTAAAAATGAATTAATTTTAATTTTATGAAAATTTTGACGTCGTATGATTATTTGAGTAAATTTTAAATAACGAAATAACAAATAACGAAATTACTATATGTGCCTGCTTCACGTATATAATTTCTAAAAGCATAGCCATCTGAAAGACTTCAGTTAATGCAGGACTCAATTGAATGATTTTAGTTTTTTATTATTATTCCATTTTGGAACTTTTTCTTAAGATTTTAATTGTACAAAATTTTGGAAAAAAATTTAAGTATACAAAATACACTTAGTAATACAAAGTTTTGTAGGCATAAGTATACAAAATTTTGGTAATCATTCATTAAAATTTTGAAACATTTTTGTAATTTCAAATATGCTCTCGTATAAAATTCAACAACAGCATACAATTTTGATTATAGTTCAGTTTTGGTAAAATGAATAAGCCCTAACTCGAAAATATAATATTATTAGCTCATATGTGTCGTGAATGTTGTGATTTGGGAAGACTATTATAATTAAATTTGGGAACAATATTATATATATAAAAAATGCTTTTCTGAGAACTTACCCTTATGTGAATTTTTTCTCATTTGAATAAATTTTGTGACGACTGTTTTTCTTTGAATAGGGAAACGGATGAAAATAATTTAGCTGTGGACAGGAAAATACATGTAAAATTTGCTGTCATGTAAGTATTCTCTCAAGTTATTAAATACTCGTATAAAGAGAGTTGGAGGGTAATTTTTTTTCTCTAAAACACTGCATCTGAGAAAGAATGCTTAATAAAGATTCATAAATGTTTAAAAAATTGCATGATTCTCAATTCCGTATAAGAATTTTAAGAAACGTTTTTCCCACGCACGCATATCTCTGAATTTATTTTGTAAATGAAGAATAACTAAAAAAACTTTTATTTGATGTTTCCCTTTGAAATAACTATCCTCAAGAGAAAACGAGTTTCTGCCTTTATTCTCACAAAAATATGACTTCAGATTACCAGCTTCCTTTAGTGAATTCTATTTCTCATCAGAAATATCGAAGAAGTTTTGTTGTATAGACCCACAACGTCAAGGCTCATAAAATGGAACCAACATTTTAAGGCCTTATTGAAAGAAAGCTGAGGGTCACTGAATCTGTTTACACCATTAAAACGCCTTCACTATTCTTTGCTATTGCACTTCTTTAGAACTTTCGAATCGTTCCATCTTTAGAAAATGTCTTACCTTGGGAAAATGCCATATCATGCTACATTAGAGGTATAAGCTGTTTTTTTTTAATTTCTCATATTTACCTAGCTTACTCAACTTGTGCAACAGTATAAACTAATTCTGTTACGGTTTGGTTTATAACTTACCCTAAAAGACTTGCAAAAGCGTAACCAAGATGAACAGAACTTTCGTTATGACACCTAAATATAATTATAATGTCAGTTTATTTCTCTAGTCTTTATTACTGATTTGGAAAGTGTAAATGGCGAGGAAAAAGTGACATATCGGGTTGGAATCTTATTATTATTTTGATATCTCAGTCTGAAAATTGTCATAAATGCATTAAAATTTTCTCCCGTCATTGTCCCCTAAGATTATTATCTGGTTGATCTACATTTCCATCTAATCGTTTAGCTATTGCTTACAACCCGTTGTCGTATGATGATGGAACATTTAAGATACGATCTTCTCCTCGAAGAAAACTCTGAATGCCTTGAATAACTTGCATGCATTTGATTATTATGAATCCGGTTCCGAAAAGTCGATTATATGATGCTCTACATTTGTTTATGGGATGTATTTCTATTAATTTATATTCGGAAAATTGATCTGGTCATCCTCAGCATGGATTGAATATATTTGTAATTTTTTAGTTTCTATGAGATTAATTTCTCAGTAAAAGAATTGTGATTTTAACAATGTGAAAGAAAATTAAATTTTGTTTTAGTTTCCTGCGCAAAGTAAACAAAAATGTGAATAAATTAAAATTCTAAAATATAAAAGAAACATCTCAAATAAAACTTGGGATCAGTGCATTAAATATTATTGTGATTTAAATAATGTGACATTTTTATAATTTATTGTTTTAGGTGGCGGGCGTCTTCTGACACTTTCGATTATACTTCGGATATAAATACCACCGCTCTAGCGACTGGTTTAGCAAAAGCCAAATGGAATCAGTTCTTACCACCTTTGGAAAAGTATGGTCAAAATAACCTATTATTAACTCTATATCATTTACAAATCAATGATTTAGTATGAAATTTTTTTCATGTATGATAATTTAAAACTAAAATAAATTTTATTATTTATAGATTTTACAGCGCAATGGATTGTTATGTTCAAACGGGTGTTATTGCCGGTACGATTAATATAGAAGGATATGATGATGAATTGAAAATATATTTATTTGGAGAAAAAATCAGGTTCTTGGGTACGTACTGATAATAATAAATACATGAATAATATTTATTCAATTAAGAATACAAGTATTTCTTATTATACTTGTATTTTTATTGAATAAATATTAAACTTTCTATTAAAACTAGTAAAATTCAACAACAGTCCTTTAAAGATCGATGTTTCTGGGTATATGAAAGAAATCGACACTTTCTTGAACAATGAAAACAACGAAATAAGTAAATGGTATGTAAAGATATTTTAGGTGAGAGTCGTTATTTCGCGGCATTTAAAGAAGACATTATTTCCTGCTCTAAGAATTCTTTCCATAAAGAAAGCCTATATTTCTTTCATTCCTTCTCTATTTTAAACTAACTTTGAATCTGTTTCTAGCAGAGGTAACAAATAAGAAATTCCGATTTTCTTTGTTTTGTGCTTTAAAATTGATTAAAATGTATTCAATTATTATTCTTTCAAGTATTTATTGATATGACGTTTTCCAATAGAATGTCAAAATAGTGTCTCAAAATAGTCAAAAATAGTTACTCAAATGGCCTCAAAAAGTGCGTTTCAAAATGGTCCTTGTGTTGACTGCAAGTGGGCCAGTAATATAATTAAATTAGATCAACACGCTATATCTAAATTTAGCATCATTAAAAGTTTAAAGGGTTAAAAAACTTTCTTAGGTATACCAGAACTGTATAGCTTGTTGGTTTTCAACCAAGCCTTAATATCATTACCATTGCATAAGCATATTAAATTAAAATTCGATAACAAAGTATAACCTTTAAGTGAAATAGATCCAGTATATATTGCCAAATATAAATTTTACATAATGAAATTTTTATAAGTACTTCAAATATTTAGTATTTAAAAAAATTTTTGGTGATAAAAATTTGAAATAAAAATGCTTAGGAAATAGCACACGTAATTTTATATCGTTTTCTTCTTTAATTTAGTTAAAGAAAGACAAATTCATGGCTGTATTTTTAAAATTAGGATCTTAAAATAATTTTTTCTCATATAAAGTAATAACTTAAGTTCAGAAACTTTGGTTCTTTTTTCACAGAATTTGTGACAAATTTTTGCTATTACTTATAATTAAAAGCTAAAAGAAATACAAGTTTTTATTTTCTCTGAATATCTTTATCATAGTATATAATTCACTTGTCATAAGGAAAGAATTTCCATTTTTTTTCTGAAAGTTACTAAAACAATAGAAAAGGATTCTATTGATGTTTAGTATAGAATTTACTTATCATCTAAAATTTTTTAAGTATTTGTTTGCATAAGCATTTTAAAATTTATAAAATATGATTTATTTTGCAGGCAATTCTTCTTTATTAGAAGATGCAAAATTTCTTCATTTATTAGGGCATGTCTCACAGGTAGGAATAGCAACAGATATTTTAATCTTTTGATAATCTTGTTTGTGAGTCACACAAACCTTCAGTTATTGTTTTACAGTTTATCAGTTAATATCACATCACTGAAAAATAAATAATTTAAAAATCCATTTCATAATTTGATAGAAGAATCGTGCAAAATTCAGACTTTTCTCTAAAAGTTTTCAAATAACATTTCAATAAAGGTTTTATTTCTTTTCCTCTACTTAAAATTGTAGACCTTATATAAGGCCACGAGTGCCTAGTGTTTCAATGTAGAATGATAGTAATAAAATTAAGATCTTTAGCATGAATTTATATTCATGCTAAAATGCTGAAAATATTACGGAAATATGTTATTTGGAGGGTTTTATTGTGGGTTGATTAAAATCAATTTTTTTTCGTAAAATACAGGTATATCACACGATAGCTCCCCGAAATTCAATGATTTACATTATTATATTTGCATGTTTGTGAAAATACAGACATACAAACAAAATTGAACACAGAATTTGATTGAAAGTCTGAAAACAATCCGTATTCATACTAAGCCTGCATAACAAATTTTATCTAACAACTTTTGACGTTTCGTAGTTATCGAATTCATTTATATTCTGACTGCTAACCAAACAGACTTCCTGTGAATGTATTTCGTTCCAAGTTTGATACAAATTTATACATGTGGGCGTTACGTCCATATATCACATTTCATGTGTCTAGCTCAAAGTGTATTTGAGTAATCATGACGATAGATAGACACACAACACCCTTCAAGCTCCTACAATTATAACCAGCTGGTTATTTAAACAGTGTAATGAGCACGAAGTGGGAAAACACATCGAAAGACGCTCTTGTTCTCTCCATCGCTATGACTATTATTCGACGTTTGACAAAATTTGGTAAGAGGAATTTAATATTGGATAAAAGAAAGCAATGAGCTGTATGAAATCGAAATGGGAAGTGACTTTGGCTTGTTCAGCAAACTATCAGAGAGAAACTGAAAACTTATGCTAACTTACATAAACAGACATATAGTTGGTTTGCGATTACAAGATTCTTAAAAATAATAAGATTACTGACAAAAAATTAGAAATGGAAACAGAAATTAAAAAATAAAAGGAAAAAGAACAGAATAAAAAAATACAAATACAAATAAATTGGGCTCTTTAAATCTAAACAGATCTTGATTTTCTTAAAGATGACAAATTATTTTCCGATTTTCAATTCGTTCTAGTTCAGATGTTAGTTTAGTCATACGGTTAGGTAGTGTATCGGATGATAGACAAACTCACAGATAAACATAATACCAAAAAAATGTTTTGTGGACTCAGAGTGGTCTGAAGTGTCGAGATTTCTTCAAAATCTCAAGCTCGAATTTTTTGATATTTAAAATACTTCTATATTTCATGTACGAGAAAAAAAATGTGAAGCCTTTTAAGAATCAATGAAATAGTATATTGAAGATCTGAACAATTATTTGTAGCGAAATTACAATTAATAGAAAGTATTGCATAATTTTTTGATTTAATGAAGGATAATTAAAAGATTTTGAAATATAAAGCCATAATCAATCTTTCTGTTAAAAGGAATTAGGTTGAAAAAGTAAATTAAAAAACTGACCATATATATATATGTTATCTTAATAAATGTTTAAACCAAATGAAATTTTATATTTGCCTTTTTGATAATTAATGCGCATTTGAGAGAGAAAAATATTCAAATGTATAATTCATTTTACATTTTATTACACATCTGTTTTATGTAAAATAACTGAAGAATCATTAAATTATTTATGCTCTTTTTAAAAGCATTTTTAATGAAAACATTTACATGGTTAATTTTTTTTCTTTTATTAAAAGACTTAAGGAAATGCTATTTACCAGAATTTTTAGATACGATAATCATGAAATTTGTAAACTGCATGTATTTTTTTTTTGTTCTGAAATCTGTAAAGCAATTAAGTTTAAAAGAATCAATAAAAAATTAATACAAATTTTATTTTATTCAATTTTTAAAATAAAACATCAAATTTCAGTTCAATGTTAATCTACTTTTAAGATATAGAATTCTGAATCATTGTGTTCATACATTTCTTAATTCATTTTTTTGAAAATTTTACTCTTCAAATATTAAAACCTAATAAATATCCTTTTTTAATGTTTTCTTTGAAGAATGGAAGATTTATACATATAGCAGAAGTAACCATTGGGAATATTGTCAAAAAGTAAGAAACTACAATTAAAATATTCCTCATTATTTTTTTAAAGAAAATGTTCAGCCAATTTCCTTTACATTATTCTACTTTTTAAAATTACATAAAATCTGATTAAATAATAATGTAAAGTAGTTATTTTTATTGACAATCTGCTGTAAATTTTTATAATTTCCTTTCTACTATTTCAAATTGCTTAAAATATCATTTTTTATAAACTGAATAAAATTAATATTTGAAAAATTTTGCATTACAGCCTGACTCTTGGTTTTGTTTCTGCACTGTCTGGTGCTGTAGAAGTTCTCCAGGGTGACAAAAATGTTTTGATAAATTTTGCTGATATAGATGAAAATGATATCGTTGCTAAGTTTTATGTTGAAGGTAAAATATTTCATTTCAAAGTTCATTATTGATAATTCATAATTGTGTTCAAATTAGGCTTTGAAAGTGATATTAAATTATTCATTCTTAAAGTAAATAATTCGATCTTATCAAAATTTATCGTAAAATCTTGCGATTTTATAGTTTATCTGTTAAAATTAGCTCATTTTGATTGTTATCATTATATCTTCAAAAATGTTAAATGATGATGTTTGCTAGCAATTTAGAAAATTATTTAACATTGATTGCTAAGAAAACACGGATTTTTTCAGATAATTATCATCTTTCTTATCATCTTTATTTGATGTATTTGAATGAAATGTAAAACAATTGAACAGTAGTTTAAAATTAATGTCATTACTGATTTTTTTTTTACTTTTAAAAATTGATATTTCAAAGTCAGTATAGATCTTCATACGAACATTAATATTCCTTATATTTATTTCTTTTGAAATATAGCTCTTAATACACAATTGATTGCAGCGTTTATTTGTTTAACTTTTAGAGGATGAATTTATTTTAAATGGGACCTTATCTGGGAAGGAAAATAACGTGCATATTAATAAAGGCTTGGATGGAAAGCTAACAATCGACTCTCTCAAATTTGATTTTAATGAAGGCAAAGGAATGGGTGTAGTTATAAATGGGTAAATATTTCATCTGTTTTTATTCTTATTATCTAGCAATTTTTGTTTAATTTATGCATGTTTGTACAAATATATATATGTTTACCGGGGCGGGGGGGTTATAATTAAACTTTCCCTATAAACAACATCCCACAACGGAAATGGATGAATGGATTGTGTCAAAATTAGGCATATAGACTATATACGAAATGCGCTCACAGAATTTCGGAAAAAAGGCATTTTTTCCAAAATGTCCACCAAAGGGCGCCTTTTCTGGAAAAACATTAAACACAATAAACTACCAAAACGGAATACAGAAAAAATATTAACATTTATTGAATAGTTTCTAATCACCTCGTCAATGAACTATATTAAGTAAAGGCAAGTAAATAATATCAGTACGTTGTTTGAGAAAACAAAAGCAAAACAGTTCAGTTTGCAGAAACAAGAACATATCAGGACGAAATTACTCAAGAAGAGCAATTGTCAATTGTGTCTAGGATGATGTAGAGAAAGATGCTGCATGTGATCATCCTCATTCATCAACGAAATTTCAAGTTGAAGGACAATGAGTTCAACAGCAGATTGTAACTGATAAGCTGGGATGATTCGCACATGAAGTGTTATAGAGCTCTTTAAGACATTCAACATCGCAACAAGATACCGTCATTATTGCAGCCGGTATCTTGCTGCGACCGACATTGAAAATTACAACGATTGCAAACCCTAACCTACTTTGCATAAAGCTTCCTCCTCTTTGCAATCATGCAAATCACGGCATTCCCCCCCCCCTAGAACTGATAGTTTTCCCCGGTTTTACATTTTTTTTACTCATAATTCTTGTTCTGGGTTGTTAAAATTGTTTCGATATTCCATTTTTGTCGTTTACCGAGTTAAATTTAATGTTTTTACTGAAAAAACATCATTTTGGAACTAATTTTTTTGAAATTCTGTGAGCACCTATCGTATATAGTCTATACACTAAATTTTGATACAATCCGTATGAAGTGTTTGGTACAATCAAAAGTTTGAAAACATTCAATTGCGTTGCAGAATGCCGTTTATTGCGTAAGTTTAATTATAACCACCCTGCATATATCTTGACGTTATATTATTGCACTTTTGTTTATATACCAGTTTCTTTCTTTCAATATAGGGGTAGAGGAAGAAAGCACAAGGCAAATTTAAAATACAAATATAAATAAAGAAAAATGGAAAATGTACTTTTCGAATGATAATTCGTTGTTCATTATGGTTTCTTGGTTACTAGGAAAGGAAATAAATTTATGCAATTTAATTTCATTCAATTTTATGTAATTATTCATACAAAAAATTCCTTATTACTTATTATATTAAAAATTTTTTTATAAAAAAATTGTCTCCCTTAACTCTATGGCATAAATTGTCTTCTTTTATTCATTTAATTCCTTATTTTCATTTAAGACATTTAATTCTTTAATTTCTTTTAGAAAAATTAATAAATCACCCAAAAGGACTCTTTTCCCAGAAGTCTCATATGTATCTCCATCAGGTAAATCAACTTTTTGTAAGCAAAATAATTTTTTAAAACCCGCGTGTATATATATATATAT
>JAPMOQ010041223.1:458202-609119 GCA_026543055.1 Argiope trifasciata
ATATATATGGCGCACAACAGGAAATATTGTGGGTCTTATATCTAAGTACTGAATTTCTGCTGCATTTTTTGTGGCATAAAATATGAGGGTTCTTACAAGTATTTAATCCTGGGCTTTTGCTTCTTTTACTAGTGGCCGAATTATGAAATTTAGTTTTTTGCATGTTGAACAGGTTTAGTTTAAAACCATTTAATTAGTAAAAATTTGATTTTTTAGATATGAAAGACAAAATCTAAATTCGGTAGTAATTAATGTTAAAAGTTTTTATAGCTTGTGTACTACCAGTTTAGTTTAGTTTAGTTATGTTGGCTTGAATACAGCTAAATGTCGCAATTTCCTATACCATAACTGTTTGTATAAAATGCTACCTCTTTATAATCTTCAAATTTTGCTTTCTTATTGTAATGTATTACAATTTTATTAGCAAATAATTAAAAAATAATTTAAGATATAATAAAAAGCCATCAAACTCATTCGTTTTTGTATAAAAGTCTTTAATTATGACCGTTTTCATTTATTATTTTTATATATTTATGAGCATGCTTCGATTACGACTCACATGTATATGAAAATTTGAAAATTAAATTAAGCTATTAAAGGAATGACTAAAACCAAATTACAGAAAAACGATTAAAATGTTTCAAGTACAATAATCCTTTTTTATCAGCCGATCAACAACGAAGGCTAGAAACAAATATTATGTCTCTTAAAATAAAGATTGAGTCTTTGTGTTTCATTATAATCGATGAAATTTAATTTAATTTTTTTCTTTAAAAGTTGTTCCGCTAGTTGTCCCATTCTCAGAAAAAATTTGTCAAAACCCGGACGTAACTGGAGGGAAAGGATCCTCTTTGGGTAAATTAACAGAGCTAAGCAAAGATTTCAAAAGTGTGAGTAAATTATTAAATCACATTTTATTCTTACTGTTTCTATATATGATAAACTTAAATAATTTTTAAAAATTAGTTTATAGTACCTAATGGAGTTGTAGTCACAACAGCTGCTTATGAAGTGTTCGTCACGGACGAGATTTTAAAAGAAATAAAGAAACTAGAAGAAGTCCTATAGTAAGTGTAGTTTTTCTTTTGAAATTCATGTTTTTTTTCGTAAGAAGCAAATTTTCTGAAATATCTAATTGGATCTTGTAATTAAAGCATACTGCTGCAAAATATTTTCAATGGGGTATGGTGAAATGTCTGAGAGCGAAGTATGAATGAAGAGCAATAACAGGCAGAGTCAAATTAAAATGAAATATAAATTACAGGCTTTCATAATTCTCGATTAATCAGTCATTTCATTTAAAGATAAATTTACAGAATAGTCAAAATTATTTTGTGTTATAATCTTAAAATCGATAAAACGCCACTATTTTTCATACAATCAATATTATGACATCATTTCTTTCACTAATTTTTTAATGCGATCCTTCATGTTTTTAAGAAATCGTTCTTTAGGTTAGCGGTGATAGAAGTGTAGGCCCCTTGGCATTTTATTCCTTGAAAATAAAAAAACACACATAACAAAATACAGCAAAGTCACGAAAAAAAAAACATTTATAGAAATTTGGAAGTGCAAGTAGGCAAACGTAGGAAAAACGTCCAAAATGCAGTTAGAGAATTTGCTACATAATCAACATTCCAAAGGGAGAAATCTTTGGATTCATATGAGCCCCTTCAGATATATATTCTTCATGATAGATATCGACTTTTCTGGAAGGATCTTTAAGTGTGCGTTTTTAATAGAGATATTGTCGTAGTCTTCAGATGAGTTTTTCAGAGATCTCTGAGAAACTCATCAAAAAATCTCTAAATGGTCGTCAAATTCTGGGTTATGGATTCAGCATTCAGATCTATTAAGAACATAAATATACGCTCTTTTCAACGTCATGCGAATCATTGCATGAAATTATTAATGCCATGTGATGTGAATCATCACAGACATTATTATGACATTATATTGCAAACTCATAATAATGTCTTCATAAAACTAGATAGTATACAAAATATACTTGATGTTGAAATAATGAATTATTGGCGAAAAATTTGGTTTAAGAGCCGTAACTTTAAGAATTAGATGGGAGTAGGAACATAGTTATGCTTCTTAAAATGGTCAATTTTAAGCATTAACTATTTTTAATTTAACAAATGATTGCTGATTTCAGAAATGAAAAATTGAGAGAATCAATACGCAGGCAAGAACGCCATTCCCCAAAGCGATTATTAATCAAACAAAATATGAATTTTTGATATTAGATTCATAAACAATTTCAAACATAAACATAATGGCATAACAGCATAGATAAACAATCTACCATTGTCAAATTCACTTGAATTTTAATACTTATTATTGGCTCTAAATTGTATATAAGATTAAAGATAAATAGATAAGGCATTCTTTAAAAGATATATATTCTTAAGGATTTTGGTTTTTTAATAAAAACAGTTTAATTTCTTAATACAATTATGGTTTTTCTTTTTATAGCAGTGACAAAGTTGATGAAACCAAAATGACTTGCCAAAGGTACTTTATTTTAAAAGAATTGTATATTAATTTTATAGTAAATTTTACGTTATTTTTAAACATATGAATTTCTAATAATAGCGAATGGCATGTATAATTTTAGGGTAGTAGAGACAGTAACCAACACAGCTATGCCTGAATCTATTCTTCAAGCTGTTGCAGAAAATCTTCAAAAAATGTTTCCTGATAAGAAACATGATTATAAATTTGCTGTCCGATCGTCTGCAACAGGTAAAGTTCATTATATGTATATTATAGTTGCATACCAAATTTGGATGGAAAAATTATAAATTTGGAAAGATTTTAGAATTATTTCTTAAGACTATAAATCTATGGAATTAATTTAATTATTAATACTTTTATATATATATAGTTTCTGAAAATGATCTTTTTTTCTATAAAATATCAATTAATGATAGTATTGGAGCTTGTTAACTGCCAAATGTAGTTAAATTGATTTATAAGCTTTTACGGCAAAGTTAATTTTCTCTTTTTGTCATCAACGATTTCAAACCTGACTTGAAGACTCTAAAAATATTTAAAATGTTATTAGTTATTTCTCAATAATACAAATCAATTTTAAATTGTAATGAATAAGAATGACATTATAATGAATTCGTAAATTGTATTCTGAATAAAATCAACTGAAAGTAGAGTTCTTGTTTTGTTGTGTGCTTTTTAAGACATTCTTGACTTTTACTTGCTATTTTTTTCTTTTAAGGCGAAGATACTGAACAAATGTCAGCTGCTGGTCAAATGGATACTTTTCTAGGAGTAGAAGGAATAAGTGAGGTATGAAAGCAAATATTTGAGATATTTCCACTAATAAATAGTAATATTATATGTTGAAATAGATTCTTTAGTACAATTTTCATAATCAAAGATAAAATGATGTTTATTTGGATAAACGAATAACAAATTTATCAGTTAAATTAATAAAAAATTGTACAAATATGATAGAGACAATCGCAAACATATTAATTAATATTTTTATTTACAGATAATGACGGCTATTAAGAAATGTTGGGCATCTCAATTTGGTTACATAGCTGTTCAGTATAAGAGGTATTTTAAATTTTTGTTGAACAATATAACTACCATTCTGAATCAGAGATTCTTTTGAACAAATAAAATATAACAAACATTAGTTTGAGCCATATTTATTTATGGAAAACATTCAATGAATATTAGTTTGCGTATGCAAATAAGGTTTTTATAACTGAGTTATTAATATATAATAATATTATTAATATATAATTATAAATACAGACCATATTCTAAGTGAAATCAAATACCATTTTCATTTCCGCCACAGATTTATTTTTATTAAATTATTTTTATTTACATTAAACATAAGTTACAACTTAACCATGATGATAAATTTTAATAAAGTAGGAAACTAATCAGAAGGTTAAAGACTAAAAAAAATTTAAATTTTAATAAAGTTTATTAAATTTTGAATAAATTTTAATAAATTGAATAATGATAATAAATTTTGAAACAGCCCTTTAAAAATTTGGATTATAATGTAGACTATTTTGCTGAAAATATTTTACATATTTTAATTTTTGATACCGTTTAACAGATTGTTGTTAGTTAGTGACGTAGCAAATGATAGCGGAACTTGGTGAACGATATTAGTTTCGTTTTATTTTATATCAAAATGTCATAAAAGTCGGTTTATGCGTTGTCTGCATTACTTTTTTAAGATCAGAGCTGAAATATTTCCCCTCATTTTCCACTAATTACTGTACTTCTGCTGATAATGGTAGTTTTGCTATTTTTTCTTTTTTATTCAGCTGTAGAGAAAAGGGTTATATGACATTTATTTCGATATTACTTATACAATGGCTGGCTGCCCAACAGTTGTATTCACAGCGTAAGTCATCTAATAATCATTTACGGAAGAAAAAGGTTTATATCTGTGAAATTTGCGTAAGAGAAATTCAATTTTAAAGAATTATGTAATAAAAATTTTTAAAGTGCAAATATTTCAAACTAATTCGTTTTCTGTTTAATCAATTATCAGCTAAATGCTGATATTTGGGAAATTTTATGATGGTGGATTTCTTTTATATTAATGAGTTCGGGTATTGGGGTATATTTTCGGTTATTCTAAACTACATGAAATTAAATTCATAATTTTAATATTTCCTAGATCTCTATTCTAGAATTTTCTTTCACTTGTATTGAAAGGATAATTCACCTGCAATACCAACCACATTAATGTGCTAGACATCTTTGGTGCCTAGTTAATAATTTATGTTTTATATATTATGCAATATGGTCTTAAAGGTTTAATATTTTTAAGCTTAAAATTTTTGTAGCCATATGATTTATTGTATTTTAGAAGGCTTGCTTTATTCAGTTCAATGTGTTATGCATTTCCTTAATTTTCTATCTATATTTTTAAACATCCTATTTTTATAATAGAAAAAAAGCAGTAGTATTTAAAAAGGAGTGTATTAAAATTATGTTCATCATTTCTTTAGCTTTTAAGCTAAAACTTAACTATAAAAAATGCCAATAATTTTATTAAACGTATGCATTATTAAATTGCTTTTATAGAGATGCCAGGACTCATTAATATGATATTTTAATCATCAGAAACGAAAAAACAACCCCCGAAATGTGAAGGAAGAATTAGTAGTAATAATGAAAATGATTTGAATTTCTCTTCAACAATTAAATAAATGCTTTCAAAATAAGTCTAAAATATTTAAAAAAATAATAAAAAATTATAAGGTAAACATTTTTGAATAATTGAATAAATTTTTTAAAAATTTTATAATGGTTTGGGCTATGACTTTAGGAATCCCCCCCCCAAAAAAAAATCTACGCTAAAATCCCTGATTAACTACAATTTTTAATTAATTAAAATTAAAAAAATATTCACACATATTTTCTGTTATTATATGTACATGACTCATATTTCAGGCAGAATGGTCAAATTATAAACTCTCCAATGGCTGTTGTGGTCCAACAAATGATCCCTTGTGATGTAGCCGGGGTACTTTTTACATGTGATCCTCTAACTGGAAATCCAACGAAAATGAGTATAACTGCCAATTACGGATTGGGCGAGGTATAACAAATAACAGGAAAATGTTATTAATATGTTTATGACTTTGTCTTTGGTGGCATTTGATTATCTTATTCTAAGTTTGTTTTTGATGCTGACTGATTTCTTTGGCATTTCAGTCTGTAGTATCCGGATCCGAAGAACCTGATGCCTTAGAAATAGAAAGAGAGTCTAACGAAACAGTAAGAATAACGAACAAAATTATAGGATCGAAGAATCGTCGCATAATTTTAAAAGGTACGGCAGGCAATGAATTCATGATTTATGCATATTTTAAAAAGCAGACGCAAAAACAGACAAATCTATTTCGTGGATCATAAAATATAGAAACTAAATATTTATATTTAGTACTTTGGTCAGTGTGCTGGGAAATTAAATATTTGTATTTAATCTTTTTTTCAGTGTGTCGAGAAACTAAATATTTGTATTTAGTTTTTTTGTTCAGTGTGTCAGAAAACTAAATATTTGTATTTAGCATTGTGTTCAAAGTGTCAGAAAACTAAATATTTGTATTTAGTATTGTGTTCAGTGTGTCGCTCAATATATACTTAAATAGATCTTATTAAAAAAGTGGAACAAGAATATTTTTTTGTATTTTTATGTTTAATTATCGTAAAAATTTATGAATGAGAAAACTGACTGTTCACATGTTAGAAGAGTATTCTACGAAATAATCATACATAAATTTGCAAAATTCAAAGATTAAATATTTAAATCATATGAATAAAAGAAAGTAATGGACAATAGACGTCAAAGGGTAAAATTAAATAACAATAATTAATGCTGGAAAATAAATAATCGATGTTAATAATATATGATAAATTAATAATATAAGTAAATAACAATAATTTAAGTTTGAAATTTTACAAAAAAAATCAATATTTAAATAAGATAAATATTTCAGAAATAGAAAATACCTAAATATAAAATAATATTATAGAAGTAGATGATAGATTAAAATAAATTTTAAAAATTATAAAAAAGAGAAAAAATTAGGCTAAGTTATTTATTTCAGTTTACATTAATTTTGCTTTGAATTAAATATTATTTCCATATTATATTGTTATGGATCACCGAGTTCGTTCGTAGTGGGTGTATAATTGAAAAGACAATCAGCAGATTTCAGTAGAAAACAACGACGACGTTTATTAACACAAAGAACTCGAGCACACAGAAAACTATTGTTTACAGCCGAGACGAACACAGGACAGCTTAGGGCAGCACACTAACCAGATACTCCAGACATCGATTATCCACAAGTAGTAATCGATCACATTACAGAAAGCGGCTAGATAGAATTCAGCAGGAGAGAGGATCCTTGGAGATTCGGTCTTTCCAAATGGCTGAAGTTCTCACTATACTTCGCTTTAGCTATATCACTTACTACCACACGACTGGTTACTCCACACACGACACGACGCTGCTTCCACTTTAGACAATAGGACTTGGCACACAGCAGTTCAATATTCTCTTGATATCCACACAACGCTGGCATTCAGAGGTTGCTTCGTTATCTTTTTGAAGACTCGTTACTTGTCTACGACACCACATCGCTGAACTTTGAGATTTCTGGCCTTTTAGAGTTCCGGGAGGTGGTCTGAGAACCATCTGGGTCCCATAGAATGCACCTTAGTTTCTATTGGACAGATAGTTAAAATTCTCGAGGTTTCCTGCAATATTCATTTTGTCGCCAAATTCATCTGCATTTCGCTGTTTGTCGCCAAGCTCTGAGATCAATGACGCGGCACCCGCTCAACACGTAACAGGGCTGATAGCAAAACGGTCTTTCTTATGATGACACTATTAGGGCTGAGTAGCAAACAGGTTTGTAACAATATGTTTTCATTCTAATTTATCTGCCCTTAACTAATTTTTTACTTTCTAGTTGTTCAATTTACTCTCTTTCAATAAATTAAGTGATTCCGAATGATGAGATGATGTTTATATGCTCAATTAATACTTTATAAAGCAGAAATTATTGTATGATTTATATAAATTAGTTAAAAAATCACGTAATAACTACATAGTGATACAATATCCATATTATTTCACTTCATTAGTTTTCGACAAACCATTTTTTAATGATACAAAATATATACTTACCAACATGTTTGGGGGAAATTTTTAATCAGGGTTTCTTCATAGTAAAAAAAACCCCTAGCAAATTCATGAAAACAAATTTATAACTGCTGAATTTTTTAAAAACAGTGGATGTCAAAACAAGATGATACAATACCATTTTTTATTATAAAACCATAAAAATAACTTATTATGAAATGTTATAAACTAAAACTAGGGGAAACACATATTTTAAAGGGACTAACTTATTTAAAAATAAAGATCTATATCTTAAAGTAATAAAGCATAAACATTCAGAAAAATTCGGAAATTTAAAATAGGAAAATCAATTAAATATTTAATTTATGAACAGATGATGGCGGAACAGATGTTGAAGAAGTTCACGAGCAAGATAAACAAACTTGCTGCTTAAGTGACAACATGGCCCTTCGATTGGCACATTTAGCCCTTAAAGTAAGTACTATTCTTTCACATAAAGCTATTGTGTAAAAATATTCTAAAACATCAAATAAAAAGTTAATAAATCTTTAGTAATTATGTTGAGTAGTTGATATTTGACTGAAATAGGATTTTTTTGTTTATTTAAAATTTCTAAAACAATTTTTTTTATTTAAAATTTTTACAACAATTTTTTAATTTAAAGTTTCTACAACAATTATATTTATTTAAAATTTCTAGAACAATTATATTTATTTAAAATTTCTAAAAAAATTATATCTATTTAAAATTTCTAAAACAATTATATTTATTTAAAATGTCTAAAATATATTTTCTTTCGTAAGTAATTGTAAACCCATTTAAATTTAGTTCCTAAGCTCATTCTTTGGGAGCATCTCAATGTTAACATGGTTTAACAATGTGTACAGTGATTTTTTATCATAACATTTCAAAACTATTTACAAAGATTATAATAATTTTTTACAATTTTAAATTACAATGATTATTTTTGTACATTTCATGTTTTAATGCCATTTTACATCCTTAAATACTCTTTTCTTAAATTTTAAACTTTAGTATAATCTTCTTGCGGGAATAATTATAAATTAAAAATCAATGCATAACTTTTTTTTTTCTTAAATTTGTCTTAATAATTTCTTATTATATTTTGCAGTTTCATAATCATAGAATAAGTGATATGCAGTCTAAAATAATTAATTTTTAAATATATTTCATAATACGGAAAAAGGAAAAATCTCTTGTTATTTATCAGAAGGTAATTTTTTATATTTTATTAGAACAATTTTTATTAAAATTGGATAAAAATGCAGTTTATTTCGTAGTTTAGGCACTAATTGAAGTATTTCTTAAATATAAGCTTTTAAATAAATCATATGATATTCTTCTGAATTAGGGGATTTTGATTTTAACCAAAATCTGAAAAACATATTATTTCGCATTTTGTTTTTAAAAAAAGTTTTTGATTTTTTTGGCGATATATTTGATTTTCTTTCCGCAATCGTTTTTTCAAGATATTTTACTTTATATTTTAAACTAAACAAAAATTCAAAAATATAAAAAAGTAACACTACATTTTTTTTCAAAAAAGACCATTCGGTACATTGTTGCATGTTTTAAAATAAACTAAGATTATTCTAAAAATGTATAGAATTTATCCCCTTTTTTATATTTAATTAATTATATTGCTTTTTCTAGATAGAGAAAAGCTATAAATCTTATAGAGATATAGAATGGGGATTTTGGAACAACAATCTTTACATCTTTCAGGTAAGTGTATGTATAATATTTAAAATTGGAGGAGTTAAAGCAACTTCGTTTGATACACTGATTGTCTTTTATACATTATTTCATATTCTTTCACAAATTTTCTTAAAGAAAAATAAATTTACTTGATTCATAAAGTAGTTACAATTTTCTTTAAGATTCTTGGTACACTAACCAAGTTAAATTTTTAGATTTGTGATTACATTCAAAATTTGATTTTTTCGATAAATGTATACATTTCTAAGAAATTAATTTTAAAAATTGATTTGAAAGCTTATTTACAAATTCTTTTTAATAATCAAGCAAAACAATATAATGAAAGTAAGTTTGTGACATTTATAGATTTTATAGAAACCATGTAGTTATTAATGCTAACATTTGAGATCTGCGAAGGGTGATATAAAAAATTACAAACAGCGACATTTGGAAAGTAGAAATTATGATGGGAATATTGTTACTCAGAGTGAAGGCAAATGTAGATGGTTGTCTCAGACCAGTCGTTTGAACATATAGTATTAGTACTGACACTTGAAAAAGCGACAGTAATGGCAAAACATCTAGAGAAGTGGTCCCGCATAGAGTTGCGAGCCTTGATGCTATTTCTATGGGATAAGAATGTGTTCCCATCGGATATTTACAGACAAGTCGTAGAAGCAATGAGTAGACTATAGGTGACGAAATGGTATTGTTCTTTTGAAATTGAAAGAGAGATCGCTGAAAACATTTAGGCGGAAGGTCTAAAGCCCCTCCCCCTCCACAGGCTCTCAGTGACTATTTCCTTTTCCCGTCATTGAAGAAAAACTAGGTTCATATCAGACGGTGATGTTTATAAATGTGTCGAGAATTGGCTCAATAGCCAGACGAAACCTGATTATTACCAAGACGAATGAAACAGATCGGTCCAGGGGTGTGATAAATGCCTCAACAGATTTGGTAATTATGTAGGGAAGTAACTACCGTGCATGTCTCTTAATTACCATTTGTATCCATGTATATTGTTCATAAAACATTTTTCTTTTGCCTTGTAGACTATTTTTAGATCCCCCTTTGTATATTGAGTTCCTATTAAAATGAGACCACATCATTTTGCAAACTGAAAACTTTTTTTAGTGGAGAGATATATAAGTTATTATGAGAAGAAACGCACAATACTACTATTTGACCTCTTAAGATGGGAATTAATAAATAATTATTGCTACATTCAAATTTGGAGAATTATCCATACCAAATTTCGTGTTTTTATGATATAGTTCAAGGCATTCCAATAATATCCTCAATAAATATCTTACTTTTTTTGTTATTTCCTAGTTGTTGAGTTATGTTGTGTTTATTTTATCATATCCAAAATCATCGCAAAAATCCCATTTTCCACAATCCATCAGATTAAAAATTAATTTTAGAAGTTTTGCAAACTTATCTTTCACAAAAAATTCGAGAGTTAATTTAAATTTGCTTCTTGTAACTTTTGTATTATCGTATACGAAGGACACAAAAAGAATGTGTTATAATCATCAACAAATTTGAATGAAATGTTTTAATAAATCCTCCTGTTTTAGACTTCCGTCAGTTTGAAAAACTCATTTTTGGAATATTATATGTTTGTATTTAGATCTAAAAATGCGATGACACAGAAACGCTTTGAGCTTAGCGAATGAAATTTTATATATGATCTTTACACCAAAATGATTCAACTTGTATCAAAATTTGAACACAATCCATCCTTAGATATTTTGTCTATCTGTCTGTTTATCAGAGTACAAATGAATACGATTAATAAAAAATTGAAAAAGTAAGATTAATGAAATTTAACATTTAATATTAGCATCTAATGTTAGAGCAGCATTAAATTTGTCGAATGGGTGATGTATTAGCCTATTTTGTTCAAAATTTGAAGTGAATAATTTTAAAATGCGGTTTCAAACTTTATTCACATTTTTTTAAACATTTTATAGCAATCGTGTTCATCTGGATTTAGAAAAACAGACAATACTTCCTCTGAATCAATTCTTTTAAGTTTTGACAGAAATGTAAAAATTCAGTGCAACATCCTCCTATCCACAAATCTTTTCTGAGCAATCGTTTTTGCAGGCAGACAGATAGAAAAAATCCGACCCAGTTAAACTTAGTATTAGGCATGATATTTCGGACTCTGAGAGGTCTGATCAATATCTCGAATTAGATTTTATTTGATAATTAGAATACTTCTGATTTGCATACTTCGTGTACCAAGAAGTTAAAAGAAATAAGTTTTTAAAATTGCTGATATTTCTTCTTATATATTTATTTTACTATTAAAACAGCTAGTAAACTTACTTTATGCTAAGGACGAGTTTGTTGTCCAAAATTCTTTTTTTTTGTTTCCAAGACACATTGTCTTTTATCAACCAGTAAGCATATGCATCCTAATTTTTTTTGAAAAGCCAGTGCCTAAAATAACAACCAAAACATATTTATACTGACCTTGGTAGCATTTTTTGTTAATTTATTTGTAAAATGAATTTAAATATTATTATTTCTTTTTTTAATTTATATTTATTTAAGCATTTTAACAATCAACTTGGTTATGAGTCAAAAAATTGAGCTACATGGCTGCATTGTATCGCCAGATGGCGTTGCAACAAAACAAGAGGGCTATTCACAATGGTTTTTAGATGTTTTATCTGTTTTATACAATTACAAAAAATTCTGAACGTCACAATATCGAAATATTTCTTTAATACAGCATTTTGTACTGATACTAAAACATAAATTTTTTCTTAGTCTCGTCCGGTAACAAGCGGAAGTGGTGAAACTGATTTTGAAATCGAGCATGAATTTGATGGTCCTCTGCGAAATGAGAATGATTACTTTACAGTGTGCAACATAGGGTAAGTACGAAATTTCACAAGGAAAAAAAAATCTAAATTAATAAAAGTACTAATAGTTCAAAGTTGCTATTTTTTCTTTTGATTATTTTCAAATTTCATTTCAAATGTTTCAAATTTTAAAATACTGTTAGAAAAAGGGTACAAAAAGTTCAATAATTTTTGAATAACGAAACTTTATTCCACTATAAAATGCAAAATATATATAGCAGAACTCCACTAAGATTTATATAAAGAACAGAATTCGAAGAAATACACAACACAAGCATTCAGAAAGATGCGAACTCTTAAACAGGTAATAGAGTTCCGCAGTTAAAGTTTGCTCCAGGAGTCAATTGTTTGAACTCTTTACCTTTTATGCCTTATTTTAAGTGTTTTGAATTTTGGCTCCAAGTACAGATATCGCCATAGTTCTTGTGTTTTTTGGAAACGAATTTCTATAGCTTAGTATAAAATTGATGAAATGGGGACTTTGTTACCACAGCCAACCGGTCCTGGCATAGGGGTAGCGCGTATTGTCCTGACCTGAGCGTACCGGTTGCATATTCCCATTCCCTATACTATTTCATGTATGGAGGAAAATTGAGCAATATCATTGGTTCGCACCATCGCTCACTCTATGACGTGAATGTGACGTCATGTTTGCTCTCGCTTAGATTTTTGGTGCAGCTTGGATTTGATGCCTCTTATAACTATATCGCATTGGCTGAATGAATTCGATATAATTCTTTGCGATATTGTTGCACATCTTAGTTACGCATGCATTGGTGTTTCTCATCCACATTTTTCATTGTAAATTTCCATTTAATAATATTTAAAATAGTTTTCTGTTATTTAAGTGAGAAAGTATTTTACTATGATGCAAATTTACAAAATATTACCTTAATTTAAATCAAAATAATGTCCATACATCTCTATCCCACTTCTCCTAAATGCCTTGGTCGATTTTGAACTTCATATACTCATTCTTTATGACAAGAAAACAAACATTTTTTTTTCAAAATACAAATATTATTTAATTAAAAATTATGATATACAATCAATACCAGCAATATGAACCAAAATTATTTCGAAGTAAATGCATTTATAATGACGTTTCAGTTTCGTCAGAAAGTGGACGATGGTGCAAATCAATGATGTTGCTCGCTTTTTCTTCATACAGGAAATAGGGTAGAGAATAGGAATATGCGTCCCTGTTCTGGGATGGTTGTTCTTCATTTGTGTTCTATCTGTGAGGTGTGTGAATACATACTCTTAGCTCTAGATAGCGTAACTAAAACAATAGAAGCTCTCTCAATTTTAAATTGCTGATTTCATCTGTAGGCTTGCCTATGACAAGTGCCATAAGAAACCACCGCCATCACCACATTCATGATTATTTAATATATATTCATTTAGCATCCATTAAGAATAACTGTAAATTTGTTTCTAGCGATATTATTAACATAACTAGATAAAAATATTAAAGATTCGTAACTCTATTCTCTATTTTAAAAATATATTACTCGAATTTATATTTGTTTTGCTGAAAATATGAATATTTACCTTAATCAACTGAAATATTACTATAACGCATTAATCATATTTCATCGTGTGTTGAATGTCATAGAAGTAATTGAAAATCATATTTGGAAAAGGATATCAGGATTATCTCTATTTATTTCAAAACTATTATCTCAGAAAAATATTTTTTATATTATCTTAAAACACTAACACTTAAAGTGCTAAATCTGACCGCGATTGCCTGATTGGTAGGGAGTTGGATTCGCATCCCTTGGGTTGCACGTTCGAACCCAGTTGGGTGAAAACTCTCCGTGTATGTAGTAGCTGGTGCACGTATTCGTGGTCTCAATGTCCCCCATATCGTGACAATAGCATTGGAGGTTACTGGTTAAGAAGTGATTGTTCTCTGACTCAGATCTAAATTAAGATCTGCGAATAAAGCCCTCATCATATAAAGGATTGTGACACATGAATATCTAAGACGTACTCTTATCTCTAGATGACTCTACTGAAAAATAAGAGACATTCTCTTTGATTAAAAACGCTGACTTCGTCAGAGGGTTTGTCTATAACACAAGTGCCACAAGACACAACAGCATGAAATGAAATCTTGAGCAAAATAAAAATGATTAAATTATTACTTAGTATTTTTATTAAATAACATAGGGAAATTTCAAACGAATGTATTCAGTGTTAATAGTTTGACAGTAAAGGAATTAAATTTGTAACAAAATAGTCACAATATATAAATAAATAGTCAAAATATATAGTTTCCTCTTTATTAGAAAACGAGAAAATATTTGAAGCAACGGTTCAATTTTATTTACAACCACATAGCTGTTTTTTTATTTTCTAAAGGAATTAAAGTTCCTTTCCTCCTTTCCTTTTTTAAAATGAATTAACATTTTAAAAAAGGATTTTATATGCATGAAGAAAACAAATTTCTCTAAAAAAAAAACAGTTATTAGCGAATATAAAATTGAAATGATATGTGAACTCTTTTCGAAATGTCTTTGTTTAAAAATATTTTAATGAGGTCCAAACAAATTTTATTTTTATTCGGATGTTAAAAAATAAACAAAATGTGACTTACTTATTATAGAGAAGTTATGCCTGGAGCTACATCTCCTCTCGGAATAGAAGTCATCACGAAATTCTTCAATACCGTTTTTCAGGTAACTTTACAATTTTATTAAAAAAAAAAGAAAAACTGATTTTAAAATTTTTTTTGTCATTTTTCTGTGAGAATGGAATGTTTTGATATGTGATATTTGTGAAGTTATTCTAAGTTAAATATTTTTAATAAAATTGCCAAAATTTCGAGCTCCTGGCGAAATTGCTGGGCGATTGGCCGATGGATAATTGAAGTGGACTAATGGAAATTGAGGGGGCGGAGTTTGGACCGAGATAAAGATCTGGTTTTGCTTTTATGAGAATAAGAGACTTTTTGGATTGAGGACTGCTGTACTATTGACTTTCCACCTTGGAGTAACCAATCTGACTAACAACTTGTTAGCGTCTTGTGTTGTTTTTCTCCGAATTGATGGAGAATTTCCACGAACTCTGTTTATTATAAACTTCAACCTTCGACTGTTATGTGAATAGCAAATATTTAACCAAGATTAGAATTCTTTTTTCTTCTGTATATGGCTGAAAATAAAAGAATTATCTGAAATTCTACTCCTTATTTTGATCGGTTAGGATCAAGTCATTACAATAATTGGGAAAAAATGTTAAAATTGTATTTTATTTCTTATTTTTATTGAGAGATATTTGATATTATTTTTTATGTTATAAAAATGTATTGAATGGTTTTAAAAAAGACTTATACAATTTTTTTAGAAATCAGATTTTGTTGGTTTTCACCAGAGTGATTTTACTAAATATTATCCAAGAGGAATACAACCATGGTACAATCACATGATGTTCTGCACTATCGATGTAAGTTCATCTTCTTATGTTATCGAAAATATTTTATTAATTAAACATAATTGTTTGTTTTCTACTATAATTAATTATGCTTTCCAGATCATTTTGAGTTTTAAATTTAATTTTTGTAAGAACTGTAATTTTATAAATAATGACTAAATTTCACTTTATATCAACTCCTCGCTGATTGTACTCTCAGCATAATTCGTACTTGCTATAATATGAATTTATAATTATTTTTGGGCAACAACTTGCTAAGTATGACAACCTATAAAATTTCAAACGTAAAATAACATTCAACAACGTAACAGACATTAATAGATGTTTCTCGAGCAGCTAAATGATTGGCGAAGTAACTCCACCGTAATCTTAACTCTGACCAACTGATTGTAACTGATTGTGGTGATATCTTAATAAGACAGATAATATCTACCGGAGATGAGCATGCTTTTGTCCTGTGGTTATGTTATCGGCTTCTAAACCAAAAGTACCAGGTTCTATTCTGAGCCAACTTCACCTTCCCACAATGGTGACGGGGAGGGATGTGGTGCCGAAATTCTGATCGCTGAAGTATTATTTTTTGTATCACGTGCATCAGTGGAAATGCAAGATTTATTATTGTGATTTTAAAAAGATTATCCTCACTGACTCACTGTATTTCCGCATTTTTTATGATGTATCTAAATATTTTTACTTATATGTTTTGCCGAGTTGGCAACCGAAAATTGCTTTTAAAATTAATGTTTACTTTGGTTTCTGTTAATAAAGTTGTGTTTCGTAGAGTCGATGTTATTCCAAATGATTTAACGTGTTAATTCTCTAATATGCATTGCATAACATCAAAATTTCTCTACACTCCTGACCTCGGACGTGATGAACCTTCGACCTTCAAGCAACTGATGTGTGGCGCCATCTACCCGCAACCAAAGTTGTTAGACTCGACGCAGCAACACAAAGTCGTCAGACTCACTTGACGCAGCAACACAAAGTCGTCAGATTCACTTGACGCAACAATTCACGCACGCTCGCCACAACGCTTGGCGTAACTAAAAAGCTCTCCGCTCGCCAAACAAACATGGGTACGGCGATTAGACACACAGCAACCACTCACTCAACAAACCAATTCATCACCATTCAACAACAACACATATCGTTCGTCTAACTCACTGGTGGGCGAGTCTGTGGTGATATCTTAATAAGACAGATAACATCTACGGGAGACGAGCATGCTTTTGTCCTGTGGTTATGTTATCGGCCTTCTAAACCAAATGTCCCAGGTTCTATTCTGAGCCAACTTCACCTTCCCACATGATAAAGACTTAATGACAATTAATACAGATGAAGTTGTACAATGAACTAAAAGCATGTAATCTGTTTTGTTTACAAATAAAATCTAAATGAGTATTTGGGCGGTAGGAGGTAAAGATTGAAGGTGATTGTTTCATTCTTAATTGTGAGTTAAAGAATAAAACTTGAATGCCTCCTAAGGGTACTATTCAGGATTTTATTAATTTTACTAGATAAAAATGTTTTTTCAAAGCCGTAAGAAGGCTATTTTTAATTCTTATTTTTAAATTTTTCAATGGAATTTTTAAATAATGATTAGATGGCGAAGATTACATAGTAACCGGCACAATACTATGGAAATTTCGCTGCCATAAGAAGGTAAAGGTATGACATATGACAGTAAATTTAATGAGATCACACTTCCTTATATCTGAATCATTGGTGCAAGAAGCCTTCGTATCCATCTTCAAATTTTACAAAAATTTAATCATATTGTATTTTTCTCTATGTTCTCAATGTGTCAGACTTTCGAAACTCTATTCGTTTAATTTATCATGCTACTTATCTCCTCATAGTTTCAAAATAAGTTTACTAACACATTAACTCGTGTCAAAAAATGACTTATTTATAGTTTTATTCCCGAATTTGCGTCAGTGTAAGAAATCACCCAATCAGGAAGTTAGCATTTTTTTTTCAATCTAGAGAAAAAATATTTTTAGACATTTCAGTTTCTTTTTTTGACATTTGAGAAAGAAAAAGCCCCATAAAATATTAAAAGGCATTAAATATTCCGATGCACCTTTGGTTCTCTTACGCGTCGACTTCAGAATCGGAGGGTTTCAGGTTTGTGACCCGATTGCACCGAAGAACCGTCGTATTAGCCGGACTGGTGCACGTTAAATCCCTAAAGGCCAAACGTCCTCCGGCTGATGTGGTGTGAAGAGAGAATGGGTGTGCCAACACATTTTTCGTCCTTGTCATCTGACCGTAGTTCGAAATTACGAGCTCCATATCAAAACAGCTCTAGTATTAATTGAAAACGGAACGTTGATATAACTAAAGTAAATGAAACTCCTTTTATAATTTCCATATAAATGCATATTGAATTAATTTTTAAAAATCTAGATGTAGCATTCAGCAGTCTTAATGAATAGCAGGCTTGTAAACATTAATTTTAACAAAAACTAACAGTCAGAAACATTAATTTTTAGATATCTTCAAGTCAAAAGGAATAGAAAACATATTAACATAAGAGTTTTAAAAGAAAATTTAAAAAAATTACAATGTCCAAATTAAATATTAAATTTTTAAAACTATTTATATTCGGAAATAAAATTTAAATGTTCAAAAAGAACAAATGAGATACAAATTTATCATTTATAAATTAAGTTAAAAAGAGTTTAATGTAGCAGAATTCTATAAAAGGGAAATCGACAAATAGATCAACCATTTATTAATTTTTTGACTAAACTCTTTCACCCCCAGATATACATCTTGGGGAAATGCAAAATTGGACAGAAAAATTCCTTATTTAACAATTATACATAGATGCCATGGACGAACACCATTTCTAATTGACGCAAAATAGATTTTTAAATACAAAAAGACGAATAAATTCAATACACTACATTTATTAACTATTAATTGAATAATATTATACAATAATTTAAAAAACTAAGGTTATATAAAACGGCATGCAAAATAAAATGGCAAATTGGAAGCATAAGAGATAAACTATTTCTGAGACATGCAGAATATATTTGAAAAAATTCAGAATGTAGAAATATCTCCAATGGTCTTCTCCAATCTATTTACAAACTACTTCAATGTATTTGGAGTTTTATATATTCATAGATTTTCAACATAGATGATATATGATAAATAAATCTCGCTACTTCTACTTTTCTCTATCATCATATATGAATTATATGATGAGTAAAGATAATTCCTAATTGATAAAGAAAATTGTTGCTATAAAGAATAAGTAAAATAATTACTAGAAAATTTAAGAATTATGAATAATAATTGAAAGGAAAGAACATTAAAAATATTCAAGATATTAATGAAACAATGATCCATTAAAACAGATAAAAGCACATTCGATTTAAAATTCTGCTTAACTCAGATATATCTAGAAAAAGTATTAAAGCATGTTTAACTCAGTGAATCAGATTAGTAATACTAAGGCAAAATTTTATAGATTAGACATGCCGAAACATTTAAATATTCCGATCCGTTTTTCAGACAGTGGATTTATAAGGATGCACTTCCTCCTTATAACATTTAATTTATTCTAAGGCAAGCAAGAACTCGTTATTTCTGAAAATGTTTTGATAGGTGATAAAGAATATTTTGTGATGAAACAAATATTTATTATTAATATAATATATGCTTGCGTAAATGATGACGAGATGAAGGTGTAAATGATAATGAAATGATTCGAAATGATGCAACTTTATATATAAAACATTCTCAAATTGCAACCACACCTGGTATTGCTTTACCGTTTCTTGTAATTCAATAAGAGTCACTTGTGCATGCGTCATCCCTTTTTTTTGACAGGTGGCTTAATGAAGATTTTACACCCATATAATATTTTTTCGAATTATGTCATGATGTTTATACGTTCAAAGTTTTGCTAAAACCATCAAAAACTGACTTGCGACTCACAGTTTGAGAAATGTCATACATTATTTAAAAAATATACTGACATGATAATATAAAGAAATACTTTCTTATGAATCTGAATAATTTTTTTTCAGCTTTTCCACCATTTAAGCGAAAATTCAGAACAAGTTAAAGCTAATTGTGTCGGATTGTTTGGAAGACTAATAGAAGATGATGAACTATTTAACATGGCTATAGAAAGACACAGTAAGTCAGGAGTTCCTAGTCAATACACGTTTAAAGAAAATATGAAAAGACTTTACAGGGTAAGACATTTATATTCTTGCTGTTTAAAAGTACAGCGTAATCAAGAAATAACAGGAGGTTTTCGGAGACCTGTAGCATGTTATGTACTGGGTGAAATATAACAAAACTTGGCAACAATATGCATTAAAGAAGGTGGTTTTGATTGATAAAAAAAGTGCCAAACATGCCGATAGGAGAAATAATGGCACTGGGAAAAAACTTTATTATGTAATTGACTTATATGGGTACTTTGTGACATGTCATAGAGGATAAAAAGAAGGAATGAGGGAATTTTAGTCATTCATCAATAATTCGCTCTTCGAATGCGTTGTTACTGTGTGAACGAACTTTATTACTCAAAGTATGAAAATTTTATTCCTTCTCCTCGTGAATACCGACGTTTAAAATAGTTACGATGAGGACCGATGATCATAATTAACTAACGAAGAATGGTTGAGAGATTTTAAGCACCAGGAATTCTTAGTGTGCAAACAAGCCGAGGACAAAAAGGTATGAAGCAATTCAAGAAGTTGCAATGCCGTTATAGATCAGCCGAGAACTAAATATGGATGATACCAAAGGTACACGTTCAGCATCAAGGCAAACAGATATCCCATTCTCCACGATGCAGAGGATACTGTGTATGATCCTGAAATTTCATCCTTATAAGGTAACACCCATTCACTGATAGCAACTGACTTGAATCGTGGCGAATTCTGATAGTGGGTCTACTTGAAAATCGTTATGTATCATGGAAATGTTCCTGACATTGTCACTTTGAAGAATCAAATAACGTTACATGTCAGACATATAAATGTCAATATACTGGCTGCCATCGTTGAAAAGCTCATGCACCGTATGCAGTTATTCGAACATCAAGTTGATGGCCACCTTCAGGCAAATTCGTAAGCTGCTATAGTAAATGCTTTTCATTGGTTCTTGGTGTGTTTATATTTATTGTTTCCATTGGTAGTTATATATTCTTATTTCAGACATTAAGATTTTGCAGGCCAGGATTCTAGCTATCGGAGTTTTTTGGTACTACTTTTTTCTTGATAATTCAAAATCTTATGCTTTAATGTGTATGGTGGTCAAATTTCGTTGTACTTCGTCCAGTATATAACAAATAACACTGCAGGGATCTGAACAGTTCCTGTTATTTCTTGATCAACCTGTATTTTACTTAGATACCTAGAAGAGTGTTTCCTATAGTGTTGCGATTTTTTACACTTTTTTTCAGTTACTTTATGGAGCCAAAAAGACTCTGTACAAAGCTGTGAGGCATTATGATAAATATAATATTCCTCTATCAAAATTCCAACATTCGCAAGATTTGTTTAATCATCTCATGTATTGCTGCACTGATCTAACACAAGTAAGTTATTGCTGATTAAACCCACAAAAATCTCTAGTTTTTGAAAATTTTCATATCAATGTGATTAAATGAATGCAATTTTTTATAGGCTTTTGATTCTCATTTGAGAGCGTCTGAAAGTTCCTCTGTTTTGAATATGTACATTTTTCTCATTCTTCAGAAAGCAGTGGGTGGTGAGTATATGAAAAAATAGTTAATAGAAATGAATTAAATTCTGAAGCTTATTTTGATAACTATTACAAATTATTAAATGCTATTAAGGGACTAATCCTGAATATTCTTACTAGCAGTTTGTAATAAAAGTTCAATCCAAAATCCAGTTCGATTGTTACTAACAGAATTACTGAAAACAAAGCAACAAACTAATCATTTTGTTATAATCCAAACAGAATAAAATTAGGAAACCAAATTTTTAAATTTATTTAAATAAATTACTTTTTCTAGTCTGAGAGTTTTTATCTGAAACATTAATTTTTAATTAAGTTGATACGAAAATATTTAACGTTGTCATAAATAGATAGCTTACTTATCTTTTTGACTAAATTCTATCAGCTACTTTATTATACGATTTACTTTATATTGTTTCAGTTACCTAATATTTTAAATTTATTGTTGCTCATGTTACGTCAAATTTTATTTCCATTTGTTTGCAAGATGCTGATTTCAACATGAGAAAGAAAAAAAGTAGTAAGGTTTTTTAAAATTTCGTTAAGGCAAGAAAGCTTTTGATTACTAATGGATATACGAAAACTGTAGTGTTATTATTATAACTCCCTTGTCATGAACTAATTTACCAACTTTTCCCTGCTTATTTTCTACTAAAACACGACTAAAATTTCAGTATTCATATGGGCAATTCTCCTATAGCCGATTTGTATTATAATATATTAGTAAATGATCAAGAGTGAAGATTATATTTCATTTTATAACCCCAACATCATTTTTAAAAGCTGAGAATTTTCGAATATTATTTGAATTGCACATTGTTTTAAAGAAGGTCAATGAACAAAAATTATGATAAGCTTCAATTTGCACCCGCCCTTAAAAAGCGATCAATTTTTAAACAAATAGATGATGGCAATAAAATATGTATGATTTATCGTAACGTGGTCTGGAAAGATATTGAAGAAATCATGAGGAGACAGCACCGTTGCAAGTCGAAGTATAGAATCTTCAAAGGAAGCTCATGTTATTAATTCGGTGAAATCACAGATATACTGAATGCTTTCAAGTTCCTTTTTATATGCAATGTTATCCTCTATTAGATCCTCGGGATGAGCAAGATTGATTCAGTCCTTCATCCCCTCAGTGGGTTGATCAACAAAGGACCAAGCATGCATTGGAACTAAACTCTGGGACTTACGCTTTAGGTTGATCACCAAACCGGGACATATGCCTTGAATCTCATGACATCGGTCAAGAAAGTAGATATTGACTCAGTAGGTCTTGATCCACATGGGGCTTCTACTTCTTGTATACAACCGGCCACTCCGCCACCATTGAACGTAGCAGTATCGACAGGATTCGTTGTGGTCAACTCACCACATGGAGCAATCATGCCAATGAGTTTTGTTTAGCCTATGCAATGTTATAAAATAATGAAATCATATAAAATAATCAGAAAGGAATATTCTGAATCGACAAATCCCTTAAGAATCTTGTTTCTCCACGGTAATGGATTATGATACACTTTTTTTATAATTTGTAAAATGTTGGAGTTCAATTGAAGAAAGATATGCAATTTCTACTAGTAATCCTACACCGATCTGTAATTAACATTTGTTGATATTTCCTGAAAATGTTTCAAACGATTAAAGTTCCAATGATAAAAATGCTGTGAGATCGTACTTGGCTGAGTTTTTCATTCTTTTTTGTGTTGTTAAATATAACAAGTGCTACCAATTAGTGATAATGAAAAAGATGATCGAAAGAAATAAAACGAAAATTAAATTATTATGGAATAAAATTAGAAGTATGCAAAAAGAAGCATTAGAAGGAAAGGAATTTGCAATAGTTCATTCATTTTTTCAGTATTGGGGGTTTTGTATCGTTGGAAAAAAAGCCCAGTTATTTATACAACCTAATACAAAAGTACATACAAAATTAAATTTTGATAAGCTGAAGATTGATGAGCTTCATGAATCACTACGTTTATGTCTTGCCCTCAGTATTTTTATTGAATGTTAGAGATAATAGACATAGATATTTTTATATCTAGATGAAGCATCAAGTCTAAAGATAGTATCTAACTTAAAAGGTGTTAATGGATTTAATAGACAACGAAACCTCTTCCTATGCACTTCATTTTCTCAAATATAGAAAATATTATTATGCATGAAGAAAGGATATGGAACATAATGTTCTTTTAGGATTCCGAGACTAGCACTTTCTGAAGATTATATTTCTCTAACTGGTAGTATGCAGAAAAATGAACGGGTTTTACTCCTAATTCAATTAAAAGACAGAATTCTTCCTATTGAAAAATGTAAGCATCTCCTCCTTTCATTCTTTCCACTCGCTCCTTTTTTTTTTAATGAAATAAGCGCCTTTTGATGCATGCGAAAAAGCGCTAAAGATTTCCGATTCCAAGAAGGAACGATAGATGAAATTAATTAAAATGTCTAATCTTGTATCGTTTCTTTGTCTTCATTGTTTAATCATATTGAAGACAGATCTGTGGACATAAGTAGTGTTATATCTTTATTGGCTAATCATATAATACTTGTTATTGGTTAAAATCCCAATGTTTTTGTGTCCTTATGAGTTAACTACTTGATAACAGCAATAGGTAGAAAACCATCTCTTCATCAATGTTGCCACATTTTTTTGTCTTTATCTTATGGTCGATTGATTTAGTTAAATGTACCATTTCAAAAGAATCCGCCATTTATTTACGGCGCACATCAAATACCAATGTATAGAATTGAGTATTTCTATTTTGAAATGTTCGTAATTTTGTATCAATAACTGTGACAGATACGTTTTTAATTCTTCTTAACCTTGAGTGTATTGTTAACTCAGATAGCTTTGTTGATTTTCCTGGTTTCATCTTAGATTGTGTTTTCAGAAGCTCATGCATCGACACATTTTTATAATTATGGTATGTATATCAATATTAAGAACTACAATAGACATAAAAATCGTTTTTTGTGTGAAATAGTTATAAATTGCCTTTTTATTTCGCTCTGTGAACAAATATGCATATAATTCAATGAATACAGTAAAATTATAAATTTTTGCTTAGAATTACAGACCGCGTGAATATATTATCTTTGCCATTTCCAAAATCAAAAGCCATTTTTCATTTTTAAATTATAATTTCATATAAATAATGAAGAAACAGATGTATAAGATAAAAATTTCCTTTTCAACTTTCTAGCCATTTTTAGTTGAAAGCGTTTTAAATAAGTGCTTCTCATGGAAATCATTTTTTAATTCTGATTTTATACACTTGAAGAAGTTCTTAAGTTTTGTATAATTTACACTTTAATCCCTCATGTCCAAAAATTTGTATTTTTCAGAAATTAATGCTGATGTTTATAATGATTTTGCACATTTGATTACAACGAGAGATGTCGAATGCTCTGATGTTCCAGGAGGAATGGAGGTAAATTTAACAAGATTAAATTTTGAATTCGTAAATAAATTTTATTATTATTAAATGCTTAAATTTCCAATTGCATCAAAATATTTTCTAAAGGATTTGGAATAAAAAGTGTAAGAAAAAGAACTCTATCAGTCACCGGAAAAAGTAATCGCGAAAAGAGAAGGATTTTATAGCAATAACGACCTACATTAACAATAAGATAGTATACCAAACTATATAATTACGTTAGTATTTGGAATTTTTATTTCCTTGCATACGTTGTATATAGAAAGTATAGTAATCGTCCAAACATTAGAACTCGAGATATTGATTTTAGACCTCCTTGAGCTCGGAAAACACATTTTTAGAAAATATTCATGTGTCTGAGACAAAGATAATTCAAAAACTCTTTCAACTAAATGGATGGAATTTGGTATATGGACTTCACGTTAAATTTGTTTATTTCTATGAACTTTTGAGCAAAAACCGATGAGAAGAAGTGTTATTATCCAGCTGTTCAAATAGAAGATAATACAATAACTATAAAACGAAGAGAGACAGATGAATAAAATTCAGTGTACAGAATAATAACATCTACACTCTATCAAATTTTGTACTAAACCTATTTGTCATCTATTAAATACAACAACTTACAGACCGTCTGTTGGTCAGTATTTTAAGAAACATGCAAATGTGATAATTCAAAAACTAAATAAGTTAAATATATGAAATATAGTATGGGATTTTCTGATTATAATAGCGGTTTTGAGACAAATTTTTGCTTCAATCGGTTGGAAGGACACATCTAAAAAACAAATTTGATTTTTTGATATAATCAATCGTATGCCAGAGATTAATTGCTTAACAATTCACCAAAGATGACGCTATAGGTTCATTAAAAATACAAAATTCATGTCAAAGGTTAATATTTCGTAACTATTGTAAGAAATGCCATGAAAGATTTTCTAGGGATAACACCTTTATTAGAAAGTCTGTTTGAAAGTTTTGGGGAATTCATCAATCAGGTTAAATAGAAGAGTCCGATTTATGTCATCACAGACTGATAAGAGTACGTGATAAATAGAAATATGCCATAACAAGCCACCATATTAATTACCTAGTTTGGATTGGCAGGTAGCCATAGCTGCAATTGTATGCGATTATTGTTTATAGAGTAATATTGGGTGTGCTTTGTTGGGCTGACAGAGATAATCCTTGAACTTTTTGGTAAACTAATATTAAAGCAATAAAACAATTTGACTTTTATAAATATTGTCATATTAAAGAATACTTACGCTACATCAATTAAAATTCATGTTAATATACTGTAATGTATTGTATAACGCACAGAACGAATTAGGCTATATTGGTAGAACAAATTTTAAATGACCTAGCTTTGAGCACTTTATATTATGTAACGGAAATGCATTATATTACAACAATTATATTTATGAATGAAATATTATTAATTTTTTATTTATTGTTGCGATTATGTGAGTAATATGCAATAACAATATTTTTTAAATTCATTTAATACCCGAAATCTTTAATAAAAATTTGATTTTTTTAATTGAAAATCATTAAAATAGTTTTCAGAGTACGTTGAATTGAAGTATACATTTCACATATTGTGGTGTTTATTCTCTTTAATTCAAAATTTAGTACGAATCATTGTGTAATCTAAAATAATTGGGGAAAATTAAGCAAAAATATTTCTTTACGAAGTTCTCCATTATATTGCATGGGTAACTTCGAACTTCTCCATCAAAGCTATATTTATACTAAAAAGAGTGTCAAATGTACACACGACATGCATTAATTTAAAACATATGCTATGATTAATTGCTTTAATTTTTTACAATATTCTTGTAATTTTTTTTAAAAACAGAGACTTGCTCTCAGCATTATCGCAGAAAAAAGTCCAGAAGACTTCAAACAAATGGACCTAGATGTGAGTAAAAGTTTCTTTAATAATTTGGATAAGATTAATTTTGATAAAATCATTTTTTGGAACTAACTGTACACAATTTTTAAATTTTTGGTCACATTTTAGGATGCCCTGGAGTGGTTGGAGACGTCTTCTTCAAATGCTGGAAAAACATATCGAGAATTTCTTGAAAGACATGGTCACCGTTGTCTAAAAGAAGTATGAGCTATAGTTTATTTTAAGTCAGTTAATTGTTTTGACCTCTCCTGAAAATGCGCATTTAAACCGTATATCTTGATTAATTATCTATTAACTGTACTTCCTGTGTAAAATATACTTTTATCTTCCGACTAGTAAGAAGATAAAATATACTTTTATCTTCTTACTGACAAATAAACTCATCCTAAGGCAAAATGTATATTTTCCTTGAAGAGTATATTCGTCAAAAACAATTAACTGGTTACGGTTCAACTTCTATAAAATATTGCAAAATAACAGTCTTTTTTGTGATTGCTCTCAATTGCTTTTCAATGAAAAAAATTATTTCGCTTGGCAGAACTTAACATTTTCTTTCAAAAACAATGCTCCCTTTTACTTTCTCGCATATAAATACCATTAGCCATATTATTGACTCTCCGTCCAGCATGAAAGTACTTAGAAATAAATACTCTTTGACCAAACCACCGCTACAGCAACACTGTGGTCTACAGTACGGGAACTGTGGTTGAGTCTGAATGGCCGTCACCAGCCACGGTACAACCCTCCCCGTAGGAAGTACGCTCCGTCATTGATGGGAGAAGTCTGACCTCCGCTCTTTAGTGCACCCATCGGGATGGAGATATACAATCGCCATGGCGGAAGCATCTCATTCTCAATTGCGAGGTGTCCTTCCCCCGAGGGTGTATATGAATATTATAAAGAAGAAGTACTGTAATCGTTATGTAATGTTCAGAATTATGGTTGTCTGTCTATTTTTGAAAAGGATAGTTCAAAAACGTTTTGATCAATATGAATGGAACTTAGTATACAATCACTGCAGATTTTTGTTACATTGTGAATGAAATCCACTCCCAGGAAATTTGTCTGCTGTCAGTGTGCAAATGAACGCAAAAACTACAAGGCATATAAATTGAATGATTTAAATCAGCTCACTAACTTAGAACCTGAAATGTAACTCTTTATCTGTATGCAGTTTTTAATTAAATCCGTCAAGTGGTCGATTGTATGCTGGTCTGTACTTTTTCATGCATGTAAACGTGGCAGCTCAAAAAAGTGACTTGGATAAATAAAATTTGACGCATGGGATTTGCAAATGTGTGTCAAATTTACGGAAACCATTAAGGGGTTAATATTTTGCAGGTTGTACATTCGATTCGCATGGTAAAGGAAATGATATAAATGACTGAAATTATATATATTGCTTCTAAAAATGCAGCTCTGAGTCAAATGTTAATTTCAATCTGTCGAAAAAAAAGGTTCAAGGTTCATATTTATTTTTCTTTGTTGTATTACGAAGCATACATATTTGATTATTCTTTAGTATAAATGTGAGAATTTTAGAGTGCAGGAGTCTGAAAATAAAAACCTGAGTACTTGTGACCTTCATTACCTCATAATTTTGAGTTGAAAAAGAGTAGAAAAACATCTTCTTAAAGTATATACCTGAAAATTAAGTAGGGGCCCATTTAATAAGTAAAAAAAAGTCATATATAAAAATTTTGTCTTAAAACTAAGTAACAATAATTTTTGCGATACTGGTACTTTGCCTTATTTACTTCATTTATTTTACCTCGTACTCATAATTATGAATTATAATTAGGTGGGAAATATAAAATTTGATAAATCAATATTCTTTAAGTATTTACGCGATATTAGTTAAATATTATCATCGCCATCTGACATGGTACAACATTTTGAGGTTGGTCACCTAACAGATCTGTAATTTTTTGCGGGGATGTTAGCACCAGTCGGTTATATTTCATATGTATTATTTCAACAATATATTAACATTTCCAAACGAATCATACACAAATGTTTTTCAAATTACTGTAAAAAGGAAACTAATGTCTTATTTGCACTTTCGAATTAATTTCTTTCAAATGCTTATTTTCTTAAAAACACTTCTCAGAAATTCAGATTTTCTATTCGCAAATTGCTGTAAGATGCTTTTAGTATTGAAATTATTTTACCAAAATCACAGTATTTATTCTGTTCTTTTAAAATGCAAACAAATGGTATATATTCATTTCTTTTACTCGACTCTAACTGATTGCTTCATTTCTGAGCATATTTTCTTTTTCATAGTTTGATATCCGATCTGCAACATGGAAAAATGATCCAAAGTCTCTTATCAAAACATTACAGGTACATATTTTTTAATGTTTTTTTTAAAAAAAATCTCATTTTTATATCTATTATGTCAGAATAATGTTTAATAATGACTGTAATTACAGAACCTTGTATTAAGCGTGAAAAAAGACAAATATGTGGAAAAGACAAAAGAGATTACAGAACTGATTGCTAATTTGAAGGCACCTGTATCATTCACAAAAAAGTAATTTGTTTTCCTGGTGATTCCTTTAAATTTATTAAAGTTCTGACATACCAGAATTTTAATTATTGCAATTTTATTTCAGATTATTACTGAGGATAATTCTTCCAATGAGTCGCCGAGCTGTGAATTTCAGAGAACTTTCAAAAGTATAAATATAAATAGTTCCTCATTTCAATTAAATCTGAAAAATATCAGATGATTCAAAAGTCCATAAACATTTTAAATTTCATTAATTCACTAAATAATGTAAATAGAGAAGTAGAAATTGACATACATTAACAGAAAAACATTAATAGAGTAACAATGACATACATTAATAGTTTAGTGAATGCCATTTATTGTTTGTAATCTATGGGCTGAGTCTGATCTAGGGTGACGTAACCGAAAATTTAATTTTAATCGTAGCTTGAATTGCAAATGATATTCTTCTTCCCCTATAAGAACTGAAGCGAAACGATAACCATTCCAGTTCCTAGCCAGCGTCGCACGTGATTAGTCTCAGCTTGTGGCTTGTGATGTTATGTTCCTGTTATGTCCGCAATAAATTTTATTTTTCTAAAAACTATGCGTAGTGATTGGAGTGAGAAAACCTTCTGATTTGCATAAACACAACGCAACTACTCTAATTCCTACAATAGTAAATAGAGTAGAAATTAACATGCATGAAATAACAAGGGATTTTATTTCTACTTCTCTATTAGAAAAAGGCCAACAGATGATTAAAAAAAAGGCCAATGGATGACGGATGACAGAAAAATATCAAAGTTGCAGCATGATATGAATTGCAGGGAGGGAGAGAACCAGATACTTCAGCAATCGCTCCATGTTGACTTTACTAGAAAGTACACTATACTATCCGAAGGGAGAATCCGCGACTGCAGCTTTACGATACTTCTTCCATAAAGCCACGTTCAAATGGCCAATGACCATTGCCAATATGGTCATAAATCTGTGAATTGATCACTTGTAGGACCACCTTCGCATGGGGAAGTTGGTCTGGAACTTCCCGCAAATTGTCTGTAAAATAAACACAGATCAAAGAGCCCCAGAAAACTACAAGAGAGAGAGAGAGAGAGAGAGAGAGAGGAAAGAGAGGAAAATGTGCCTGTCTCCAGACGAGCACAGGTCATTGGAACGGAGCTTTCGAAGGATATTTAAACGGGACAAGGCTGTGTGGCAAGTGCTGCTGTGAAGAAAACGATTATAAACTTCGAAGTTACAGGGGGTTTAGATGATCAGCCATGTAAAGGTCGCGACGAATGAATGCTGATATGTTGAGCATTAGTTAGAAATAATGTAGACTTTACTGAAAATAAGTTGCTCTGCTAATTAATACTTTTGTTATCATTTGAAACCCCATCTGCTGATCATTTTTCCACTTTTTGAGGGATGGGATATACCAATACAATCCCATGTCATTACAAGCATGTGCGACTATTTATATCTGTCTCCTTCATTATTCCGTAAATTATTGAATTTTGAAATGTTAACGGACATTTAAATCACCTGATACTTTAGATGAATCTTTGAATTTTGCCATATAATATTTTAAATAAATATGAAATCCGAATATACTCAACATTCCGGTATCCAGTTCGAGGTTATTTAGTTTCCGTACAATGCGACCTTATTTTCTTTTATCGTTATTAAATGCGAAAGGAAAGGCCTTGCATTGGTAACATTATCCAGATATAGAAAGCGGACGTCTGCTACGATCCTCCTACATGTGGTATGTAAAATACAAGTTATGACGGGAAAAGAATAGCGTTCTGCGCATTGTTCATTGTTTCGTCAATGTGTAAAGGACCTCAGTTATAGCCGCTGTTCCTAATTATAACTGTATAGTCCGTACATTTTTCATATATTCTTCCTGAGGTACGTTTAATTGTTTTTTTGTACACCACGGTGAAGATTACCGAATTTATGAAATGTGGACAATATGTATCCTTTAACTTAATATTTCTCTAATAAATTCTTGAAACGTGCAGTGTAGTATATTAGCATATATAAATTACCAATACCGAGCCTTCCATTTTAACTTAACACGTTACCGACAACTGTTTCTATGATTCACTGGGTTGCGTTCACATTCTACATGGCTTAAAATAGACGGAAGGCTTAGTATTCAATAAGAAGTGAGAAAATATGTATTATAATTGTGAGTTTTAGAGTAAAAACTTTGTCTTTTGGCATTGTTGGGCACAGAAACAAGTTTATAGAATTTGACCTATCTGATTTTTTTATTATCCGACCGCCATTCCGACATATTGTGCCCGATACTGGGAAGTCTATTGAACTTAACGATAATATAAAAATGGTAATGGAATTCAAAAGTGAGTTCTTAAACATACTTGACGTATGTATTGAAACTCTTTTTAAAAATGGGAGCAAATTTTTCATTCTTTAAGGCGTTTCATTTGTAAATTAAACTTCCAGTTAGTACCAAAAATAAAAATACAATGTAATATAATCAATATTGTTAAATTAATCAAAACTGCAACTGGAATTTATTCCTTTAGACCACTTTGATGCGAGGCTTGTACCAGTGGCGCAAAGGATATAGAAAACTTGCGAAGATGATGGTTTCCGAAGGTCGTATACCGGATGAAGATCTACTATATTTCATGACCATGGAAGAAATAAAAGAACTGCTGGAAACAAGATCTCCTAAAATCATTTCGAAGTAATACATTTTACTTAACAGAGATTATTACTCTCAATTGTTAATTTAATGTTGCATATAATAATAATTAATTATATGTAAAATTTTCCATGCTCAGAGCTAATCACAGACGAAGACGTCAACCTACTTTGGAGAAATATATTTTTCCAGAAATAATGAAGGGTTTCCCAATACCAGTAAGTAGTAAAATAAAATTTTCTTACCACGTAATGATACCTTTTTTATGTCCTTTAATTTATTTTAATTAATTAAAATATTTCTTTCTTTCTTTTAAAATTTGTAAAAAATAGTTTCCGACGAACATCTCTCAAAGTTATCAACATTATATTGAATTTTATCAAGGTGGATTCACACAAGGCTAACTATTGTGCGCCATAGAAGATCACACTTACTTCCGGAAAATCACGTGACTCCAACGGGACAATGGCAAATAGTTGTCCCATCGGGACAACCTTTGGCCGCTGTTCCAACGACGTTATCGCAACTGTTCTTACGAGGAAAATACAGGGACAACAGTAGAGAGGCAGCGATTGCTTTCAATAGTTAGTCTCGTGTGAAACCATCTTTAGAAAAGACAAATTTAAAGTAAAATAATTTATGAAATGTTTCAAATCATGGAAATAAACCAGCAAAAGTTATCTATAAAGATTATTTAAAAATAATTAAGAGACTACTTCGGCAGCCGCTCAAGAGGCACAATCGTTATAGTCTTACGAAATTGCACTTACTATTAAAATTTTTTTTTTAGTTGTTTGGAAGATAAGAATCTTTAATTTATTTAAATTGTCTTACGAAAGAATAATCTGCAACAGATCCAATTAAAAATGATCATAAAAACGTTAGAGAAGGACTTTATCATTGTCGTGGTATACTACTAAAAGTGACACTTGCAAAATGTTCACGTGATACTTGGAATTATTTATAATACAATACCTATTCATGTCCGAAGTATTCAAAATAAGAAATATTTTCTTCGAATTATAAAGAAAAAAAGCAAAAAAAAAAAAAAAGCCCAAGAGAAATTATTTTATTTTGGATAAATAACAATCGACTAATAATAACGTCTTTTGCTATGGCAATGATGGAAAGTCCTATTTAGCTACTATGTGCAGCTAATTAATAAATATTCCGATAAAATTTAACAACCAGTATTTCCAGAAGAGTAATTGAAAGGGCATTTAACTTTTCCAGAATACGATTAACCTTGAGCGACTATTAGAAAATTACGCATATATGCAATGGTCACACATATATGCAAAATTACACGTTATATGCAATTAATTTTAAGGCTAAGAAACGCATTTATGGCTCAAGTTTTACGTCTTAATTAGATTTTAAACACAATAAAGTTTTAAATTTTTTCGAAGTTTTAATTTCTGAATTTTCAATTTATTTGATCTATAATTGTATGTGAATGTGAAGTTAATATGACACATAAAAGTTGAATCCAAAATCGAAGAAAAAAATCAAACACACTCACACAGAGTAAAAGTAAAAAAAAAAAAAGAATACTTTAAGCCTGGGTTTGAATTGAGAGACATTTGAGTTTGACGATTTATATATTTTTTTACATTTGTGTATAGACAATTAGAGCTAAGAGGATATGTTGAATGCTAAAAGATCAGAATCTTCTTTTTAAGCAAAGATGGAACAAAACAAATGCTTTAAGCCCAGATTAAAGTACATTGAGAGGTGTTTAATATAAATTTTACACTTATTTACTATTATATTAATAGACTTTTTAATTTAATATCTAATATCACATTGAGAAAGCATCATATGTATTATTTCCACCCAGAATGAAATGCATAAAACTCATTGTTCATTTTTTTATAATGAAGGTATTCCTTATATATATCTAGAATGGATGCTATCAAGAAACAGACACCAAAATTTGGCATTATTGATATTTCAATAAAAAATTAGATCCTAGTTTCCATATAAACAATCCATAAAAATACTGGTGTTTAAAATAACCATACTATCAAATCACCTGTAATTTTTTTGATAGTTTTTTCTAGATGAACTGTATTGAATGATCGGTTCAAACTTATGAACGTAGATTAAAAAATTAGAACTCATTAGATCAAACATATGGAAAGTTTGAAAAACTTGATACTTGAATTGAATATATTTATATTCAAACATGTTTAAATATTTTAACTCATAAACAGCAAAAAGTTTGAAAGAATAAAATTTCTAATTTCATTGTATTCTTTTAGATTATTTGGCTTGTGAATGAAATTTAAAGCATGAATTCTATGTATTAAACTTAACACCTTAGCGAATTGTAAATCTTAATACATAGTATTACAACCACAGATGTTTACTAAGTATTGTATCGATAGAAGTGTTTCTTCTACTATACGCATGAAAATAAAAGTTCAATTCTTCTATGCCATTGCGTATACTTTTTTAAAAATTTATAGCTCATATATTGAGAAATTAAATTATTTTCTTTATTTGAATATTAATTTCAGTTTTAAGGTTATAAAATGTTTCAGACAGTTAAAATTACATTGTGCTTAGTCTGAAACAAAAATTGATATTCATTTCAAAGATAGTTTTTGTTTGAATCAATGAGACTAATTTATATCCTGTTACCATATATAGTTAATGAATAATAGATTTATATTAAAAAATATTTTCTGTAGGTGAACATTGAAAAAAAGATTGTTGTCACTGGTGATAATTTTTCGATGAAGGGTAAGTACCCTGACCAAATTATATATAAAATATTATCTTTCAAGTTAAAGAGATATAAAAATATTAACTGTCATAAATGTTGAATATTTTTTTAAAATCAAAGATCGCTTATTAATAAAAATATTGTAGATTTAGGTTCAATGATTAATTATAGATGGAGAAATTACCATGTATAAGGGTACTATCATGCATTTTGAATATTGCTTCAGAAATATCTCTTTTTCTGTGCAGATTACAGTTTCCTTTGAATATTATAAGATGTAACATTTTTTAAATTGTTTATTGCATCATCAATAATTCATTGTGTGGTATTTTTTAGGATGTTCAATTTCCCATATCAGATCACAGACGCTTATATTGAATGTAAAACAATTAACTTGAAATGTACGAAAATATTGTTTGATTTCTGGTAACATAGTTGCATCTTTAGGTCAACAAGAGAATGGTATATTATTAAGAATATTTTGAAATTTACGCGTTGATCTAAAAGGTTAAAGACATTTTCCGAAAACTTCATTTATAATAAGAAAGAAAAGACAGATTATTGTGCTTTAAGCGGGATATATATGTAGAAATATATATGAGATATATATGTAGAAATATATGTAGTGGGATATATATGTAGAAATATATATATAAGAAATAGGTATGTAGTGATATTGGTAGTACCTAAATTGTAAATTGTAAAATAAATTTCTTGTAGAAATTTTGTATAGTTTTCAATATAATTTAAAATATAAAATAGCTTTTCTACCGGAATCTCCATATTTTCAAAGATGATTCAAGAGTTTCTGGTAGCTTAATATGATATACCATGAATTGATGCATCAATAATACAAAATGCAAAATGGCAAACATAAGATATTAAATAATACAAAAATATTAGATAAAGAAAAGAAAAATATAAATGAATATAAAATGGATCATACAATTAAAGAAAAAATAAAATGATGGTACAATTATGAAAAATTAATGAAATATAATTAATTAATTAATAAAAAATAAAAAATTTATATTATCAATAAGAATGATACGTAGAATATATATGGCATTAATGTGTGATGTGTAATATTCTACAGCACGTTTCAAAATCCCAATATTCTAACACTGTTATTAAGTAAAAGAATTTTCAATAATTTTTTTTTCAATGTTTTGATCTCACAATTTTTTACAATGTTTTTTTTTCTAATTTTATGGTGGAAGGATTCCGATATCTTCTTACTTCTATAACTGCTTGAAATTTTTTTAGACGCTACTCGAGCATAGGCACCTAAATAATATATATATGTATTCTTTAAATGTATTTGTATATAATAATTCTACAAAACATTCTAAAATGTATTCTATAATTAGTTTGAACCAAATTTTAAAGTTGAAAATTCAGTTTAATTTTTAATTTTTATCATTTTGACAAACATTAATCTTTCATTATTTTTGAATATTTGATATATATTTTCAAAAAATTAATATAAAAGATTTCAGAATATAAGAGTTTAACATGTTTCGTTTTTTAAAGAAAATATTTATTTTAGATTATTTATAACCGAAACTTGGTTAATATTACAGCAATATACAATATACAATACAGCAATTGGTTAATATTACGGAAATTAACAGCAATAATTATTTTGAGATTTTTATATTTATAAAAATATTAGCATTATTATCATTTTTATTGATAATTTATTGTAAAAAATTATACTATTTTTCAATACCTTTGTGTTAAATTTTTCTTTATTTTCAGGAATTCCAGTCAGTGCTGGTACAGCTACAGGGTTCGTTCGTGTTGCTCTAGATTTAGATGAGGCATCTCTCTTGCGGGTAACTTCATTAAACTATTATCATATTCAATGATTTTACTGGAATCGATTTTATTTCACAAAATCTCGGTTGTATTGTAGGTTAATTCAAATTTTAACGCGCATAATTGATATTAATTTGAACATACTGTAATTACTGTTGTTACAAAAATAATAGTAATTTTTTATTGAACTATTTGCTTTGCATTTGTTTGATAATATAATTCTCATTTTAAGATTAGAATTTAAACAAAGCAGTTTGTATTTTTAATGATTTTTTTAAATATTTTATTAGTTTATTTAATATAATTTTTTTAAATATATGGGAAACTAATCGTATTTATTAGTTTTATTAAAAATAATCAATTAAAATAGTATTAAAGTATTCTAAATTTATAATATAATTATATAGGTTTAGTAAAATTAGAACTAAAATTATTTTTTAAATAAATTTATTGTAAATATGCACCAGTGTGCAATTAGAATTTTTTTCTCATTTTATACATTCCTGGTTTTATTATATTAAAATTCTAATTTTTTTGTCTAGTTTTATTCCAACTTTGTTCAAGGGCAGGATGATGAGATAAGACTGCATTCGCTTTAAAAAGTTTTCTAGTAGAATATTGTTATACAAATTAGATGCATTTTTGTGCTTATCTATCAACTAAAATGCATTTATTTAACAAAACAATAAACATTTTGAATTGTAACTATCATAAATAACGAATCTAATCAATTGAATCCACAAATAACAAGCACAAGACAATCGTGGATTTATATTTCAAAAGGATCCATCCTTTTGGTCTCATATCCTATTATTGCAAATGATTTTTATATTTATTTATATAATATAAACTTATTGAGTTGTGGATGGCATTATGTGATTTTTGAAAAGATATTTTTAAATTTGTAAGGTGATTTAACATTCAAAACAAGCGAAAAATATTCTTATTCTTATAAATATTCTTGTCTAAAATAATAATTCTACTAAATAATACAAAGTATTTGAATTTTAATGTTACATTTTTTTGTTTATGGTATGATGTCATTTGATTCTCTGATATCGTTACGTGTTTTCATGCTGATTTCTGTTCAACTTGTAATATTTTGAATCAAAAAAGAAAATTAATCCCAATATTTTTTTACAGCCTGGTGAGATACTTGTGACTTATTGTACAGATATAGGATGGTCACCTTATTTCCCAATACTAGCAGGTGTAGTCACCGAATTAGGCGGTCTTATATCACATGGTAAAATACTTTTTATTCTTTTGAAAAAATTCTTTTGTAGATAATAAATAAAAGACATTTTCATTGTGTGCTCAAAAATATCCCATAATTTATAAAGAGAAGTATCTTTAAGTTCGGAAAAAATTAAATCAAATCACAAAAAAAAAAAAAAAAAAAAAAAAACACAAAAAAACATGAACTTAAAAATTAATTTTATTTTTAAAATTTTATTGATTGCCTTAAGACCGGTATTTCAATTTAAATTTAATTAAAATACTGTTTTATATATTTTAATTACATAAAGTTATAGGCTTTTCGTGGAATGCTGCTGAAGTTCAATTTTAAACAATAAAAATGAAAAAATAAAAAAAAAAATTTCTTAGCCCATATAGTATCTTTAGTTATGAATGTTTGATATTTTATATCAAAAGATTTTTTATCAGTAACAAAACAGTAGAAAGTTATGGTTAGGTAAATTTCCTTTGGTGAAAAGAATCCTATCTTTTATAGATGAATTCATCGAAAAAGTTATTATTTATACAAATTTCTTATCACTGTCATTATTAATAACAAATTTAAGCTGAAGTGTATAAAATTTGAATAAAAAAAAGATTAGAAAGGATACGCAAGACTATTTCCGTTCAAAAAATATTCAGTTTTCACATCAGAACTGAGTCAGCGCAGTTAATGGAAGGAAATATTTATCTGTATCTATATATTTGTATCTAATCTTAAGTTCCTATCTGTGATATCTGGAAATTGCATGAAAATTCAAATATCGTATGTAGGAGACTGTTTTTTTACAGACAAGACATTTGCAGCTGTCATCTTTTTTTATTGCAAATGAATCGCCTTGAATAGAATTGAAATTTAATATATTTATTTCAATTTAATTTTTATAGTCGTGTTAAAAATAATTAATTAAAACTTTGATAAAAGGTTTTACAATTAAAATTTTTAAATAAAATACATGGACAATTTTGCTAAATCTATATGAAGCGAAGTCTTTAAAACGTCATACAACATGTAACTAAGTAAAACTGTATTTCTCCATAACTGTATGACTACAGATAATTTATCATCCAGTTCATTAACAATTAATTCTAATTAAGATTTGTACAATTCATTTGCCAGGTGCAGTAGTAAGTAGAGAATATGGTCTTCCTTGCATTGCAGGTATGCATGGAGCTACGCAACAATTTCAAACAGGTAAAACTGCTTTCTTTAGTGAAAAAAATATCAATCAGAAATTGAATTAATTTTTATAAACTAACATAAAAGCAAGTATTTCTTGAATCAAAACTCTGAAAGAGAGTTTTAGTTTAGTTTAGTTGTATTAACGTTATTATTATTTAGTAAGTTATTATTATTTAGTTAGTTGTATTAACGTTATTATTATTATTATTAACGTCCCGTTTTGAAGGAACACCAGAGCTATTTTAGGATAGACCTCGTAATTTTGTACCACGACCAGATGACGAGGAGACACCTGAGTTGACACACCTTCTCCGAACTTCCACACCATACAAACGGGAGGACGTTTGGCCCCAAAGGATTTAATGTGCATCAGATCCGCTTACACGGCAATTCTTCAGTGGAATTGGACCTCGACCCTGCAATCCTCCGAAGTCGAGATCTTACTACAGAACGCGGCCCATTTATAAGAGAGATGCATTGTACTGCTACATTTAAAACTCAAACGAGCTTATCTAAATTAGAAACGAATATGGGTCGGATTAGCCTGTTGCTAGGACTTTGGACTCGTTCCCCTTATGTTGTGAGTTTGAACCCACCCGCTGAAGATTGTAAGGTCTTGGCTTTGTATGTATGTGCGTCCGCATGTATGTGGTGGATTGTGCATGCATGAATCAGTCGTGGCCACGAAGTCTTCCATGTCGAGAGGGGACTTCTAGAGGTACTGGTTCAAAGGTGATCGATCTCTATTCAGGTCTAAATTATGATCTGTGAAAAAATGTATGAATGAAACAGCCCCATAAAAAGAATTGGGGCGTAAGTAGCTAAGACTTACTATTGTCTCTAGATGACTCTGGTGAAAAATAAGAAACTCTCTCTAGGCTTAAAACCATTGACTTCGTCAACGGACTATTCGATGAGAAGTGCCATTGGAAACAACAATAACAGAAACGAGTATTAAGTTTAAAAGCAAAAATTAATTACATAGAATAAAAAAGAAGGAAACGAAGAAGGGTGCCTGATGATTTTATCAAGAGTTACCTCCGAACAGGGATTCAAACCAGTTATTTTCATGTGAGGGTTCTGATTTTCTTCACTGATGAACCGAAAAATATCAAGAAATTGAGACCTTTGAAGACAATAATTAATATCAATAAAGAAATTACAATAAATTATTCAATGCTAAGCAATATATTATTTCGAAATTAAAATGTAAGCAAGTTCGCAGCAAAATTGAATCTGACCAAACCACTACAAGCATTAAACAATTAAAAAAACATCAAGGAAATATAAAAGGAAAGAACTTTGAAGAAATTTTTTATTTCAGTCTTTTTTATTGCATTTATTTAATTCTTGCTTTTAAACTTAATATTTATTTATTTATATTTTATTTAGTGAGATAATTGTTCTTAAATTTATGGTTTCAAATGTAAAGTGCCTCTGTTACTACACTGATCTGAGTTTAGAAAAAGGATAGATAATTTTTATGTATGTATGCATGGAGATTTGATTAAGATATAAAATTCGATTTGAAAACTTCAGGTGAAATTTCATACACTATCTTGTTTAATCTTAAAGACATTGTGTTAATATATACTGGAATGATTCTGAAATGTACTTTTTCAGGTTCAGTTTAGGATAAAATTACGATATCCATTAAAATTTTGACTTTGAAATTTTCATCGATTATTTTAGATTATTATGCATACTTCAAACACAATCATATATTAAATGCTATATATAAAATTTTTATTATATACTAGCTGGTACCTGGCACGTTGCTACTACCAAAAAATATTGAGGGCAATTAATCAATAATTTGGCAATATTTTATTGACATAGGATGAACGGTACTTCAGTAGAGGAATTAAGAGCAAACAAATATTCATTTTTATACATTAGATTTATATATTCTTTTAAAGTAAAACTTGGCATTCTTTCAGAATGGTAATGAAAAACTATTTATTGTATTTCACGATTCGTTTAATATTCGTTCAAAATTCTAAAATTTAATGTTAGAAAATGTGATTAAAATGTTTTCTTTTAAAATTGATGAAACCTAGAGAATGTATTTATACCATTAAATCGTTAATACAGTTGAAAAGAGAATTTTTGAAAATTAAAATGGTGCAAAAATATTTGTACTACAATATTTCTGGTAGTTATTGTGAAAAATGTTAAATTTAATTAATATTAAAAACCACCAGGATTGGTCTCCCCAAAACTTAGTGGCATAATCTGTAATAAGGTTGTTACATCCGAGAATAACTTGCATGACATTTGCGTATTATAGCAACAAAATATTAACCTTTAACTTGGATTTGGAATTTCTACAGAATCTATTGTACCTTCGATGATTCATTTGGATATTAGTCTTTGGTAAATAAATGCAGTTGAGATTAATTTCTTTTTAAATTTTTAAATAATTGTACTATCACTATAAGTATCCCATAAGTGTTAACAATAAGCTGACCAGTTTGATCGCAATCAGATGAACGGTTTAGCAAGGCATAAGAGACATATAGACAGACATTCATTTTTATTTATACATATTAAAATCAACTATTATAACAACTCATTACTGTTCCAGGTGATTATGTATTGCTGGACGGAAATAAAGGAATGTTGCAGAAAATTCCCAAACCAGAAGACGCTTAAATTCCTATCAAGGGTTTTGCAGACTTTCACTAGCTCATTTGTGGCGATGAATCTGTGTAATTTATGACGGACTGCTATTTTATTTCTATAGAAATAAGAGTTTTAAGTTTATTTAAGTTATGACGGTTTATGTCTACCTGAAAAGTTTTCCTATTATTGTTATCCGAAATTTGATTTTATGTTCTTCTGTTCATCATTAATAAAAAATAAAAACATTTCTGATTTACTGCAAGTTAAGAATTTTATTCATTCATATACCTACTTTGCACATTTATCAGGACTTTTAAATTGCCATTTCCAAAAGGTTAATACTGACAGAAATTTAAAGAGAGATTTTATTTGGCTAGAAATTGGAGTTTAAGTGTATTTGATAGATTGAAGCAATTCCCATTATGCGGATTTTATTTGCCTAGAAACTGGAGTTTAAATGTATCTGATAGTTTGAAACAATCCCCATAATACAGCTTAATTTTAGTTTGGTGGATACATGGATTCCATGTGTCTTAGTAACAAAAATGGAAAGACATCGTATATTAATGCAATTGAGGATTAACGTATCTATGTATAAATTTTTGCTTATAAATACAAAGTGGTTATAATTAAAGTTCCAATTTGAAATGGTCATAAAAGGAAAGCTAATAGACTAAATATTATTAAACTTAGTAATAATTTAAAGATGTCATGCAAATTTCTTTTCCGTTATAAAAAAAAGGTCAAACCCTCACCCCCAGAGGAAAAATAGCGTTGTACACATTATTATTAAGCAAAATGGGACATGAAGACAAATGTGTTTAATCATTTCTGAAACGTCTAATAAAGTATGCTCAATGTGTGTTATCTCAAAAGTACTCTTTATGGTGATAATCTAAACAATTTTGGGGAACTGAAAGATGTAGTACACTAGCATGTGCGTAACATTTCTCCTGATATGTTGTGAACTGTTGAGAACGCGTCTTGCTTAGCTTGCTTTCAAAAATTGGTGAGCGCCACATTGAACATGACCTGTAACATATTTTGTCTTATTTTGCTTAACAATATTGCTAAAAGCGCCATTTCCCTCTATGGTGGAGAGTATTTGATCTTTGTTTGGTGGAAAAAATTACTATGATCTTTTTTAAACCATTACCAAGGTTGATAATATTTGGTCCTGCAGTTTTCCTCCTATGACTATTTCAAAAAGTGGAACTTCTATTACAACTATCTTGTAGATTGTCATACATTCTTCAACTAAAATTAAACCAATGATGATACAATGATGATTTTCAGGATAATTAACTTGTATTTTATTTAAAATTAGCATTAATAAATTTTAAATACTTGGTTCGTATAATTCAGATACAAGAATTTCATACATCTGGTAGTTTGCAGCAATCTACTAATTTGAAAAATGTATGATATTCTATTGAGGTTGAGCAACTGAGATGGATATTTGGTAATTTATATCAAACTTTGCTACAAATTTATTGAGGGCCAGTTATTTTAAACTTATAAATATTTTTCAATTGTTATTTGATGAAATGCTTGCTGCAGTTATTGAAGTATATGAAATCTTTTTTAATTTTTAAAAAAATACTCATCTAAATATGAATGCGTGTACTAAGTTTGTTCACGTTTTTAATGCTTCTTTGTCAGGAACTATCGCAAAGATGAACAATTCATTGTCACTAATCATTAACATTAATATTAATATTGTTTATTTTTTCATATTAACTCCCCTATTCCTGTATGCATTAATTTTAAGAGCTTAAAAAATTATCACGAAAGTCTGCTGCTCTTCATCTCTCTGAATGTAATGATACAAACCCTTTTTTGGTACAAAATTCTCGAAATTCGATAAATACATACCGCACGGTATTAATCAAGCTATGGCCATGGTATTAAAAAATCTATAAACGCTTTTGAAAGGAATTGCTAAAACATTTTAAGAAGACATAAAACAAGTTAGATGAAACAAAACTGGTACAAACCCAATGCAGAAATTATCCTCAAACTTCTATAACAGAAACCTTTTGAGAAAAGCTGCTGAAAAAATATATAAGAAAGAGAAAAGGATATGAGATTTAAAAAAATTGTAGAAAACAATTTTCATCTATGATCTCTTTAAATTTTTTTTTTCGAATACGAATTATATACAAAAGTAAAAACTTTTTCATCAGTGTTCAAAAACTTAATTTTTATCAGTGTTCAAAAACTTACAATTAAATGTTCGGTTTTATCAAACTAACATAATTATTTTTTCGTACTTAAAAAGTTACTCAAATGCTTTAATGTGGATAAATTAGCCTTTTATTAAAACTATTAAATCGCTCAAATTAGCTTCTGAAACGGCATTTAGAAAGAAAAAAAAGTTGGTACCATCTTTGGGATGGTAGTAACTATAACTATATGGTGTTATAGCTAATGGAATGACTCAATTTCCAACTCGCATTTTGAAATTTTCATATTAAGTGTCATTCAAACGTCTATTTTAATAATACATCCAAATTAACGTTGGATTTTTATGGATTTGTGATCAAATATTTAATTGAAAAATAATTATTAAAATAATATTTCATATTAAATAAAATGAATAAAAATATGACATTTATCTGAAAATAATGCAAAAACTGGTGCATTAGTTACCTCAAAATAACAAGCTCAAATTTTCAAGTGACGCTGTCAAGTAACCCATATATGTTGCTGGTACAAGGTATCCAATAAAGTGTGACGCATCGAATATATACGAATTTGGACAGAACGCGTCAAGTATTTTGATGTGTAATATGTGGGGTATCCGAATTTAGCGTCATGGCTTAATTAATATGTGAAGCTTGTGTTAAGAAAACTTAAAAAAATGAAAAAAAAAAGCGGATACCAATATTTATAGAGAACTTCCGATTTAAAATATTTTTGAAATGTCGACCGTTCGAACAAATGACATGGAGAAGTCTGATGTTGAAATTCGCAATAGTTTCCTGCAGAAAATTCTCCAATTTTTCTTATACCTTGGGTTTCAATTGCTACTTGCAAATCATTCAATATTGAGGGATATGTGAGATACACTGTGTCTTTCAAACATCTCCATAAAAATAGCATATCCGAGGAATAACGGGGTCACTCGATAACTTTGTCTGTTTTCGTAATGGAACCAAGCTTAATCGGTCTACTGAAAAATTTTCCATTCAGAGATCGAAGTTTTGCTGACTGTGGTGAGATCTAGCCAAATCTTGTGTAAATCAATAATTGTTTGTCTTTCGTATGTAATTGTGAATGTGAGGCAGCCGTTTATGTTATGGTGACCATAGTCATCTGGGGAAGCTTCCGTGATGTGCAGTCATTTTATGCATCATTATTTGGCATACAAACTGTAGGATTCGTAATTAACGTTCTTCATGTAATTCTGCTATGATGTTATATTCGAGAATAGCTCACAAAATTCTGATCTTGGTCTGTTCTAAACGAATCTGTAAATATAAGACGCCTCATACGTTGTGAGATACCCTGTATTTAATAATATAATCCGTTGTTATTTGAAACCTCTATCCTTCACTTTCTTGTTTGCCTAAACTAAGCAAGCCCCTTAGTTCATGAGTTGAAAGTCGTATCTATCTTTTCAATGCTTCTGCAAAGAGGGCTTTGGGAAATTATGAATTCCCTTGGAATTTGTTTTCAAATATCTTGTGGGTTGAAATAAAATATTTTCACCTTCTTATTCTTAAAATATTTTATTACATAACATTATTTGACATGGATATAAAAAAATATTTTTTATTAGTTTGATTCTGCATCTAGCGGTAATGAAAAAAAACTGCTTTTGAAATCAACCTTGAATTTCTTCTCGAATTGGCAGCAAAACCATCAGCAGTAATCATTTTTAAAAAATCGGATTGATTAGTTTGCATTGCGTAACAAAGGGTGAGTACGAATTTGCAATTTTACTGGATGATTCTGTGTTACGTGTAGCAGAAAATATAAAGAACGATTAAAAGTATCACGTTTTATTTTTCGTCAGATTGCAAAATCTTTCAAGTAAGCAAATTCTCATGTAAACTTGGATGAATTTATTGATGTGTCACGTGATTAGAATTACTGATATGAAAAAATATGCGCTATTCCTTTTTAAATCCTATTCCTTAGTAGTAAGGCATTAATTATATTTCTGTGGGTTAATTAGTGACAAGAGTTGTTGGAAAATACTAGTTAGTTGAATAAAAATAATAATTTTTGGTGGTTTAAACTCATGACAGACTATAATTATAGTTTATTCTAAAAATGTTCAACATTATTAAGCACGTTAAAGAAACAGAAATAAACGTTAAAAGGAGAATCAGAAATTGCTTGCTTATAAACTACAATATATTTACAAACTATTACATTTCTTGAATCCTTGATTCATCCTATTTTTTTAACTTTGAATAATTAAACAAAATATTTGATTTGAAAAAAGTATTTAACACAGTTTTTTAAGAGCAATTTGTTAAAAACAATAAAATAGAAAAACTAGTAAAATTCTAAATTATTACTACTGTTATTTTATATACTACGCCTGGTTAATTTATATGACGTATATATTATTATATATGCCTGATCAATTAATTTATTTAATTATATTATATTTATAAATTGTTTAATTTTTTTGACGAATTTTTAGGTAAAATACTTATTTTCTACACCTATTCTGATAATGCATTAGAGTTAATATGAAAAAATTCATTAGTTGTTAATTTATGTTCTTAATAAAATTCGAATTAAGAAATTTAAAAACCTCATACGCCTGCTTACATCAACGATTTAAAGCAGACATGATTACATTTCTTTTGAAAAGTTTGCAGTCTTCACCATAAAATTGTGCACCCTATTTTTGTACTTCACCACGTTTATATTATTACTATAGTCCTGAGCATATTGCATTCTCCCATTTGCATCGAGTACTCTTTGTGCCATATAGCTGAGCATTGATTTGAGCTTTTATTCTTGTCTTTCTTCAGCGCATAGCCTTTATTTTATGATGAAACAGCAACAACAACCCAGCAATATAATTTCAGTCAGCAAGCTATAAAAGTGTAAGAGGTTATGTTTTTGTGAATTCACGGAAAAGATTCTTTTCTTCTATAAAAACAATGTTATAAAAAAGCTATTTACTTAAATCCCTTCTGTCAGCCACTTTTATTATTAATTATATAAAATTACAAATAAGAAATTTAAAATCCTGATAGATTTGTCCACTCTAAAAACTGATGCAGATCAGGCTAATTTTCTTTAAAAAATATGTAGTTTAAATCACAAAGCCGAGTCAGTGTAATAAACTAGATAAAGTACCAATTGTTATCTAGATATTTGTATCTAATGTATGGCTTCTGGTTGTCACAATGTTAGAAAATTCAAATGTCGTACATTTTTTATGGCACAGATATAATTTTAATTAGAAGAACGAAATTTACAAGCGTCATCCTTTTTTATTATATATAGAGATGCTTTTTTATAGATGATTATTTATAAGTGCTTTTTTTAAAATCCTTTTTTATCATGTCATTTATCATTTTAGATGTCATCCGTTTTTATTATATAAAGTTGTCAAAATTTAATTTACTACTTTTTTATAATTTTTACATAAAATTCTTATTATGCAAAATATCACAAACTCATTTATGAGTATTCAAAACTTTTAAGGAAATGTGTAATATTTCCTTATTTCTTCTGGAAGTATGTCATTAAAATAATAATTTAAAATTTCATAAATGAAATTCCATTTATAAAGCATTCGAATTTAATTATCTGGCAATAAATAAAGAATTCGGAAAAAAACCGCATTGAATTCTTATGACAAATTTGATACAGAAATATAATTTAAATCACTGAATTATATACCAAATTTCTTATATTTTTGGCTTGGTTTGCATACTTATGAAAGTACAAAGGAGCAGAGGATAAATCCTTCAAAGAGTTCAGTCCCAAAGTTGATAAGTATGCTTATATTTGATTTTAAATCTTCATATCAAATTATATTCATCCAGCTTAGTTTCGCAGTGTTAGCTGATATTCGGGCTGACGGCCGGAGGGGATTTCTCGGCATGTATTTCTCTTAAATTGTGTAACAGATATAAATGAATAAGAATCTTTAGGAATATTTGATTCCTTTTATAAAAAAGTCGTTTGCTTCTCTTCAACATACATGTATCAAATAAAAATTATTTGGTAAAAATCATTCTATTAACACTCGTTTGCTTTGCAACTATAAAATAAACTTTTAATTAATGTTTTATTGCATACACTCAATAAATAATAACTTTTGTTTAATATATTAGTTTTTATTTTCGTTGCCTAGGGATTTTAAATCTTCATATTTTTTAACGAGTAAAAAAAAAAAAAAGATTTTTTTTTTGTGAAAAGTTTTTCAAAAAAGAAAAACAATTTCAATTTCCAAAATCAGATTTTTTTTTATTATTGTATTTAATCCTAATAAAAAGGATCTTTGCTTTCACCGATAAATAAATTTTACCCATGGATTTGCAATAATATAAAAACATGTACAAAAAATTATCAATAAAAGGCTCTTTTAGCTTTTTGAATACCTTCTAAACCCTTCTATTCTAACCAAAAAATAGAAACCATATTGCTGTAAGAACTATTTTGAAACTTATCAAGTGATGAAAATGCATTTCTTGAGTAAGTGGTACGACACAGATATAGTTATTGAGATGTTTGGTAACTTATCCAAAAATTTCCCATTCTAAAAGGAAGTCTGGATTGCACAAAAAAATGTAAAGCCATTACACTTGAAAAAATAAATACTGGATAATGATTGAGACAGTCCTTTTCACATCACTGAAAATAGCATATAGATACATCCTGTATTAGACTTTAACATTGGTGACATTGGTTTTTTTTCATGATTTCTCTTAATTCACAACATCTGTAATGCTCCGTTTTTCTACAGATCAGAGCTCAGGAGCAACGATCTTAAAACTTTAAAACTTTAAGTTTTTGCCATTCGTCGATGTTATCTTTGTGAAGATGATGACATGATTCCAAACTTTAATCAAACGACTCATTGATCAAGTATTATGTGAAAATGAAATAAATGAACTTGATTAGGGATTTTGAGTTTTAATTTATAGATGGATTGACAGCTGTTATAAATTCAGATGTGACTATCAGAAAGATTTTAACTCCTACCTCTCATTTTCTTTTCAATATAGCATAAATCTGAACTTAGAACCTTTAGGATGTTTTAATTGAATGAATTTATGCTGAAATATTTGTTGCCGAAAAATTACTTGTTTATGTACATGCCAAAAAATTAAGCCTGATGTAGATCACCGAGTTCATTGGACTTGTAGAAAATTTAAGTTAGCTCGGGGCTTAATTGAAAATATTAAGCCACTGAAGTAGAGAAACTTAATTTGGGTTAATGTAAAGAAGTTACTCTGAGCTTGGATCTGATCAAATAAGGGGAACTTTAGTACCCTGGAAGAACTTCATTAGGTTTCTTAATCTTGAACATTTCGGTTTTTATCATGTTGATCCCCTAAACTGTCTGCGGTAATAATTATGGTGTCGAGGTGAAAAATACTTGGTGGTTGAGCAATTAAAGGCATAATGAAATGAATCATTCATTTTAAGTAGTATTGTTTTCCTAATATTTGATGTACAGCCATTTGAAGTACGATTGGAATGGGTTGGAACCAGTTGTAGAGATGATAATTTAAATATTCTATGATGAAAATAAGAAGCTTTGGATACAATTTGATGGATGCTTTTTTAGTAGAAATATTGTTCCATTTTTCTTGCCAACAAGGATTACTAGGTTTTTAGACATATTTTTAAGGAAATATCCTCGAACTTGCTATAGACATATTTAGATATTCTGTAAGAAAAATTATCAGGGCAGAGAATTTGTTACAATAAAAAAGAAGGGTTCAACTGAAAAGTTTAAAACATTTCAGTTTTGCTCCGAGTTGTTTTCATTTTAAATTTTTTTCGTTTTTTGTATCAAAATGGTTAAATTCAAGGAATTTAAATACAGTAGTGAATGATAATATAATAATAATACTAAAATTTCTGAAATGGTCTTAATGATCAATGGTATATTCTAGAATACGACTTTTTACGGGCGAAAAATTTATTACTATAATAACAAAAAAAAAACCTTTTTTATTTAAAAAATTTAAAAAATCAGAATTGGCAAGGTTTTTTTTAATATTGAATTTGCATATCAAATTAAGTAGTCTTAGAAAAAACTCATATTAGTGAACCCAAAATGCATAAAATGACAGTCGAAATTTATTTACAAGTTTTTGTTTGATTCCTGTACACGAACTGTTGAAGGAATCATATATATCTATGAATACAATTTAAAGATGGCTTCGGTTTTTAGACTGTCATATTACACTATACAAGGAATTTTGATAAAGAATTCATCTGTGAAATATTTTGAAATTGTTTTAAATATATATTAATTAATTAGCTTTGTACAATTCTTTAATAAAGATAATTGAAATTTAGGAAAAATTTGTTTCCAAGTTTGTTCAAGGCTTAAGACTTTCAAATTTTTTTGTGATATATTTAACAATAAATTATAATAATAAACACATTTGGGATGCAGTTTTTAACAGATGAAAACTAAAATTTGTCATAGGACGAATATTTTAGTATGACAATCACATATCAAATTTAAACCTTTGCGCTTTATGAGTTATCAAGTTTACATGCATACAAAATTAAAGACTAATAGAAGATAAAAAAGTTTGATGGATTTAAAATTTAAATGTAATTATTTTCGGAGTTAAAATTGTGCACAAAATTTAATTCATCCGAATCGTTCTATTTTTGAGTTATTGGGATTAAATATATTCGAAAGTATAGACCGACTGATAGCAAGGCTCATGATGATTTTGTTAAAACTTTGATATAAATCTAAGCTTTAAATGTCAAATTTGTACATTAAATTTAAGCCGTATAACTTTTTGAGAGTTGTAGTAAATGTGCTCATTTGTATATTGATACCCGGCTGCACAGATTTCCTGTGAATGGATTCATTTAAAATCTGATTCATATCTGCAGACTTGATGTTAAAACAACATATAAAATTTAATGCATCTAGTTCAAAGCCTTTTGGTTTATCGTTTCTCAAACATAGCGACAAAGATACGGGCATGATTTCAAAAAATATATTTTTCAGTTTGAGGAAGGTTTTGAAGTGTGGATATTTGTAAAAAATATTGAGATTAACTTTTTTGTTATAGGAATACAAAGCGTTCACTTTGGATGCAGTATATATCGGAAAGTAACTAAATACACCCAATGTATCAGTAAAGTTCAAATTGCTGAGTATTAAACATATCCTAGGCTTTGTCATCCACTGAGTATCCATGTCGATGAAGTTCTCATGTCTGAGTCTTTTCTTTTAAGGAGCTTCATCTGAATGACATGACAATGGTGATGGTGAAAATTTGCTTCCAGTATTTATATAGTTAGAGCAGTTGTATGAGATACATTAGTGCTTTGTCATCTAAAATAATAATTCCATTGACCCTGGCAGATATTTGTTTCCAGAATTGATGTAGTTAGGTTGCCATATGAGATGCATTTGATGTCTTGTCATCTAAAATAACAATTTCATCGATGTTTCTGGATATTTGTTTACAGAATTAATATTGCTGGAGTTGTTTTCTCATCTAAAATGATATGAATAGATTTCGATGAAAATTTGTTTCCAAAATGGATATATCTCGAGTTATCATAAGATGCTTTTCCATATAAAATGAAATTCTATTGACACTGGTTTAGATTTGTTTCCAATATCGATGTAACTGGATTTGTCATGTGATAATTTTTGTCACTTCCCAATTAATAACGACAATTTCCAGAATTACTGCAATTGACGTTGCCCACGAGAAGTTTTCGCTATTTTCTGCAGTATAAACCATATAAATTGACGACTGTTTGTGAAGGAAGGACCAATTTAGATAATTACAGGCAGAAAATTTTGTGCACTTACTATAATAAAGCATGTTCCTTAAACTCTTCTTTTTTTATTCTTTTTCTGTCATTCTCATATTTTATTGGTTCAAAATATATTATCGCAGTTAACAGTTAATCCCATTACTGATGACAGCTCTTATCGTATAGAAATAAGGGCTGAACAAGATTGAAATTTGTGATTCGTTCACCTTTTAATGAATGCATTAAGAATTTTCAAAGATTTTATATAATCGAAAGAATATTAAAAATCACTCAATTACTATGGTATCCTATAAAATACAAACGCAAAATGTGTAATAAGTCATGGAATTTACGATTCCAAAATTTTCTCAAATTCTAAAGAAAGCCTTTTTTGGAATGATTATATATTTGTAAATTTTGTTTCATTTAAATTTATCATTCAAGCAATTTCATTTATATTTCAGATTCAAAATAATCCTAGGTACGACTGGACTTTAACAATGCCACTTGGCGCATTTTTCAGAAATCTCTAATGATGGTTTTGCGCCATGTTTTCCGAAACGCGCGGAGAGCCGAAAAACACGCCCTTGTTAACATAAAACTTAGGCTTGTTTCTCTAATTTGACGAAAAGGCAGGGTTCAACTTCGGTTCACACATGACCCTATTTTTGAAAGATTATGTAGGCTTTACTTTCTCGTATAGCAGTTAAAACAAGAAAAATAGTGTAGTTCTTTAAAAAAACTCGAAGTTTTGGAGATCCCTGGGATTCAGACATCACAAAACCAACTTCCCCCATAAAAAAAAAGCGTTTTTAACATTTTAAACTCAAAAACACTTCCAACTAAAGGGACGACTCATGATATTTGCAGATTTATTTAAAATCCAATTTTAAATGAAATTTATTAAGCTAAATCTGTTAAGTTTGGTTATACATGGGCAAGTGAATATGAAAACCGTAAATTGTAGAAAACTAGATGATAAAATTTCGCACTTAAAGTATAAATATCAATGTCTGTCAAGAGGCAGATCTGTCCGTCGATTTGTATTTCCACCTGCTTGTAATATGGTAATTCAATGATGCACTGACATAAAGAAAGGAAATTTATTCAGCAGTTTAAGCATGAAAATTGTAAATTTTTAATTAATTTTCACTTAATTCCTTCAAAAATTTCATTTTGTGAACTTTCATATTCATATAAATCCAAAGCTAAAATTTAAGGACAAGTAAATGAAATTTTAGATGTGATCTTGCTATTTAATTTTTATTTTTGTGCCACAAATTGATTCAACTGGTTAAATTAAATCCCTCTTCGGAATTATTTTTTCGGAATAAATATCTAATGTGACATTTACAGCCTTGTCCTAAATCCACGATTTTATGTGGGAAAGGGAAATAATATTATTACAGAGGAGAAACTTTTGAGCAAACCTTTTAGGCTAATTATTTTATTTTATTTTTTGCTTTCTCATGTACAAAATATAGAGGAAGTATTGAAATAGTCAAAAAATTCGAACTATTATTCTTGACGGATTTCAAAGTTTTAGACTTTCTAGAATTGGAAAAAACATAAAGCGTCCTTCTGTCTTTCCGTGACAAAGATAACTTAAAAACATTTTAAACTGACGAAATTTAACATGCATATTTCATTCAAAATTTGTGAATTTCTGTTAAATTTTGTGTAAAATCGGTTAAGAGGCTATATGTCACTCCAACTATTCGAACAGATATTAACAAAGTCACTACATAACGAATAGATCTCGGTAGATAAAATTCGTTAAACAGATTTAATATTTGTAGTTTGGACACCCATCAAATTTTAAGTTTTGAGTGTATGTCGGTCGGTTATTTCAGAAACCTGTAAAAGCGATAACTCAAAAACACAATGTTTTAAATGCATTAAATTTAATATGGAGGTTTGAGACAAGTGCAATTTTCAAATTTTTTTTTGTTTCAGTCGTGTGAAAAAAAAATTTAAATCTAAATTCTATTTTAGGATACTATTAACCGTATGCCAAACATTAATCTTCCAAAAGTTCTGCTTGATAACACGATAGGTTCAGTAAAAATAATAAATTCCCACCAATGGTTAATATTTCTTTACTATTATACGTCAGTGTCATGCAAGACATACTCTGGAATAACACCTTGATTAAAAAATATGCGAGAAAGCTTTAAGAATTCCATTCTTACTAGTTTTTATTTGTGAATGATATAATCAAGTTAAAAGTATTTTTAAGTCACAAATTTATTGATATTGCTGAATAATTTGAGTTCTGAAGTAACCATAGTGTTTCAATGGTGATTAGGAACACACAAATATAAACACAACACACACGTTTCAGAAAATTAAGAACGAGGAAAAACTTTTTTCCTCAGTGTCATTTCGAATTAAACGTATCCTACGATGATCCAAGATTTAAGGAGGAAGCACTCTTCAGATAACAAGACATGACTAGAGATTAATTTTTTTTGGGTGAAAATGCCAATTCATCCAGCGAATTTCTTTCACCGACAATCGTAAATATTGTTGTCATAATCTTAACTGATAGATAATGACAAGTCATTTTTAAGTCAGACATGCATTTTATCCAATGACTTGAAGAGAATGTTGTTTGTCTAAGATATATGATTAAAACATTTTCAAATTTAGGGATATATTTTTATGGGAAACAAATAGAATATGAGTTAATTTCTCGGTTAACAGTTAAGGCACCCACAAACTTACTACTGGCACAATGCTATGCAGGGAGTAAGGACAGCACTTTTATTAGGACGTATATTAGAAAGTGTTTAAGGGACTGCTTCTGCTGGTTTTAAATATAATGGTCAATGTTTTATTGATATTTTCTTGCACTTATTTTAATACACATGACTAAAATCGTAAGCTGTAAAACCATCTCTTGAATTCCACGAATGAGTTCACGAAAATAAGAGCAAGTCTATTCAATGCTATTACTTTTTAAGTAATTTTAATTAAATACAATGTATGAATACTCATATAAATATGCTGTTCTTCTGTCTCAACAAATAGTACAGGAAAAAAAATGTGTGCATATGTTTTCCTATAGTTCGGCTCTTTGCAGGCCAAACCAAAGGACAAGTGGCAGATTTATATACATTGGCCCCTAAGCAGTGCACATTATAATGTCTTTCTGCTAATAAGACAATCAATTTAATTTCAGATTTTTCAGCGTTTGTAATACATCAATGGTTTAATTTCCGATAAGAATATTAATTTTGTTAATTTCGTTGCTGCTGTTACTTTTGGCGCTTTACAAACCCGCTGATGTACAGTCAGCGATTTAGGCTGAGTGTGCAGTGGCTTTAGAAGTCAAAGGCCCCTGAGCACCCAAGGGCCTAGAATCCTAGCTCATATGAAGATGACACACACATTCACTTGCACAATCCAATTTTTTTACAAGGGGCTCTTTCATACACCTCAAAAATAGAACACAAGTATAGAGAACAACCATACTCGGGAGGCCCAGACTACAGGGTCTCCGTAGTCTGTGTCCCAAGGCCAGGTCCCCGGAATATGTATTAACTTTTATTTGTCACTTTTTATTCCAGATTCCCTTCAACCAAACCTGTACACAATATTATAGAAGAAAATGCTCTGCTTTATAAATATTATAATTACTAAGTGAAGTAAATAATAATTTTATCAGTAAAACGGGAAAAATGTTGATACTATTTCGATAGTATTTTATAATCAAGAGGATTTGTGTTTTTTATAATCTCATTTGCTTTTCAAAAGAAAAATGGAATTTTTTAATAAACTTGCTTCTAGTACTTTCGCAGTTTTGTAGCTTTAGGCAACTGTTTAATGTGGCCATGTATAAATCTGTCTCTTCTAAGCATCAAAGCACTTTGTGTAACCTTACCATGTTGTACACATATGGAAAAAACTTGAATTTTCTACTAACATTATTTAGAGGTGAAAGAGGTAGCCTTTTAGGTTTACTTAGGTGACTGATTTATGATCTAGATAGTTATTTTTTTAAAAATTCCCATATGTCTAAATTTAATGCTTTTTGCGAATTTTTATTTATTTATTTAGGAGACTTATACTCACTCTATCCATTCCCCACTCCTGTCGGGCACATCCAAATTCCGATAGGTGATTGGATCTCGCCACTCTGGAGAGTACACAAATAAGTGAAGGGTCTGGCTCCTCCCATCAATGACGTGTCGTAATTTCTTCGAGAAGGGATATACAGTGGTCGGTGTTGACCCTTAAAACTAAACTACAGTTCCGACCCTTATTGCTGTTGCGGAAATCTGGTAATTCAGTTTTCTTCATCCGGGTGCCTTCGTTTAGGTTGGAGAGTCAGTGATATTACTTACACTACGATGTTTTTAAACATTTTTTAAAGAAGCAAGGTATATAAAAATATTCTAGTCTTGATTAAATCAGATATTATTCAATAATACTTTAATACAATGCATATATATATCAAGCTCGTCTTTCAACGGTAATTAGTCCTATGATAAACTAGATTACGGTATTTAAAATTTACTAAAAAAATTCCATTTGATGATTCAAAAATAGTTTCCGTAAAGTCTATTTTTGATTAGATTTCAGGGAAACTATTTGATTTTATCCTTCACTACATGCATTTAACATGTAGTGAGAGATAAAATCGCATTTGAATGGCATATTAAAATTTTTTTGTCGTATTTGTCATGATAGGCAACTTGTATAATATAATAAAAGTCTCCCGGAGAAATATGATTTTAAATACTGCTTTAAAAATCAGAAAAAATTGTGAACAAGACATTTCAAAAAGATTAAAAAGATAAGAGTGAATAATTGTGTTGACAATCCCTTTAAGAATGCTTTTAAAAGAATAAAACCTTGAAAGATTTGACAATAAAATGGGCCTTCTATTAAAGTGTGTACAGATGACGCTAGACATTGGAGTAAAATAAATAGAGAGAGTGGCACCCAGCAACAAAATATGATTATGCGTGAGTCGAGTGGGAAAAACTATTAGAAAATTAAGAATTGAGTTAAGCTTTCTGCATCAAAAACTTAGCGGATTAAGAATTGTACTAAGCACTCTGTGTGAAGATCTAGGAAAATAAATTTAAAGTAGGTGGTTCTTTTAAAGACTTTAGTTTTTGATGAAGATGTAGAATACTTTTTAATTTGATATTCCAGATTTTTGAAAAGTTTTCTTAAGAAACCAACTGGATTTTATTTTATATTCATTCTTCAAGAAAATTTCATTTGTATATTTACATAATTCACGTTTAAAAATTATTCTTCAGTTTTGATTGCTAATTCTTGGATTCCAAACTTTAGTAAAATCTTTTTTTTTTTTTTTAACTCGTTGAACCTCAGAAATTAAATTTTCAATCAAATTTCATGTAATAATTGCTCAATAGTCTTCGCAGTTCCTAAAGTAGAGAATGGACAATTTGTTTAATTAAAACGATTTTGCATTTGTTTTAATGCATTATAATAGTAAAAAAGATGAAAATTTCTCATTTGCATTAGTAATATTTATTAATAGTTCCGCATGTACACAAATTGCAAAAAAATGCAGTTGACATTTTATTTGAGTAATTACATAATATATTTATAAATTTATCCATAATTATTTTAATAAATCATTTGATAATCATATGAATTAGAAATTTCTTAATATGTCTCCTTTTCTGGAAAAAAATGAACCATATTTCCTACAATTTTCAAAATACTTACAAATTTTAACCTATATTTAATTTAACCTAAATTAAAAAAGACTACGAGACTTTTTTAAACAAGTTCAAAAAATTCATTTGAAACGTAATAACAAATTTTAAAGGAGGAATAGAAGAGAAATAAGGGATTGATCAAAGCAATTGAAACCAGTGATCTTAATGTTATTTATTAAGTCATTGTTAACTAAATACTTTTGCGTAATACAAAAAAGAATACATGTCTAAGTTTAATGGATCTTGCTCAATAAATGTTTAAATTAAAGTGAAAACTTTGTATTTAATTAGTGTTTTGAATTTCTGCTTCAATAATATCGTTATATGACGCAAGCTGCAGTTGCTTGCTTGAAACTTTCTCATACACTCTTCGACAAAGTGCCTTATCCCCCTCCTTCCACAGAAAAGTTTGGACATTGATTAAAAATACAAAAGCTTTGCATGATATTATTGAACTATAGTAACGAAATATGATTATGTGGCATAATCTTAACATTTCACTGAATCTATCATGCGAATTTGGACGCCAAAAGAAGCCACAATTTTGCATGGGGCTATAGTTCTACCTTATAGATAAAATACATAATTTCATTGATTTAATTCAGTTCGTTTATGAGTTATTAATGCATTAGTTCGTTTATGTGTTATTATTAAAATGCATGAGAAAGTACAGACTGATATAAGTCAACGTTTAGACAAATATTGGTTGAAGAATAAGAATCTACATTTTAACATTTTCCCGATGGGCGTGTTATATAGGCATTAGTCGTATCCGTCTCTCACAGTCGGGCGTCCCATCCGTGCATTTCTGGAAATCGAACTCACGGGATCGTAATGCACATATGCATTCTAAACTGGAAATATTTTTAAAATCCACTAGTTAGCTCTTTATGTCCATTACTTTTGAAATAAATATAGTTTTAGTATCCTGACTTTCAGTTCGTTCGTATTCAGCCTTTGGTATTTTACTCATCAGCTATTGTGGGAGGAGGAATGTAAATAAACAGAACTTGAGTGTTTAACGTTCTTCTTGATAGAATCATATGCGTTTCTGATTTCTTTCGGAATTCTTTTTCTTCTTCCGATTTTATTGTTGCAATGTAACCATGACTAGTCTTTCTAGGTGAAAACTCGATTTGTGCTGGAAGAATGTGTTTAAATCATGAATGAAATAATGATCTGAAAAGGTAGAGAAAAAGACGACATTAGGACTTAAATATTATTTTTTGTGATTTTAAAAAAAAATTAGATTTGGTCTTTGTCTTGGTTAGCGACGCAAAACCCCCGTCCTGCGGGATTATTACTTTCGCGTACTCTCTGTCCTGTTTGTGCGTCTGGAATAGAGGTCTCCTGTTCCGAAAGAATTAAGTGTTAAACTTATGTTCTAAATTTTATCTTATTAGAGGTTTGCCTTTTGGAATTATTGAGTTCAATAGTAAACGAGCAATGAGACTTCCTGTGAATTAATTTCATTTAAAATTGTATTGAAGTCTTTAAAATTTGGCCATTAATTCCTGTATCGAATTTTATTCTTTTGGCTCAAAAGGGTTTTTGATTATCGTGTTTAAAAATAGACAGACATAAATAATGCAAAAATGTGTTTTTTCGAACTCAAGAGACGTATGAAAGACGGAGTGTCCTTAAAATCCAGAATTCGAATTTTTCTGGCGATTGCAATACTTCCTCTGCATTTCGTAAACGAGGAAGTAAAAAGCACAAACACTTTCTTAGATAAAATGATGTCAAGTAAATTTTCGACTTTTCAAATAATTTAAATATTTCATTCTACATATGTTTCTTCACAATATTCTTCAAACCAGAAGTATGCTTTTTTTTCAGCTTCTGCAAAAGAATATATACGAACGTTGTTAGTTTTGCAATCGTGTAATCTTATTAATTATCGGAACAGTCAGCGGTATCAAGAATTTCTTCTATGATAATGCAAAAATGGGTATATCATTACTATTTTCTATTTCTTCTTCCCAAGGTCACAACAATATATTTAAGAAAGTAATGTAAAAAAATATATCTTTAGAAGAAAAAAATATGAAAGCGATCTTTTGAAACATGTAACCATTAACAGAAAGAAAATAACATAACAACGTACATATTTGTTTTATGTTCTAAGAGTTCATGAATGTTTATTGTGAATAAATTATTTGTGTAGAGGAAGAAATATTTTTAAGAAAATAGAAAGAAAATCTCATAATGTGTAGTAAGTTATATTTTCTTATGTCGCATTTGTTTCCAAACATATAGAAATTTATTTGTTTTTTTAGCTAATATTTTCATAATTTTATTATATTTTTGGGATTATATGAATAATAATTTCTTATTTTTTGTGTTTTTGCAACCAGTTTCCTTTTTTAGCTTATTTTTAATGCTACATTCAACCTCGAATTTATAAATTTAGTAGCACAATTATTTCAAACAAAGCCTTTGTACCCTTTACTTTCTTTATAGATATTTATATCACCCTTTTCAATGCAAATTTATGTTCGTATTTAAGAAATTTATGGTACTTAATTAAGAAAAATAACTTGATATTGGATCTTTGAACTCAAAGAGTTCCTTAATTATTTATTTACTTCATATGAATATCTTTAATTTAAGTTGAAAAACTAGTTCTGATAAAATGTATTAGTTACTTCATGAATATTTAGAAATAAAATAACCCACATTCAAAAATGTTGTGCCAAAAATATAAATTTACTTAGTATTTATTTTCATCAGTTTTGAAAAAATAAGGTAATTCCTTTTGAGATTTTGTGCTAAAATTATAAGGACTAATTATCTATCGGTCGATATCTGTATCTTTGAAGAAATTTTCTGTTAATATGTATTCATAAAGTATTTTTGCCTAGAAAAAGTTTAGAAATTTTAGAATTGCGTGCTGATTAAAATTTGTCTTGATGTTAAGCTATGTTTAGAGCAAGAAAATGTAAAAACTGAAGAGCATTTCTTAAGATAAAAACTATTTATACTTTTGTATGTCAGATACACAATAATTTGGGGTAAAACTATATTATTCTAATGCTTGGAACTTTATAGGGTTCAAGAATAGCTTATTTGTGTTCCATTGGATGGCAGAAACTACAACAGGCATTTCTTCTATCAAGTCAGAATTTATATGATTCAAAAACGAATCAGATTTTTAACAGATTAACTTATTAGGTAGTTAAATTATTAATATGGGATGCATTTCTTAAAAATAGTTCATTCATCTAGTTATTTAATATGACACATCAAATAAAACATACCAATTAAAACGTTTGTAGCCATTTACAAAGCGTATGTATTACGAAATAAAAGATTTTGCTATAAGATAAAACAAAAGTCACTTTTATAACATAATTGTTTTCGAAGATATGGGTATTCATTTCCGAGGGCAAGAGCATTCTTCTTAATCTTGCTTAGACTTAAGATTAAGAAGATTGATACGATGGAAATGTAACCAAAAGACCTTTGGAGTATTCGTCACCTCCATCTGATACTCACAAAAGAACAATAAAAATTGTCCTTAACCCATTAAAAGAAATAAGACTTTATATGCCACGTCATCTGCAACAATACATGGGGGATGCATCAAAATACAAATATCCAAGATGCAAATCTAGGAAGTGCTCAAAATGCAATATCTACTTATGTAATATTAATATTTTTTTGAAATTCAATTTAAAATAAGATTTAATGGATTATTTATGTAATAAATTTCGTATTTTTTATTTATAAGGCCTTAAAAAAAGGAAAAGTAGAACTATTAAATAACCAGAAAAATTGTTTTACCACGGATACTTTACCTTGCTTGAGACCTGAGATACACATATGTGTATCTTAAAATTATAGAACTTGAAATTGATTAATCAACAAATATTTTTTCCACGAGCTACTAAGATGTAGTAAAGATAAAAAAAAGCTTGAAATAAAATTTTTTATTCAGTTTTAAAAAATTCAGGTCTTAAGAGGATATACAGGCGTCAAAACTGAAAGAAGTTTGAGGGGTTTCTCGCCAAACATAATCATGACAATTGTTTATTGCAATTTTAAAAGCCGTCTTTTAGGGAACGATTGGCACAATTTTGATGTGAGTGGCGAGAAAATCTGCATCAATCTAATATGACGAGCTTCAGCCTACTTTTACGCTTGATTGAATTTCTTGTTTGAAGTTTGTTTCTTTTTTGTTTTCTTTCCTCTGATTTAATTTTAATTAAAAAGTTAATTAAATTTTTCAAAGGACAACAGGTTTTGGGCAAAGTATGTATTGTCCAAATTGCAACAAGGCTGTATTTGATGAATAAGAACTTAAAAATCCTGCATGTAGAAAATTTTCAATTCTCTTTTGCATTTCACCTTGACACAATTTACAGATAATATCTAAAAAAATATGTTCGTTTCGCAATAAGTCATTGGTTGATTATAAATGCTTTCATATCCTTAATCATTTCCTACAGTTTGAGCTTTAGCATTTTCATTTTAATTCCTTCTCAACATTGCTTTCATTTTTACAGGTATCATATACTGTTTCAAATGGATTATTTCCCACTTTTACATAAAGATCTTCAGGAGATCTATAAAACGGAGGTTCGATTCGTTTGAAGTAGATTCCAGAGGGGATCCCTACAAATCTGATTTCTTACCACATCCTGACGAAAAGATTTTGGAATCTCCTTTCCCAGAATCACAATTACTAAATGTAAGAAACTTTTTTGTGTTTGTTTATTATTAATATAAAGTATGGTGAATTTTATATTTAACTTCTTTATATAGAGAAGCGAACCAAGTGCATCGTTTTTCTTTAACCGTATTCATACTGACCTGTATCTAATTTCGACCTAAAACTAGTTTCAGTACTACATCATACTGAATTTTAAATCCAAGGAATAATTATCGAATCATTTCAAATACAACTGAAATTCGAAGTGATTTCTGACGTTTGTATTTAACCTTTTTCTGTAGAAAAGCTAATAGAGTGTGTTTTTCACATTTATTTTCTTTAACCATAATTCATAGTCATAGACCTGTATCTAATTTCAACCCAAAACAATTTTTAGGCTTAGAATTAGGAAGTTCCGTATAGCGAATTTCAAATTCAATGAATACATATCAAACTTTATTTCAAATAAAACCGTAATTTGAGGTGACTTTTGGTTTTCTGAAGTCATACATACAAATACATATATTATGTTACGGATTTGATTTAATGTTCGTCTCATAGTTTTGGGATTTTGTTAATGAATTGATGAACTAAATTTTATATCTAGTGTTTTGAAGCTTTCAAGTGTCGCTCTCACAAATGCACGAATAGACAAACTTTCCGCTAGCAGATTTCTCGCTAAATTTGATGGAAAACTACACACTATATTTTACTTGATTAATTTATTCCATTTTTGAACTAACGTATTCAAACGAAAACAAGCTGAAAGGAGATAAACACCTTTCAATTAAATCATTCAAATACATATTAGAATAATTCTTGTATGTGTTGTAAAATATTTTCTTGGGATTAAGTAGGTCTGAAATATGGAGAATCACAAAATATCGAAATTTTTCCTTTTCTGAGTTAAAAAAAACATTTTTGGAATTGCATTCGTCTCGCTGTGAACCCGGAAACTCAAAATTAATTTGAGGAAAACGGAAGAAATTTTGCGTGCAGTTTTAGCACAAATGTTTCAAATTTCAAACACATTTTGAGCTAAATCCATTCATAGAAAAATTGTCTACCTAGATTACCTAGACTACCTAGTACAAGAGAGCATTAAGCTCTCAGCAAATATGGGAAAAGAAAGAAAAAAGGCAGATTTTAAAATGGTAATGGTGAATCACAGGTGTGCTGCCTTAATGGAAGAGTTGCTATTCAATTGGACTTAATAAGTTTTGCATTTTATTCATTAATATATGAGAAGAAGATAGCGGAGTCGATTTGTATTTTAAGTACAACCTTCACAAAAGATTTTACTTCTGTGTTAAAGTTAGATATTAGAAATACAAGGATTCCATTTTCATAATCTATTCAGTTAATTACTTAATTTAAATCCATATTCACACTTTCACCATTAATGTACTAACCTTTAAGTTATCAAATGATTATATTTTCCTTTTTAACTGTTTTTAGAAAATTCTCACAATTGTATTTTAGACGAATACAAATTCATGCCTCTCACAATGCGGTAAAAAAAGTCGTACCAATTAATCAGGACACAATATATTAAAGAGTTAATTTTAATCCGTAATCAATTTTTTAGATAGCAGATGAAGTATTCTTTTACGGAGTGAATTCCAAGTCGGAGTATCTCATTACCAGAATCGTAAGAGGAACCAACCAAGAAGCACAAGCCTGGATTTACCTGAAGTTGAAAGATGGGAAGATCTATCGGCTACAGGAGACATCTGGTTTTCAGCAAACAGGCAGTGATAAAAAGACATTCTCTTGCGGTGGATTGCAGATTCATTATTTGTTGCCGATGAGAAGATGGAGGATATTTTTCAATGGAGTTTTGAAGTAAATTTAGTTTTACACAATCGATAGATCTTCTTAAATACCGTTATTGGTCATTAACAAAAATGTAACCATTAGGAAGCTTAAACATCGAACTTTTTCATTTCATTCCTCCTGTAAGGTTATGTTATAAAACATTTAAGACTCTTAGTCAGCAAGTCATTCTGATTTGAGTATCTCAAAGAGGTACAATTTAACATTCCCGTCCTGAGATCATTCGAGTTCAGGTTTCTCAAAACAGATAAGGCATTTAATACACTCAGTCCTGAGATCACTCGAGATTAAGTACCTCAAAATAAATAAGGTATTTAATACTTTTATCAGCAGATCATTCGAGTTAAGGTGTTTCAAAATATATAAGGTATTTAACACTTTTAGTCTCAGATCATTTGAATTCAGGTACCTCAAAATGAATACGCCATTTAACACTCATAGTGCTCAGGACATTGGAATTCAGGTACCACAAAATATGAGATATTTAACACTCTCAGTTCTCATATAATTTGAGTTCAGGTATTTTAAAATAAATAAGGCATTTAACGTCCTCAGTTTTTATATCATTCGAATTCAGAACCTCAAAATAATGCAACACAAGTTCCTTCAAACATAAGAGAAATTCCTCATCCCTTCAAAAATCAAGTTGTTCTGTCTTTCTATATTAAAATCTCAAGTTTGCGCTCTTTACAGTTTGATATAGAAAGACAACCATTTAACTTATGGCTACTATATAAATGTATGCTCGGGCATATTGTGAGAATTTACAGAAAGTTTCTTTTTTAAAGTAATTTGGGTATGTGTATCTGACGAATAAATCTGGCTTTTAGAGTAATTTAATCATTTAATCATACTTAATAAAAGGGGGTAGAATTTCGTATTGATCCATGTTTGATAAATGATAAATTTGCAATGATATTGTTTTCCACATTCTTTGGATGCATACTGCAGTTTCATTGAACGAGCATTTGAATTTTATTTTCAAGATTGATGGAATGATAAAACTGATAGTCTAATGATTAAGTTAGAAAGCTTAATGATTTTATTTTTTGTTTTTTTTTATCTTAAGATTTGATGTTAAGCATTAAATTATTGTAAATAGCAGAAACGCTAATCAATTAAAAGTTTTTGTATACCCAATTGCCCTTTTTATACCATTTTTTAATTATAATTCCCCGTGCAGTTTAATTCTGAAAAATGTCAATCGATACTGATTTACAATTAATTATATGAATAACTGCGGCCAATATTTGCACAGAACTTTAAAAATAATATTTTTACCGAAAAGTTACGTTTGTTCATGATCATGGGTTACATTAAGAAATTTCAAAACTTGGAAAAGAAGCTTCTAGTGAAGAATTGTAATTTTTTCCCCATATAGTGTAGCAGATTCCAGCTGTCTCACGAATTTTAGTTTATTTTTCGCCTAAGTAGTCACAAAGTTTGAGGTTATAGACCCGGCATCTATTCAGCATCCTTTAGAATTACTAAAAGCTAACTACCGTACCATAAAAGTGCGTGTTCTGGGAAGCAAAATTACAAATTTTAACAATAGACAAATTTAGAATAAAACAGTAGTAAAATTCGGAAGGGCTCGTCTGCCTGTGTTCGATCAGTAAATCCAGTAAACATAGGAATTAAAACACGTATAATCTACGGACAAAAAAATTAATAAATTTTTTTTCAGTTTATTATTTATTCCTAAGGAATGTTAACTTTTATCACATTTTTTTACCTCTACTTTGCAAATATATTATTTTGATGTTAATCACATCAAAATAATTTCTTTCACCTGGAAAAATGCACATTTATATTCTTCAGCTCACTGAACTGTAGAAAATTCATTTATTTAATGAATTACAGTGTTTTTTAATAAAATAATTAAAAATATCTGCAAAAAATGGCAATATAAAAAATCTGTATTCAAGTGGAAAAGTTTATATGTATTTAAAGATTAGCTATGAATTTCTGAAAATATTATTAGAAGATATATTTACTACATTATCTCCTGAACATTAATTAATAATTAAATTATGAAAATAATGATTTTTCATCACTTTTCATCTTACTTTTAAGCACTCATGATAAGTGCAGAGTCAACTGCTTTATTTTTCATTTAATAAAATAATGTAAATATATTACATTTATGCATTTAAAGGATTACTAAATGTTCATCAATATGCTTGAAAATAAGATATTCCCCAAGACCTGTTATTGTAATTAGAATCTTATCATATAAAAGAATTTTATAAAAAAAATTGTGATTAATATTCACCTTCTTTTGTAGTGAAACAAATGAAGATGGTACATTGACGAGTAAAAAGGTGCACGTGAAATTTGCTTTAATGTAAGTATTTAAATTCTTATTAATATTGTATTTATCTGTTAAATATTACTAGAATTATGAAAATGAATCTGGATGTTAATTCAAAAATTTACCAAGGCTTATTTAAATATTTAATATCTCTTTCAGGAAATTCGGATATATATGTAAATTATTAATGTTATTAAAATATCTATTTCCTAAGTGAAACCATCCCCATTTGCAGCATTGAATTTCTATATAAAAACTTTCTGGAAAGCTATTAAAAATTTAAGGTAGAATGAGTTATCCTTATCCATATTGAAGTTAAAAAATTCAAAATCCATTGTAGGACATTTGGAGAAGAATCCATTACCATATGTATTTTGCATGATTTCAAGCACATCAATCATGAGGCGATCTAGGGAATTTGAAAATCAGAAAAATACATGAAAATTAATTTTATGGACTTATACGTATTATTTTGTTTAAATTTATCGTTGTCACTAATTAAAATCACTCAAGATCATGAAACTGCCATTATCTGTTCTGGCAACAGACGATTCGGAGATTTAAGGTTAAAAAATCTACATCTGGTAAGTAGCGATCGAATAATTAAAGAAAAATCTGAATTGATAGGAACGTAAAAATTTTCACTATTGCGATTGGACATGGTTTCTTCTCATCAAGTCAATGCCTTTTGGTTACTATAATATAGGCGAATGGTATGGTATGACATGAAGGATTAAGAAATGGTAATTTTCCATTTCGGCAACGTAGCCGATAAAGCCATCATAAATGATACAACCAACGTCATTTGGAATATTCCCGTATGTAACCATTTACCCTCTTTCTTTTATGTTATTTTATACCAATAAAGTCTGTGTGGCAAATTTTGTTTAGAAAAGTCTCAAGATTTCCTTCCATAACAGATGTTTGGAACTAGAATAACAAAACATGACATGGAATTTTGGAAACCATGAATGGCAGATGCTTACTGAAATGGGGAATTTCAAACCTTTAATAAAACAAGTTTACCGAAATCGTAAGGGTTTTTTTTCAGTAATTTTGGATATGCTGTCACACAAACATTACTTTTAAGCTGCTTTTAAAATGAAATAATAATAAGATTTCAGTAGTGGCAGATATATTTATGTAAAATATTCTTTGTAATTTCAAAAAGTTTTCAGAATTTTATACTACTTAATGTAATACTTTTTATTGTTTTAGTAACTGGGTTTATACATACATGCACTTTACGATATAGAAAGAATTTTTAATAATTTCTGTAATCAAGAGGAAATTTTTTGAAATAATTCTAAAATAGATAGTTCAATTTTAAATTTGTCTTATCTCGATATTTCGGAGAATATATTTAAATCTCCTTTAATTTAATTAGTTATATAATTGTATAAAGATGACCACTCAGATATCACTCACATATTACCATGTACCGCACCCGTTTTTCAATCTCTAGTATCAAATACTCTTTAATGAGATATCAGCCACACACTTCTATATATAACAAGATTTCTAAGTTGTACTAAATTCAAGTTTTGGCGTAACAAAATGGTGTCTAGTACAACACAGAATTGTATCATAGTTTTATTGTATATAAACAATATCAATACACCAAATAGTATATCAATACTCTAAAATAATACACTGTACAGCTGCAGTTCTTTTCTTGAATTGGCTGCTAATCATCAAGCAGAAGAATTGAAGGATCGGTTTCCATTATTATCTAACTCTCCGAGGACGGTACATAAAATGTAAAAGTGAAAATAACAGTATGCTTGTTCTAGATTTTCTGGTAATATAATAGTGATAAAAGATGCACTTTCTTAAGAACAGTGGGTGTATGATATTGTAATGTTACTTAGCATTTAATTATAGTGCCCGTGTTTCATTTGGTCGCGATCTAGTTACTCAGATTCAATAAAAATTAAGACTGTATCAAAGTTTTCATGAAAATGCTTATTTCAACCATCAACGACCATTTGAGCACTATAGTTTGATCATTAATTTTTAAAAATGTTCTGCTTGTTAATTTCTCATGATTCATCGTCACCTCAGAAGTATCTATCATTGAACAAAGTTTGCAAATTCAGGATGTGGCAATAGAAATACGTTTTTAAAATATGTAAAGAAATACTTAAAATTTTCAGCTTTAATTTTGAATTTAGGAAGTGCTAACTTATAATTATTAATCAGAACTTTTTTATTTTTATTTTTATTTTGAAGTTATTTCTCTGTTAAAATATATATGGTAATTATTCTATGTTGTTATATATGTGTAGGTTAGGAAAAATCTTAATCGAATATCTGTATTGACTATATTAACCTACATGTTATTTTAAATCTGTATTATAATTATGCATTCTTTTTTCTTACTCTATATTTTAGATGGACTGCATCAACTGATCCTTTTGATTTTAGAACTGATGTAAACAGCAAGGCTCTTACATCAAGTGTAGCTAAGGCTAAATGGAATCAGTGTAAACCACCAATGCAAAAGTATATATATTTCAAATTCTATTGGATTTTAAATTTTTAATTAAGAATTGATTTTTATTGATGTGGTTTTCGTTGAAGATTAAATGCTAAGATTAAGTTTGCCTTTGAAATACAAAATAGGCTGAAGTTAATTAAAATGTTATTTAATTTAAAATTGAAATTAATTGAAATTTTGATATAGCTTTATTAAATTTTAGTTTTTGTCTATGATCTTAGCGAAATGACGATTTTACAAATAAGTTTTATTGTAAGGCCTTTAAGAAACTGATTTTATGAATCTCTGTCTATTCAAGCTTCATATGATAAATTTTGAGCAATATTTTGAAATTAGAATTGAATCCAATCATGAAAGAGTCGATATTCAAAAGCACTTTGGATAATACAGATTATTTAATTACAATTGAAGAATTTTTTTCCGTGCAGAAAGCAAATAAATAAAACTGATTGTATTTATCATCCAGGTATCAGCTCAACATTTTAAGATTTCTTTTTGTTTAGTTATATTAACATTACGCTTTGAAACAAAAACAAAATTATTTTCTAAAGGATCTCGTAACTTTAAGCTTCGTTTAAATGACGAAGATGGCATTAGAGCTGGTACCACTCACTCGGAGTTTCCTCCTACATAAGCTTGGAAACATTTGGCCCTCATGGATTTAGCATATACCAGATTTTCACACACAGCGGTTCTTCAGAAGAATATGGTCTCGAGTTTGAAAACCTTCAGTTCCATTGCAGAAGACGTCCAGATCACTTAGACTGGATATTTAAATGTTCTACTGATTTATGCTAAATAGCTAGAGTCTTATGTGGATTCAATTTTCTTACTTTTTTATTTCTTTTCAGTTGCTTTTGATTTATATCGACTCCTTTTTAATGGAAATTTTTATGTCTAGATTACTTTTAACTCCTTTAACTGCAATTTGTTTGTAGACAGTTTAATATTTTTTTTAAAATTGAACTGATTGATATTGACATTTATGGGTTTATTTCGTAAACAATATTTTTCTTAAATGAATGTTTTCATAAAAAGCATCAACTCTCAGTAGTTTCTGGTGAGCGCAATTCACCATTGTCAGTTTGCTGAAAAAAATTCATGAGTTAGACTCGTCGTTTCAGTTCAAAAGATTAAAAGAATACAATATTTTATTCTTTTTGAGATTCCATACTTTCAATAAATAAATAATAATAGTTTTACAGTTTTATTTATTCCTTTTTGAAATTATAGGTTATTCAGTGCTTTGGATTTTTATTCTCAGTGTGGCGTGATTATGGGAACCGTCAGCATAGATGGAAATGATGAACAGGATTTATATTTATTTGGGGAGAGAATAAGGTTTATGGGTAAGAAAAACTATTTTGTTTGGATAAAATGCATTTTTATTTTTATCTTTCCCATATATGTAGTCTAGAGAGAGTACATAAATAATTAAAAAACTCGAACTCGAGATTTTGAAAAATCTTCACGTATTAGATCTACTTGAGTTTGAAAATCACATTCGGAAAATATACATCCATCTGTGACGAAAATAACTAAAAAGGTTTTGAGCTAGATAGATGAAATTTAAAATACAGTCTTTACACTACATTTGCAAATTTAAATCAAATTTTCAGTAAAATCTGTTCAGAGTCTTTTTTTATAGAGAGAATACTGTAATCGTAAAAATATCTATCCCGAAAATTTAACGAATGGCCATCTTTCAGATTGCTCTAAATCGTTAAAAAATTTAAAATTCACTTTTAAAATTAATTTGATTAAATTTACTTTGGAAACATCTTTTAGAATCACATCGAACTTTGCATAATTTAGAAAAAGATAATTATTACCTAATAAATAAAGGAATTTGTAATTTGGAGAATCAATCAAATGTTTTAATGCAGAGACACTTTGTATCTACTACTTATAGATTACATAGTTTAGTCATAAAAATGACAATATTTCCTTCTGCCTCAGAATTTCCCAGTATGATTGAATCTGATAATTAGGACAGTTTATTTCGTTTGTTTTTGAGCTTATAGTCTGATCATGTCGGTAATTTAAATGAAGTTTATCTCATTGTAATTCATAGGTGATTTGCCTTCTTCGAAAGGAATGGAATTTGTTCATGTTTTGGGTCAAATTTCTAGAGTAAGAATAATACTTTTTTATTAAAATGTTTAAAAAAATAACCATGTGATGATTTTATAGATTTTTTCATTTTATGAAATTATTTGTTTCTTTCAGAATGGCCGTTTTGTGCATGTGATAGAAGTTTCCATAGAAAATGTGGTGGAAAAGTAAGTAATTTTTCTTTTATTTGTGGTTTCATGTACTAACTTTAAAAGAGCAATTCTTGTATACATAAAATTTATTTATTTCATGTATTTCAAAAATGGTTCTATCGATTTGGAATCAATTTTAATATTTAGATTAAGTTTTGCTTTTTCGATGTATCTGTATAAGTGACTTTCCTGAAAAAAAATTGCGATTTTACACACACACAACCACATATTTTTTTATATTATTAGAGCTCATATTTCTTCCTTTCGTAAATTTGTGTCTTATTTGCATTCACTGCTATAGGATGATAAGCTACTGGTTGCTCAAAATTTTGTGGCATGTCGTTGATGGATGTGAAAAGTGATAAGATTGAAAAACATTTATATTTAAACAGTATGTGATTAATTTCTAAATAATTCCTTGGAAAAAAACAAGCAAACACATTTCATATAAAAAATCATGTTGTGAGAAGTTTGGAATAATTCGATGAAATTGTTATTTAAGTACTATATCAGACATATTTTCTCTTCAAACGCAATATATCCAGTGCCTTGATAAGCCTTCAATGAATAAGCGCTTTTGCGTAAATGTTGCAAAAATTAGATCCCAAACATTTTTTGAGCTATAAAATATAATTTAATTTCGCATGTCGTATTTGAATCCTTAACAATCAAGTTACTTTCCCCATTTAAAGATTTCAGATTCCAGGAAAAATGAAAGCTTACTTCACTTTGAAAGGAATAAATTCTTGGTATGTGAACACAAGATATTGCCAGTGTGAGCCGAATGCGAGCAAAGACACCAAGCGTAACTACGTGAAATTTGATGTAATTTTGCATTTTTTGGCGACTTTTTAGCAATTTCTCATTTTTCCGACTACGATTATTTGGCGACGTTTTGGATAATTTTTCGTTTTGCCCTATTGCGGAAAAGTACCAAATTCTCTTTTTCTTCTTTTAACACAGGCCAGTTTCTGATGTTACGGTTGCGCAGTGGCCAAAGACAATGATTTATGAACAAAAGAAGGTACCATATGGAAAATAATTATTGATTATCAGCAATGGGATTTCGAGAATTCTACTAAAAATGCCCTGTCAAAATTTTGAAAATAAATAAGAAATTAAAGACAATTAAAAATAAAAATAAATTAAAAAATATTTGTAATTTTTAAAAAAAGAAATAGGAAGTTTACATTTCTTCATACATACGGAAATTTAATCTTATACTTCCATAATATTATTTATCGCTTCATTTGCAATTATAAATTTATGAAGATGTGTATGAAATAAAATGAATGTGATAAAATTACTAATTTGAAATCTAACTAAATTAATTAATTCAAACTTTATGATTAATTAATTTTAATTCCGTAGTAAAACTTATCTCTATCAAGTAAAACAAGTAATATGAAATTTTTAAAAATTCAATTCCTACTTAGATTATCAAAGAAATTTTTTATTTTAGTTAATTTTATTAAATAATTATAAAAAAATTATTAATTATAAAATTATTATTATTAATTATTGCATTTTACCGACTGAGCTGCTGCCTGTTGATTTCAATTTTCACGGCAAACTACTAAAACTCTATTTGCAGTATTAAAAATTAATTGCATTTAATTAATGAATTAATATTTGAAAAAAACTGTATTAACATTAAATGTCATCCATTACTAGTTTTAAAAAATGTATTTGAACTTGAGTGCATGAATAAAAAGTATTTTGTTAACGATTAATAATTTGATCAAGATACAGAAATAAATATAGGTAGAGAGTGAACTATATAAAGGTATCTGCTTCATCAAAAGTCCCTATTTTATATGGGATAAGAATTTTATTGGAGACTACGAGCGAGAGTTTTGGATCTTCAACCCTCGATAAAATAATTCAGAGCTTTTTAATCATACTTCAATCTAATGATTTATAAATTCATATTAATCATGTTTCCTATATGATTTCATATTAATCATGTTTTCTATATTTTAATCATGTTTTCTGTATTTTTATCATGTTTTCTATATTTTAATCATATTTTCTATATTTTAATCACGTGTCCATATGTATAATTATAGACTTATCTTTGGGTTTTCTACTTCTCTGACTGGCTGTGTGCGGTTTATTCAAGACAGGAATTGCAGTTTAGAAATGACAATTGATGAAGAGAGAAATGAAAAAGATATTGTAGCTAAATTTCATGCAAGAGGTAATTCTCATGATCCTATTATCTGCAAAGTTTTAATATTTTCTATGAGGTTTTAACATTTTCATTCATTTTTGAAAGTTGCGATTATTTAATGTAATTAACGCATGCTTCCAATTTACCCACCAGTTTCTAATACAAGTTCTCATAGATTTAAATATTATAATGTTTAATATAATGCTCATATAGTTATATAATACAATACTCATAAATGATTGGAATTTCATTTCTCATAAAACACCAACATGATATTGATGTACAAATATTCATTAATTAAATTAAATTCATTTTAAATTGCTTGATGCTAAATTACAAATTTTTATGTTATGTAATACTGATATTATGCAAAAAGGCTAATATTCATATTTATATTTACTATATAGTATTAATTCAAATTCAAGTTCAAATCTGTTCAAGTTGCTTCAAATTTCCATTTTCATTTTGCTAAAATTAAGGAAAAATTAGTTCACAAACAGATCAACAAAAATTAAATTTAATAATAGTTATAATAAAATAGTTTTAAATAAATACTAAGAATAAAACATAGTGTATTTAGCAGTTTTGTTACGAAATCCTTAGCTTTTGATAAAAATCTTCTGTTAGTTGCATGAGAGATTTCTAGGTCAGTTTGCCCTATTTATTTCTAAATATCTAAATAAAATAAAATAGTTTTAAATAAACACTAAGAATAAAACATAGTGTATTTAGCAGTTTTGTTACGAAATCCTTAGCTTTTGATAAAAATCTTCTGCTAGTTTCATGAGAGATTTCAAGGTCAGTTTGTCTTAATTGCTTCTAAATAACTTATAGTTCGTTTCCATATTATGTAAAATTTTGTCACGAAACACATATTTTATATAAATTTTTATCAAAGAACAAATAGCTTGTGTACAATTTCTATGTCTACGACTTTTCCATGCTCTACAGAAGTTATGTGAAGTTTAAACTTTAATTTCTGTTGAATATTTTGCAGTTGTTTGCACCTGTTCAAAATTCATTTTTGTACTGAAAATATGAATGAATTCAAATTAAAACTGCACATCTACTTGCTCCATGCATTAATTAAGTTGACTATAATAAAGGATGAATTTTCTTTGCAATTAAAAAATCAATGTTGTAATTTATTAGGAGGAACAGAATTGCTATATTACTATTAGTAAAGTTCTTAGCATGTTTTCACACGTTTCTGTAATTTTCTAAAGTACCTAAAGACTTTAAATTGTTGAAAAATTTAAAATACGATATATTCCTTTCATTTTCTTGAATGAAATTTTGAGATTCTCTTGGATAAAGTTGGGTACACAAAATTTTAAAATAATTCGAATTTCCATTATTTTTTTTAATTCGAATAACAGCTTATATTTATTAAAAGTCGTTAGAATAAATTTAAAAAATATATATTTTTATAGTCAGTAACTAAATTTTCTAAAAAAATGTTTTTAGAAAATAATTTATTTATAAAGTAATTAATAATCGTTTGCTTTTAGATAAACCGTACCATTTAAAGGGAAGAATCCCAGCAAGACAACAGAATATAAAGAATACTGTTGGTTGGAATGGACATCTTTCAATTAATTGTCTTGATTTTGAATTGAATACACAAAAAAGTAAAGATAGCAGACATTTGGAAAGTAAAGAATCAAATTCACTGACTGGAGGACAGATAGGAAAAGGAATTGTTATAAATGGGTAAGTATTTAAAATAAAGGAATTTCAAAAATGAACTGAAATAGTATTTAATTGATACGGTATGGCAATATCAGCAGAGTAAAGCAAAGGTAGAATATAATTTTATATATTTCCGATGCATTATATTAGAAATAAAGTTCTTGCCAGAAATCTAAAGTGGCACTAAATGAGTAATCGATTTTTCTAGCAAAAAATTCTCAAATTATACTAAACTACTTTTCCGAAAATTTAAGTAGAGAAAGTGGATTGTATAAATATAGATAAGGATAGGTTCAGTGTAAATAAATTTATAGGAACTACCTTTGCCCCCTGCGTTATATTTTATTATTTTATTTTTAATTGTTGTTCTGTTTGCTTTCTTTTAAGAAACATGGTGAAACCAACAAGAAAGAGCATTGCTAACCAATCATCCATTTCCAGTGAATCAGGTAATCACTAAATTTTACTGATTTTTTATGCATATAAACTTTTCACACTTTCTTTTTCTTTCTTTTTTTTCTTTTCAACTTTTCTTTTGTTTGCACAGAAACGTTTACAGATTTTATAATTCAATTAGAATTTTAATTTTATAGAAATATTTTTATACACACGCTTTGAATTTTTATTTGAAGTTTACGCTTTTCTGAACTAAAAGTGACTTTTAAGTAGAAAAAGACTTTCAACATAAAAATCATATCTTGCTTTTTTTTAAAGTTTGAACTGCAGTATTTATCATCCATTTAATTTAATGTCTTCAAAAATTTAAACATCTGGAGCATTTTAAAGTATTTTAATCTAACTGAAATATTATTTAGAGAAAAGTATAAAATATATTTATTTCTTTAAGTCCGTTCAATTATTCATTTGATTGAACAATATATTTTGTAACACGATTTTAATTGAACCAAAACATATATTTTCGTAATGAAACAATAAAAAATGATTTTCAAATTTTATTTTTTCTGAGTTCGCTATCTCTTTATCTAAGTTAAAACGTTATGTACACGAAAAGTACTTATCTTCAAATACTTATTGCAATTGCGAACAAGCTTCATTAAGAATTTCTCAAAATTAAAGGGAAATTCATTTATATATGACATGTTTTTTTCCCTTCGGGGCATTGATACCTTTTTCTAATCAAAATTACAGTAAATGAAGCTATATGTTGGATTGAAATTACAATATATTAGAGAGAAGGAGAAAGAAATACTTGGTAAACGAAATGCCAATTTTGCCATGTTTGCTTCATTTTGCTGTCAACATAGATGCTTCTTTTACTTTCTATTCCAATTACTATACAATAGTTATAATTATAACACAGAGGTATTATAAATAATACCTTAAATAACGTGCGTTTTTTGCAGAACTATAAGGACGATAGAAAATATTTGACAAAAACAATTGAGCAACTCAAAATTATTCAAAGTACTTTTAATTATTTATAATCATTCAGAAATAACTATAATTGTTCCGATAACTTGAGTTATATTTTACTGACAAACAAATAAAAATCAATTTATGAGCATAAAATACATAAAACATAGATTTTACTTGTTTTTAGCTTGTTAGTGAATAATACATTTTATTCAAAGGAGAGAATACCATGGATAGCTCGTATATTCCTTTTGCTTCTCAAGTTATTCCATGCGTACTGGTCACACACTTTTCAGAAAAGACCTGTCAAGACCCAGAGATAACAGGAGGAAAAGGATCATCCTTAGGGAAGCTTACAGAACTAAGTAACGAACTTCAAAATGTAAATAATTTTTTTCCCTTCATATTAAAAAATGATATTTATTTTTTGAAAAGCATTTCCGTCAGTTCAGGTTTTTTCCTCTAGAAGTTTGTGGTGCCAAAAGGAGTTGTTGTTACTACTAGTGCTTACAAATTATTCATCACGGACAATATCCTGGAGGAAATCAAGAACCTAGAAAATGTTCTTTAGTGAGTTGAAATTTTCTCCTAGATTTCAAAATTTTTATATAGTTTTTGCAATGGTTACTTCGAGTGTTTTGAAATTAATATTTTATTCAAACTTGTTTCACTAAAATGAATGTTGCGCAATTATCTGCAATTGTTTGAATTATTTCTTGAATGAATTTTTTAATTATTCTATCGCCTCGTACACACACATGTATTATGGAGTCTCTATATAACTACTTTCGGCGCTTGAGAAAATCTTTATGAAATATTTTTCATTTATATTTATTGCTAAAAGAAAAATTATGCAGCTGCTTTTTAATGTAATAAACTGATTAAGAATATGTAGATTTTGCTTGGGCAATTCCAATATCTTGAATAAGGAAGAATAAAAGTAATAGTTAGTAGTTGTGACTAGCAGCAAGTTTCAAAAGAATGAGAATATTTCACATTTTTCTTCTTTTTAGTCTCGTATTTCGGTTAGACATAATAATTTTAATGTTGCCAAATTTTTTATAATGTTGAAGACGAATTAGATAAATAAAACCTAAAAATTATTATGCACACGATATTTTGCGTTAGAAATTTAAATCACAGTTATCATTTCTTAAAAAGAATTATTCATCTTTTAATTAATTCTCTTAAGAAACATTAAAGCCTAAAATTGAGGCATCGTTATTTCGTTTCAATGAAAAGATGAAGCTCTGATTTGCATCATTATTCGTGAATTGGAATTCGTTTAGAACTATCTCAATAACATGCCAACAACTTCATGTTTGCTTATTAGTTATAGATGTCTCATACTTGCTTATTAGTAATAGATGTCTCATATTTTCTTACCAGTTATAGAAGTCTCATATTTTCTTATTAAAAGCAATATTTTTGATGTCCTGTACCCCACCTTTGCATTACATTGCAGAATAACCTTTTCTTTATTTTTACTGGTCATAAGTTGGTTGACCACTTTTTGTCGTTTTCAGGATCAGACATTTAAAATTTGATATTTCATCATGTAACGAGAATTTATATAGTATATTGCCTTTGAAGAAAATAAATATTTTTTTAAATAGTAAATTTAAATTCTGATCTTCTCTTAAAACACAGTTGCCAATGCTTTTGTGTAAGAAAAAGATTAGTAAAAAGGAAAGAGCCCTTTGAAATTTTGATGCCTGTTATGGGTTTAATTTTGTATAATTTTACACATATTTGCGTAGATCCCTATTTAAGGTGCGGATTAATAAAATAAAAATTTAAAAGTTCGTTCTGTTTTAAGGCAGATGTTACATTTCTTTGAAATATAAGACAAGTTCATCTAAAATTTCTAAACTTCTCAAAGCTAGGATTTTTTTATAAGTCAACTTCAATGTTTATTATGTATATTTACTGACTTAATTTTGAAATGAAGTTAATTAAATTTCTTTTCTTTCACCTTTTTATAGTCAGGATAAAGCTGAGGAAATAAAAGCTGCATGCCAAAGGTAAATGTTTCGCTTCAGATAATATTAAAACTTATTTTGACTTGTAATGCAAAAAAAAACTAAGATTATAAAATTGTATTAATTTTTTCAATTAGTATATAACCAATTGAAAAGTGATATTTATTTTGTAGATTAATGGATGAAGTTATAAAAACAAAGATACCTGACGAAATTCGTCAGTCTTTTGTTATGAACTTTATGAATGCCTTTCCTGAAAGAAAACACGATGATAAATTTGCTGTTCGCTCCTCTGCTACTGGTAGGTTACGCATAAAATAAAAGTAAATTAAATAAGATTTATTTTATATTATTATTTTATTTTACTTATTTTATATTTTATATTACATTATCTACTTTTTAGAAAAAAAAAATTCTATGCTTGAATATAGATAAAATTTAAAAGAACAAAAGTTATTTTTTCCAAGAAAAAACGTTAAAAATTAGATAATGAGGAGATGATGTAAACTGAAAATAAATAAAACTTTTACTTTTCACCTGCTATTTGAATTACTAAATTTTTATTTAAAAATTTTTAAATGAGTTTTTCTGATTTATGCAAGATATATATACATTTTGAGAGCTTTTTGTAATTTTCTGCTTCTATAAAACAATTTAAATATTTTTATTTAATAAATCTTTTCAAGATTTTTTATTAATAAATAAATATGTTTCAAGCTAAGTGCTTTAATTTAGTCTTGAAATTCCGGCTTATTATGTTTTCTAAACACAGTCGTCTACATAGTTTTAAATATATATATATATATATATATATACGAAAAGCGACAAATACGAAAGCATAAAATTAAAAAAAAACAATCAAAATTATTCCAAATATTTAAAATATATATTATATTACATTCATTTTAAATGCTTTTTACCCATTTTTATTGTTTTGTAGAACAGCATGATACATTGTATTTAGTTTAAGATGGATACTTTATATACGAAAATAGGAAAGCCGAGAAAAATGAGTCCAAACTGCGAAATAAAACTTCGCCATAAGCACTTCAACTGTAAGAAATCAATGGGGCTGCTGTTCTAGAGGTGTTATCAATTGTGGTAAAGCATTGATATTTTTATGGTGTTGGTTGTACCTTCCAAGAGAAATCTAGCATAGAGTATTTAATGAGTTTTTAGGGATTATTCTGGAATTCAACATTACAAAATTCAATGCAAAAAATTATTCACTAACAAAGATCCCATCACTATCGATTGCAGATAAAATTAATTGGTTGTTGATTAAATGATACTAAATAAAACGAATAGGCTAATGCTTTGCTGGAGATTTTATCATAAAAGAAACGTTTTGGTGATTGGAAGAGACGTGCGCGAGACAAATGTGGGTTTTCGATATTCCCAAAGTTGCAAATGGGTCTATTAACAAAACATTGAGATAAAATGGGCCTCATTTGTAAACCATATACACCATCAATCATGTCGGAAACATCAGTGGAAACCATCTCGTTGTTGTTCAGTTTGAATTGTTATGACGTTGAACTTCGTATGGAAACATGCATAATGTCTTCTTAAGGATTCGGTTTATGCTGAATGGTTGTACGTCAGGACTCAGCAGTCAATTTTGCAGTCAAATAAATTTGGATGACGCTCAGTAACTGCAAAATCGTTGCACTTTCAGGCTCAATGAATTAGAACTTTCATTACATCTTCAGGTCCGGGACTGCCAAGTGTTTTACAGGTAGAAATTTTTTGAATGTCTCAAGTAGAGCTTGCTTTATACGAATCTGTAATATCACCAGCAGTGTCATCTATTGGCATAATTTGTAATTTAAACTTTTGATTTCTGCTTCCAATTCTTAAGTTTATCTCTTTAACTATTTATTTAAAAAAAATAAACACACCACTTGTTTCATATTTCAATCCATCACAGTTTCCGGATTTTTTAATTTCCGAGTTAGGGGTCCCCCATGATAATTTATTAATATAATTTATATTTAGTATATACCATTAAAAAGCGTTGCATAGTTAATTTTTGACATTATATATGAAACAAAATATCATCATTTTAAAACGGTTGCATTTTTCTGCAGGAGAAGACACAGAACAGATGTCCGCAGCAGGACAAATGGAGTCTTATCTTGGTATAGCTGGCATTAGTGAGGTAGTTAATACTTTTTAATCTTTGAGATGAAATTATTGTTAAGTTTGATCTGTATAAATATGAACTAAAATTGACAAATGGTTAATTGTTATTAAAGCTCATAAATTTATTTTATTTAAACAGATTATGGCTGCTATTAAGAAATGCTGGGCATCTCAATTCAGTTATATTGCAGTGCAGTACAAAAGGTACAAGTTTACTTGCAATGTTTGGATTGATTATTAGGTTAAAGGTATTGCTTAGAAATTAATAACATAATAAATAATATAGTGTTTCATAAAAAAAGACGTTGTATTGATTATTATTAGCCTAGGATGATTAGTCGAACACAAACTTAACAATAGCAATGAATATAATGTATGCATTATTTTGCTTCTTCGAATATAATAATGAACATTATGAACATCCAAGTGTTCTTGGAAGAGCAAGATACTTCGGAAAGAAATTCAAACTCAAATCCAAGGTTTAACATAGTGAAAGTAATCAATTACACTGATTGTGAAAGAAAAAGTATTTTACTAATATTAGTTGTTTTACTTATTTCTTTTTTGCTTAGTTTTCGAATTCTTCAGAAGTTGATATTTTCACTACATTTTAATTAAATTCTTATTCACTTTTTTATTTATTTAAATTTAATTCTGTCTTACAGCTATTATCGCATTTCCTGTCAAATACCTGTAATAAATGCAAGCAGCAGCTCGAAAATGAAATCAGTTATGTTTTCTGTAATTAAAACTATTTCTCATTTATAGACAGAATGGTCAAATGATAAATTCTCCCATGGCTGTCGTAGTTCAACAAATGATTCCATGTGACATAGCTGGAGTTCTTTTTACATGCGATCCTTTAACAGGTAGTCCAACAGCCATGAGCATTACTGCCAATTATGGACTAGGTGAGGTACGATACGTTTTCAAACATTCTGTAAATTATTTTTTGTGTGGAAATTCTTATATTTTTTTTAATGAATCAAATTTATTCTTATTCTCGAATTTTTAACTTACAATTTCAGTCTGTGGTGTCTGGATCAGAAGAACCTGATACGATTGAGATAGACAGGCTGGATAAGAATAACTTGACTATAAAGAACAAAATCATTGGATCAAAAGGACATAAAATTATTTTGAAAGGTAATATATTCATCAGTTGACGGTAATAAGGTGAAAAATAAAATAGATAAAGTGAAATTAGAAGGTAAAAAAATTAAATTGGTTTGGGGTGACTGAAAAGAAAGGTTACGCATTCTTCAATAGTCCCCATTATTCAGAGATCGCAGAGACGATCAGGATATGCCAAAATTTGAGCTATTTTTTGCTAATTGCTTGTTCTTAATGTCTCATTTTCCCTAACTGTGTTTTCAAAATTAAAAAAGTTCCAATGTTTTTTTCTTATCTAAAATAAATTTTAATCTCAAAATATTTTAATAAAGGCTCATGCCATTGACGATGATTCTAGGGTGAATAGGGAATGATTGGTTTCTGTGTAAATACCACGGTTATTGTCGGGTAGTATTTTCCAAGATTTTCCTTGGAATCGTTGTTTACTCATCTTTTTTGATTGTCGAAGATTTGAAAGTCGATTTTAGAAATGTTGTTACTATAAGGAGAATATGAAAGGATTTGCTATACAGCTTTTTCTAGATGTCAAGTTTCTTCTTGATCACATACTGGCTACCGTTATCTTACTTAGTTACATTATTCCCTTCGAGAGTTCGCTGCTTCACTTGGTATTGACGGCTTTAGCAACGTGTTGCAGTACCATTGAATATTAGTTGCTTCATCTCTTACATAACTCAAGGAGTATTTTGACCTACTAGATATGCATATTTAGTGGTGAAATCAGTCCCAACTGCCAAATCAGGCCCAACTGCCATCTCATTTATTCTGGTTTATTGGTGTAAATTTTATTTTGCAACTATTGGTGAAAATGGAGACAGATGGGCAGACGATCCTTGATCAAGGGGTCGTGCTGTATAACACAGGAAATAAAAATTGGTGAACTCGATCCTGTAGATATTTTATTTAGCTTTTATGACTGGTATGTCAACGGTTCTTTTTATTAAAAAAGATGTAAATTAAAATATGTTTTTTTTTCTGAATTTTTTCGAAAATGGTGTAAAGCAGGAAGTCACTTGAGATGTATCTAATTGCAATTAATTTTCATGCGAAGTAAAAATTGCTCAAATCCTAATGATATCTGTGATTGGGAGATTTACTCTTTGGCTCTTTTATTTATTTTAAATTGCAGGAGATTGTTTTTCTATTTATTTTAAATATGTAGTTTGATAGATATAGATCTTCAGCGAAAGTACTGTTTAAATATTAACTGATATCATTATATAGTATTTGTAATGCAGTAATATCTCAAATATTTCCTTTGCCTGTTATCCAAAATACATTAGCTTTAATAAAAATGGAATTTGTTTTTGTCCGAATGAAGAAGACCAAAAATACAACATTTGTAATCTATTGCTTTGAAGAAAGATTTTAAGGTTCTTTTCATTTTAAGAAGAGCATAAAATTGTAAATTTGGCTAAGTTTTTTCTGCATTTCTACAATTCCAAGTTCAAATAATTTTTCCCAGTTTTGAAATTTGAAAAAACTATTCACATATAAAAATAGCTATAAACATTCATAACAAAAATTAGCGTTTTCTACTGATGGACACAATTCGTGCTTTAAGTGCAAGAAAGGCATGAGCTGATAAAGCAATTGTAAATCTACAAATTAAAAATGTAAGCAAATGTATTTTTTCTTAAAAAGGAAATAAGAAATACAAGTAAAATTTTGATTTTTAAATTGGATTAATTAATAGACATATACTAATATTCTCAATTTATTTTATTTTAATATTAAATGTCTTTTTTTATATTTTTTGGAAATTTTCATCGATGGAATTTCAGCTTTTAAATGATGTTCAATTTATTCATTTTAGTGGCATCATCTTAGTAAAAGCATCGTAAATGTTGAAAATTTAAATGAAAAAATAAAATAAAGAAGCAATTGAATATTTTTTTATTGTTCTCAATATTGAAAGGAATTACATGATCAATCTTTTTTTTCAGAAGAAGGAGGGACTGATGTTGAAGATATTCCGGATTATGAAAAACAGTCCTGCTGTTTATCAGACAATATGGCCCTGTACCTAAGTCAGATAGCAATAAAGGTAAGATGGTATCAAATGAGAAGTTTACTTAATTTTGCTCAGGACAATTCATGTTATTTCTTTCAATTTTAATAAGCATGTGAGGAATAAGAAAAAATCTATATAGAAAAATAAAATAAGGTATATGAAGAATTGTGAACTTTGCCTGGAAATTGAAAGAATGGAAATAGTACAAATAAATGATACATCAAATAATATTATTTCCTTTATAACTATAACAAGTAAAGAATCAGTTCTCATTATTTTAGTTAAATCTTTTACAGAATAATAACACACAAATGAAATCAATATTTATTATAAAATTAGTATGCGTTGGCGCTTAACAAATCAGATTGTTTGACTTAGATTTATCAACTAGAGCAAAAATGCATTTTAGTATTGAAATGTCCCACTCAGACTGATTTAAAAAAATAAAATATTGATACATTTTGTATATTCATTCCAGAAAATATTATTGCAGAAAATTTGATTCTTGAATCATTTTAAAATTTAAAATATTTTTTTGAATGATACCAATTTATTTGCTGAGCAATTTTTTTTTGAATTTTGGCATTAAATTTCTTTTATATCACTACAACAAATAGTAGCACACAAGTCGGTTGTAATAACAATCACAGCACACAAACGGTCAGACAGAATTCAGCAGGAGGAGGGAATCTACTTCGCTTCACTCTACGGTAACTCTAAGAAAACAAATTATACCAACAAGTGAAAATCATTTAATTTATTCGCCATTTTTAATAAAATTCGATAGTTGCGTCTTGTACAGAAAAGTTATGTACAAGAACAATTCTCTACGATTAGAGACACCAGTGTACTTGTGTTTTCCTCTTTCAGAGTTCAGTTTCAGATGTCCCACACACGTAAAAAGAAAACAAGAGAAACGCTATAGTACATATAAATTGTAAATCAAATAACTTTCATATCTTCACCATTATTAGAAATATATAATCGACGTCTAATCAACAAACAACTACAATGATACCAAATTTGGGCGCAGGGGGATAGAAGGCGAAATTTATAAGAAAAGTCCTGAGAAATTTGGGGATGTTGCAGGTTGAAAAGAATAATCGTGTTAGAGAAATTAGGTTGGTGCGTATGAAATGTCGGATTCTCTTTACATGCGGACGTTTGTCTCCCTGTTTTCGTTATACTTTTGTCTTTCGCATAACCTCATTCATAGTCGTATTGTCCATTGCCAGAGACTCATTTCAGCAAAATAGGTTTTCTCGAAGGTCTTCCCTTTTGTTATTTCTTTTGAGTTTATTGCCGATATGAATTCTGCCGACATTCGCGTCATTTTCTTATAAGAGTACGAACTTGGTAATAGTGCTGCAAAAGCTGCACGCAACATAAACCAAGCGTTTGGGGAGAATACGGTTAACGATCGGAAAGTGCAGCGTTGGTTCGAAAAATTTCGGACTGGCGATTTTTCACGGCAAAAGGAGCCGCGCGGAAGACCCAAAACGTCTGTGAAGAATGATGACCTGAAGGCTCTAGTGGAAGCGGATCCAGCCGTATCCACGAGGGAACTTGCTATCAGGATGAAAGTTGACCATACAACGATATTGAGACACCTTTCTGAGATTGGCAAGGTTAAGAAGATGGACAAGTGGGTACCGCACGCACTGACAGAGCGAAATAAGCTGGAATGAACTGGAATATGAAGTTTTGCAGCATCCACCATATTCACCGGATCTCTCGCCGACCGATTTTCATTTTTTCAAGCATTTAGAGCTGTTTCTAAGGGGCAAACACTATGAAAATGAAGACAGTCTAAAAAACTCGATATCAGAGTTTATTAATTCTAAAGACCAAAATTTTTTTAAGACAGGCATCTACGCTTTAAAATCTCGTTGGGAGAAGTGTATTGAAGCGAATGGAGCATACTTTGATTGAATAAACAGCTTTTGAAGAAAGATGTGCAGTTTTATACAATCACTTAAGAATCCGACATTTCATATGCACCAACCTAATACATGTTATAATAACTACAAATCTTGCACATAATGTTTTTATGCCTTTCCTCCTCCAACTAGTGAAATTGTTTACAAAGAAAAAGAAATTCGATGCTCTTTTCACGGTTCTCTTAGCTTAATATTTTTATCATCTGCTTTGGCTAATTATAAATTGTATGTGTAAAGCGTCTTCTCTGTGATCCAGGCGCCCTGAGTTCGAGTCCTGGGCATGGTTGTTCTGTGAGATGCGTGATTGTGCCTCACTGTAAAAAGGGATAGTGGAAACGAATATGTTTGTGTGTATTTCATCTTCATTTGAGCAAGGAGTCAGACTTCTACCTTCGAGGGCTCAGGTCTGTCTGCCCTCAGACGCTACTGCACTCCTTTCCATGGGAACACGATATCATCATCAACAACGATTTTTATATTATGCAATGTGCAAAAGGAATGCATGCCATAATAACTAAAAATATAACTTTTGCTTATGACTATATTGATAAAAGTTTCTTTTAACCTAATAATTTTCGCACCAGATATTGCGACAGTCTAAAAATGTTGTCATGTTAAAAAATATATCAATGAGTGATAAACCTGAATTTTGCATTTGATACTGAAATTTGATGGTTGGTAGAGAGTTAATGATACAATAGTGAGAAAATCCCTTTCTTATACTGCACCTTATGTTAGTGCATATTAGCTGATTCAAGGGACGATTACTTATGTAAATTTCCATTATGAAGCCAATTCAATGTATAAAATACCGTTGCAGTAGTTTACAGTTGAATCAAGCCTCCTCTGCTGCGTCATTCTTATGTTTTCATAGGTACCTTCCAAAGGTTTCAAAATCTAATCCATTAATGTGCCTACTTTTTCAGTTTGAACAAAAATTTAAATTTACCCTATATAAATAATATCAGATATCATTGTTTGATTAATATAAATATTACCTTTCTTATTATTTTGAATATTTAGATAGAAAGAAGTTTCGGATCCTACAGAGATATAGAGTGGGGCTTTTGGAATAACAATTTGTACATTTTTCAAGTAAGTAATTTAAATTTTTACCTTTCAAAACTATCTGTGTTTTTTTTCAGTTACGGATGAAATATTTTTGTTCTTATATTTAGAACATATTTCAAAATATTATATAAATATATGAATATATAATGTAGTTCTCAATAAAACATTCGAAGCTTTACAGACAAATAAAAAATGGAAACCATCAATTTTTAGTATCGAAAATATTTGGCATTAAATAAATCTAAAGTTGTTCTCTGGATACTGAGTTTTTCAGTCCCCTTTTAAAAAGAAATTTGAAATTGTACGAAGTAATTTTCATCTGTACATTAAAAAAATTATAAATCTAAGTTGAAATAAAGGAAAAGGCAATAAAGGCATTTAACATGATATAAGGTATTAAGTAGAAAGATTATACATAAATTTTTTATTCAAAAATAATTCTTTTACTTTTATATATATTGATTCAATTTTACATATTTCTTATTTTAAAATTTTAATTTTGTAACCAAGTTTTCATTTGTGATTTCTAAAATTTATAAACTTGACCATCATGAAATTAAGAATACATTATTTTAATATTGTGAAATTTGTAAAGGTTTCATAAAAATAATGTATATAAGACACCATAATAATACTACTAATAAAATGAATTAAGAATAAAAAGGAGAGAAGCGTTGAAGAGAAACATACTATCTTGTCGTACACTTATAAAAACTTATAGTTAAAATTTTTTAAAAGCGATTTAATTTAAAAATAAAATCCAATCATGTAAAATAAAATTTGTAATTTAAAAGTGTTCATTAAATGTTAAGCAGTCTCAAAGGATGTTTCAAAAACTTATTAAGTTTTTCAGGCTCATAAATGAATTTTGTTTCATGATGTTAATAAGCGCAAATCCATACAAAAGTTCGTGAAAAAATTAAATTTAAAACTATCATCATTTGTTTTATCAGATAACAAAAAGAGTTTTTTCAGATTAACCATTGAAAGACTATTATCTAACTAAAAAGAACAGCGATTTAAAAATGAGCCATAGCTGTTGAAACAGTTAGTTTAGTTAATTTTTTTTCTTTAAAAAGGAGCACAATTCATTTGAAATAAAAAAAAAGCTGGTTTGGGATTCTGATTAAAAATATTTTATGGAAATTTGGTAACAAATATTTAAAATAATTGAAATTTTTCTGCTCATATGAATTTTGCTAACACTATTTTTAAATAATTTTCAGTCTCGGCCTGTTACAAGTGGTACTGGAGAAACAAATTTTGAAATCGATCATGAATTTGATGCTCCCTTGCGTTGTGAAGATGAATATTTCGCCATGTGTAATGTTGGGTAAATATTTTCTTGAACATAATCATATATTCTTAAAGTCGTTTTAGATAAACAATTTAGATTTATACAAATCCTTCATTTGGATTAAATTTGATTATAATTTTATAATTCTGTTTATTTTTAACATAATTTATTAATATATTTAGGGTTTAATTTTTGTTTATTTAACAGAGAGGTACTCCCTGGAGCTACATCTCCGTTAGGGTTAGATCTCACTTTGAAGTATTTCAAAACAGTTTTGCAGGTACATTTATTAATTTGACTTTAAAAAAATTATTTCTTTTTTGTTATGCTTACATTGTTACTCAATTTAATTAATTTTGCTTCTAACGCTTGAATTAGAAAAATTATATGAGCAAAATGAATAATATTAAAAAATTATAAAATCATTTTATTAATGTCGTTATTTATTACAGAGAAGCAAAGAAATATCATACTTACTTTTTGGATCTAATGTTTCTTAAATCTCTCCTCATTTCAAGATTTGTTAAATAAGATAATTAGTTGAATAGTAATTTATAAGTGTTTATATTATTTACTTTTCAATTTCAAATTTATTTCAGATTAATATTTTTACAACTTATCTGATTGTATGACTAAGAATTTGACACTATCGCTTTAAATTTTTTTTGAAAAATTAAATAGCACAAAAAAATTAGGAAAAAATGTTTCTATTTTCAAACACAATAGATTCGGCAATAAGAACATGCAGATAAATTATATGAATAAAATTATTATATCGGCATTGTCTACTTGACATTCCATTTGGATGAAAAAGAATACAGTAAAAATTCATTATTTTCCAGAGCATCGAAGTATTTTTCAAATGATATAGAACAATATACTAATATTTATTTTCATTTTTTCTGGAAATTTTAAAACTAAAATAAAAGTTTATGAACTAATTAGCACAATATATCCATGTTAGAAGAATCAGATGTTAAATACAAAATAAAAAAAAATTAAGAATAACTTTCCTTGAAAATTACAATGAAATTTAAATCCCAAATTAATAAAACCATACAATATTTTTAATATTTAATACAGGTTTTTTCGACTCTAATCATATTTTTTTTAAACAGAGTTAAAAATAAGCGTATAATAGTTTATGTCAAATGAAACCGAATTTTTAAGTAATATTTTATAGATGAGCTTATGCTGACTTAAATAACAAAAATTTAATTCAAAAGTCTGAGATTCTCCAATTTATATATTGTATCATGAAATTATTGGCAAACATATCGTTTGAAATATAATGTGAAATTCAATTCTTTTAGAAAGTCACTAGAAATCTTATAGAAATTGTTACATTAAGCACTATTTGTATGCGCATATAACAATAAGTGTCTTGTGAGCATACAAATCTATCGGTTTCCTAATATATCTGTAGCAATTTTTACTTATTAAAAGAATCTGAAAAAAGATTTTAGCAATATATAAAACTATTTAAATTTTTTGAAATTGTGTAAATGCAACTTATTTGATACAAGTCATGACGTTTTACCCAGTTATGAAATTATAAAAGTGTGTCTAACTAGAAAAATAATTCCTAAGGTTTTAAATTTAGAACATTCTTTAGTAATTGTATTTGTAAATCCTTAGATTTCTTACAAATAAACCACTTAATTTTCGTTGCGGTTACTAATTCCTGAATAAATATTTCAGAGTAAACAATATAGTAGCTGGGGCTCACTGGATGTGTCAAGATACTTTCCTAAAGGGATAGTTTCCATGTACCGCCATGTAATGTTCACTGGTATTGATGTAAGTTTCACAATATCTTATCTGTAAACGAAATATTTATCTAAATCTATACCAGTAATAAAGATGATTGTTTGTATGTGTTTGCGCTCTACAATACAAATCATAGGATCTATACCTATTAAATGTGTCATATTATAATTTAAGAGTAGAAAAGTGTATTTCGCGATTTAAAATTTTTTAATTAGAATTTAAATCAATTAAATATTAAGGTGAATGTTGATATTTTTCTGCGTTAATTTCAAAAAACTATTATCCCACAAAAATTAATTTTATACCGTTTCAAATTAAAAAAAAAACTGTCTTATTATTATGTCGATTTAGTAGCAGTGAAAAGTTTGTTGATGTTTGGTAGTTCTTTTTAAATATTATTTTGACGATTTTCAGCAGTATATTATATTATTGCTCTGAAATTTAAACCGTTTTCATTGTTTTATCAAACACTTAATCATGTGATTTTATTTAATTCGCAAAAATTACAGATAAATTATTCTGTTTTGTTTCTATATAGTTTACAAAAAGACTAAAAAAGTGAATTTACAATATTGTGAAATCTGAATGGTAGAAAAACTATATATTTACGTTTTTAATAGCAGTATGATATTACGTTGCTTTCTTCATTAGGAAGGTTCACAAGAACTTGACTAAGCCAATTAAAATAATATTATTTTAATATCAGATAATTTGGCATAATCTTGTGAATGAAAGAAAAGGTTAATTTAAAATTAAAAATGGCTAATACATACCACGAATCAACCTGTCGCCTCACAAAACTATTGTAATAATATAAAGTTTTTTATCATATTTGACGTAGATAAGTTTTAATAACTTGATATTCAGTATATAAATCGAAAATATTAAATCGTTGAAATATTCCACCTCAAAATATTGATTTTTTTTGGAATTTGATAATTTTTTAAAAACATTTGCACAATGTTACTCTATTTTTCGGACCTTTTTGAGTTCGGAATATACCATCCTTTCGAAAATAACGGAAAAATTCATAGGATTAATGTATATCCTCAATAAGGTAGATTGAATGTTTGTTTCAGCTCAAGAAGCATTGTTTCCATGCTATCTCGTCACAATGACATTTCAAACCGTCATAGTTTATATATTTTTTCTGGTTTTTGGAATTGCAATGGTCTTATATTCAGGCCTTGGATTTGAAACCAAAAAAGATCTAGACTGGAAATTTGATTCAATCAAAATATGGCATTTTAAAGATCTGAAGTGGGTAAAAATCTGATGTTGTGGTTTAATTATCCTTCAGAATGTTCCCAATTCAGGAAAAAGGATCCATACCGGATATTTTTTTCAACACTTGAGAGACTGGATCCAATCTCTCTGGTGTTAGTATCACTATCTGATCCTTTTTCTAAGTTAAGACAAATTAATTAAGTTAAATTAATTTGTATTAATTAAAAGACAAATTAATTAAGTTAAATTAATACAACTATTTTAGTTCCTATTTGACCCGGTATTTTATACAGAACCAACTTGAATATAGTGGGTAATATTTGACCAATTTATACCTCACAGAAAATTTTAACACTGTGTACAGATATTATGTATTAATTGTTTAATACATGTGAACTAATTCATGGAAACTTTTTCAGCTTTTTCCACAAGCATATGAGAGCCCTACCCAAGCAGAAATAAGTGGTGTAGCACTTTTTGGAAGAGTAATAGATGACGACGATCTTTATGAAATGGCAAAAGAAAGATTTAGTGATGAACCAGTGAAACTTTTCACTAATGGACTGTACATAAAATTATTTTACAGGGTAAGAAAATATTAAAATAATTTAATGATTTATTTTGCTTATAGGAAAAATATTTAAATGTTAGTTATTGAATCATAATGAAATAAATCGGTCTGGTAAGTGCAGTAATCCGTCCAAAATTGGCTTCCAACATACACTTGCTAGCTTAAATGAAAAAGAATCATTACACCTGGATGTCAGGAATACTGGCTTGACATAAATAATAGACTTCTATTTCATTTTTATATTATATTTTGCAAAATTAGATCAAAAGTCTAGTTTGTGATATATGTCCAATATAACATTATGCATTTAACATATTTTAGGCAAAAAATTGCGATATCGCCATTAAAAGTAGTTTTTTAATGAAATCCTATTAATCAGACAAATCCGTTCATCATCTCAGGTTTGAAATATGAGAACCTGTTATTTTAAGATATTTTTTCTGGATATGGATTCAATTTCAAGGTATTATGTGAGAACATTTTAATTTTTTATGTAATTATTTGTCTTTATTAATTTAAATCATTAACCAGTTTAAACTGGTTTTGAACAATCAGGAGACTTTCTCTCTCTCTTTAAAAGAGGGATCTTTTTAAGGAAATTCTTTCAAGCCAACGATATTTTGCCGCTTCACCTGGAGTATGGAAAAGTAAGACTTTTATCCGATTCAACATTTTTTCAACGCTTCCATTAATTAAATTAGATAAAGTGGAATGGGATCAGGTATTAAGAAAAAGAATATTATAAAATGGAATTAATAGGGGCTAACTTGAGCTAAAAATTAGGACGTTTTCCTTAATTTCTGGATTTCGAAGAATGCTTAATCTGTTCGCCTCGTGATTGTTTCTACTCTGTTTAAAGTAATTAATGACTTTAATTAATTAAGACATTTCATAAGAATTTCGAGAATGCATGATTCTGAAATGAAATAGTAACTTTAGTTGGCGATAAATCGCCAAATATGTCAACCTTTTGCATTATTTTATAATAACTCTAATTGATGCCTCAAAAGTGATACATCCCCAATTTATTGCCCATGTTTTTGCCAATTTGTTTGTATAAGTAATTCAGTATGTTCGAGCGCATCAAATGCCCGTAGTGTTACAAGTTAATCATTAAAATTATGGTAATAAAAGTAATTTCATAATCAACTCGATATTCATTAAAACAAAATTTTGAAACTATTTACATAACAACAAAAACTTCTTCCTAAAATATATTATCCGACTAATAAAACACCCAGCAATTCCTTTACCCTAATAATGAGTTATAATAGTAATGATAATAGATATATCAATAGATCCATATGCTAAAATTCTCCCGGAAATATTTAGTTCTTGTATTTTTGAGCATATTACAATCATAGACATAGTGGCCTAATCAAGTTCATTACGACAGTTGCAATCTTTTTGAGAAAAAACATTTTGATAGGTAGGAAAGTTTCCATGACTAGTGAGCAGTAAACTTTAAATAAAATTTCCACAATATATAACTCTTGAAGTCGACACATTATTTATGTCACTAGTTTTAGTTTGCTACCAGGTTATAAATCTGTATTACTCACAATGCGATGATTTTAAGGAACTAATTTTGAAGTTACGTATTAATAAACACTAGTTGATTACTCCGACCCGCTTTGAGGCATATGGATAAGGTTGAGTCTTAAAGTTCATCACTGGTCAGAGTACTATTCCCCACTGATATGGAGTCCCTTCATCTGAAGGGAGTTGTAGATCCTACACCCTTAAAATGGGTGACACGAACCAGCCGTTATGCTGGAAGCTTCTCATTTTCTTATTTAAGTTGCTTCTAAGTGGTAGGTTAAATTTTAATTAGCCAATCAGATGAAAACTGTATTTTCTTTTTATCTAATATGAATACAAAATTGCTAATGCTGAAGTTTTAAAAGTATTCTATCTTCCCAGAGTGAAATAAATAGCATCTGAAACGATTATTTGTGCTTGTCAAACTCATTTGTAATTTTTATGGCACATATTATATTTCTAATTTCCACAGTAAAGAGTATTTTGGTTGCTAGGAATTATCACTCCTTTTATTCTGTCAAAATGATTTTACGAGTACCTTGTGTGTCCTTTGATAAAAGTTTTAGAAAAATATATGTGATTTCTCTAAAATAACAACAACTTAATCCCCCAACTGCGTAGTAATACTTCTTCTCCTGTATGTACTCATTAAATTAATAATATAAATACATTTTTATAATAGTTAAAAATTTTAGAATCTTAATAATATTTTAATATAGCCTGTCATCATAAGTGTAATGATTATTAAAATAAACATGAAATAATATTAAAAAGTTGACATAAACGAAGGTAATGATTGTGTATTCAAAGTGAATCGGTTATTGAACTTTAAATAAAGATTTTAATTCATTCTTTTCTATTACATACTAAAGAAGGCTTATTGCCCTTTAAACCATCTCAACTGAATATTTATATTCTAGATGACTTATGGTGCCAAAGCAAAGCTGAAACGACTTTACAAGAGTTACAAAGGATATACTTTGTCATCCACTAAATTCAACAACTCTCAAGAATTATTCGATCACCTGATTTCCCGTTGCACCGATATGAGCACGGTTCGTAAAAAATCTTTACTAACAGCGATTTGTTAAATTTCAAGCAATACTGCCTGATATTCATGATTTCTTTAAATATTTCAGCCAATGGGAACACATATTGTTTGTTCTGAAGCTTCATGCTGCTTGAATTTGATAATATTTAATATTTTACAAAAAGCAGCTGGAGGTAAGTGTATGAAATATTATTGTTATATTTGAAAGATTTTTTTTCAATAAGTGACTGAATAGATTTCGGCTATTAATACCATATAGTTTGACTCGCATTTGTGAAAGGAAAATGTTAAAAAATATTTACTATTAATATTTTAATGTGGAAGAATTGAGATTTCATACAATTACGAGCTCTTAATGAATGCATTATTTTTTAAATATTTTCAGTGTTAGTAATTACAAATTAATAAATCAATTTTAACTGAAATTCGATTCTAAGATTGTGGCGCCATCTGTTAGTGAACATGATAATTTTTTTTGAAAATTTTCATTATATTTAAAATAGTGAGTTATAAATGAAAATATAAAATATGTCAAATAGACTTATATAAAAAGTTTTTAGAAACAAGCTTTCATTACCTAAAATGCAGAAATTCAGTTCTTTATCCTATATCTAAGAGGCCAAACCAAAAATACAAAATCTAGAGGTGGAAAATAACCTATAAAAAATCACAAAGAATATCATATACAAGAAACTCCTAAGTGTTTAATAGAAATTAAAATATATTATTAATGCCATTTAGTTTTTAATTTATTAAAATATATTTACCTATATGGTTTTGTACTTACTTAATGACATCCAAAGTTTGCATTAAACATCAGCTATAATTTTTCCTTTATTTATTTTTTCAAATGTTCACAACTGACCCAATAATAGAAAAATTCTTTTAACAGAACAAATCAAGGCTGCGTTCAGTGAAGATCTGTAATAAAGTAGAGGTGTTTAGGTGTGAAATGATGTCACGTCGGTTAGTTTTATTAGCATTCAATATAATTTACATTTAATCGATGTCCTTCATTATTATTTAGACTGAAAAAAAATATAAATTTATAAATAAGATCTGAAAGACATTGAAGAAATATTTTTCATTATGAATTCGAAAATTTTCTGATGGAGACTTCGAAACCAGTCAGAAAGATTGGAAGAGTACTATAGAAAATGAAGGAGAGTATATTTTAGATTATAGAAGAATTAATTTTAATTTTAGTAAATTGCAAATGCATACTGCCTTTATTGTCTTTAGATGGCTCACTAGTTTTTATATGTGACATCGGCAGCCAAATCTAACTATAATACATTCTGTAATCAATATAAAAAATGAATGTTTGTCCGTATATTTCTTAAGCTTTGCTGCACCACCCATCTTGCGATGAAACTCAGAATACTTATTTCTTGCATTTACGGGATGGTTATAGGCATAGCAAAATCATGTAATCTATATAAATAAAAATGAATGTCTGTCTGTATGTCTCGTATTGCGATTAAACTTTGAATACTTATTACTTGCACTTATTTGTTTCTGCTAAAGATGGAAAAACAACAAAAAATATTGCTAACCCTAAAGTCTGAAATAATAAAGTTAAAAAAAAAAGATTTACTATTTTTTACTCTTTTCGTTTATATATCACTCAATTTCAATGAATGTATTCATTTCCGAAACGGAAGTAAATATGATTTTTTCTATCATTCCTAATTAAACAATACAATTATTTTAAATTACAAACGAAATTTCCAAAATTATTTCTTCTTCGGCAGCAACGCGCCTGGCACCATTTTGTAAGTTATATATTCCATAATACATTCTTAAAACCTTTTTGACAGCGACACTTGAAAAAAACAATGTTTCATGAAAATAATTTAAAATATCCTTAACCAATGATAAATTGCAGTTTTAGGGAATTATCAGCATAAAATTAGAGCAATAAGAATATTCTCATAGGAAATAGAAAATATTAGTCAGAAATTGTGCTGATCAAAAATACAGTGGTAAAAAGCATCCGAATCAAATTAATCAAATATAAAGATTAAAAACATTAAAAAAATTAAATATTGAAAATAATATTAACTAATCTTTCTCACAAGTATGTGAAATATTTTCCATTATTACGTGTAACTCAACCTTTTTGAAATTTTAACATTTTCATATACTTTTTAAGTTCTAAATTTGGGTATTAGAAATACCTGTTATAAAATAAAATAAACTTTAAATGAAAGGATTTCCTCATCAGGGTTTTTTATTTCTTTTTTTATCAGAAGATCTATATAAGTGTTTTACTTTTTTAATTTTAAATTTCATTTCCCAACAGAAATCAATACAGATGTTTACAGTGATTTTTCTCAACTATTGACTACATCCAGTGGAGTAGAAAGCGCTGATGTTCCTGCGGCTATGGAGGTAATCAGGTTTACATATTTTGGTTTAAAATAAGTGATTGTTATTTTTTTTTATTTATTTAGACTGTAAAATTTTTGTAAACATTTTACTTGCATTGATTTTGCTATTTTCTTCTGGGATTTTTGATGACTGAAATAATTGCAAAATATATCTTGCCTTACTTGTCCATTTTATCTATATTTGTATCGATGTGTATGTTTATATCTGTATCAGTATCTATCTATATTTTTATTTATATCTATCAACATCTATATCCATATCCATACTGATATTTATATCCATATCCATATCTATTTGTATATCTATATCCATATTGATATCTATATCTATATCCATATCCATATCTATTTGTATACCCATATTCATATCGATATCTATACTTGTATTTATATCTATATAAGTTGAAAATCAGGGTTAAATATTTTGATAATTCGAATTCCCAGAAAAATTATAAATATTAACACAATTATCAAAATGAGATAAAAGCTAAAATTATTATTTTTGTTTGCGTGTGCTCGTTGAAGACAAACATATGGAAGTAAAAGCAGAAAATGGATTTCTTTATTCTTTTTGGATTTATGATATTCTGTTTAATAATAAATAATATGCAAAGCGAATTAATATCAAGTTATTGACTGTATTTCATAGGTAACGTTTTGATATTAATTAATATCATGATATTCATGAAACGGACTACAAGTGCAAAAAATAAGTTTAACTTATTTTTACTCCACTTGTATAAAACCTTTCATCAATTTTGGTCCTGGGAAAAAATTTTAAAGCTTCTATATTTTATATTACTTTTTTATTTCTTCTCTATTTGTTCAGCATATTTTAAAACTCTTCTTTTAAACTTTTAACATTAATAAACAGATACAAAATAAAATATTTTGTATTAAAAGTTAAATTTAGATGTTCAGACTTTGTTTCAATGTTATTGTTTCAAATGTACTCATGCCAATCTAATATTCGATTCTTTAACAATGAGTCTGACTTTATTATAAATATTTTTCAAACAAATTTTCAACCATTAAATCATAGAATTTAACATATCAGATTTTTTAATGCTAATTAATAAAATACATGTCTGTAGTTTATAGATAAAGCTAATAAATATATTAATTTTCTATTCTAAAATAACTAAACTTTATTAAATGCACAAATAAGTTAATTTACTTTTTTAACTGATTAATAAATCAGTTTTTAGTCATTATTTATGTGAGATTTTTATATTACATTTTACTTTGCTAGCGATTGGCGTATTTCATTTTAAAAGAAAAATCCCCAGAAGACTTCAAAAGTATGAAGACGGAGGTATGTATTTAAAACTTTTTTAAGCATTAGACACATTTAGTGCATCATTAAACAATAGACGTACTGACTTTTTGAGTCTTAATGAATTTTCAGGAAGCCCTGCGATGGTTAGAGACATCATCAACGATTGCGGCTGAGAAATATCGGGATTTTTTGATAAAGCATGGCCATCGATGCTTCAGAGAAGTATGGCTTTAATAATTTATGTTGATAAAAGGAACTAATTATTTTCTGCATTTTGAAGTTTTCTTTGTAAGAAAAATATATATGTTTTGCAAAAAAAACCCCTATAAAATTTAGACCTGTTGTTGCTGTTACTTATGGCACTTTACAAGCCCACTGACAAAATCTGTCAGCGATTTCTGCTGAAATAAGCTTCTCTTGTTTGTTCAGTAGCGACAAAAAGGGCCAATAGTACGACTTAACTATTTCATACTTCACATTCGTTTGTACAACCCATTTTTTTATTTGGGGGTGGCGTACATTCGTAAAATTCACATAGAAGAATAATTATGCTTGAACCGGGACTCGAACTTGGAGACCCAGATCCCGGAGAAGACACTCTTCCCCTATGCCAGGATGACGGCAAACCTAAGGCTACTAACAGAAAACAATATTTTTAGTTTAGCGGTTTCATACGACAACCATTTAAATGGATCTTGTTGTTAGGTGAACAGTCATCAAGCAGTTTATAATTTGATTGTCAAATATATCTAACATATACTGTCAGAATACCCAGATTTTAATATCTAGGGCTTGCGGTTTTTTAAGAGTCTATCATCCCACTGTTTTCTTAATTTCGTATGACCCCTTATGTTTACATTCTGTATTTTTGAAGCCCTTGAAATTTCGTTCATTGATTTCAAAACTTGTTTGCATTTTAAAGTCTTTCTCTTCTGGATTGATTTAAATTGAAACGATATCATTGTTTCACAACATAATCAACACCATGGCTCTTGTGCCAGAAAAATACAAACAATTCAATCCAATCCGATCCAGTATACTGGCTGTTACTGGCTTATTAAGATACCACCACAATACTCCCCCACCAGTGAGTCTTCGAAAAGACGAACGATTTTGTAGAGATAAGCGTTATGGCGAGCGTGATTGAGTTGCTGCTCCAAGTGAGTCTGTCGACTTTTGGTAGCGCCAAGCATTATGGCGATAATTATTTATTTCTCATATTATTTAAAACACAAGCTGAAATTTTTATGTTAATACTTCTGTTAGTTTTTGAGATATTACGTTAACGGTTTATGCTTTTTATGAAAACTAAAATTTTGAGAAAATTGAGATTAAAGACAAATTTTAGCTGAACACTATGTTCTGTTTAAAATTTCCCTGGGTGATAGCTCAGGCCTTTCTTTTCCTAAGAAATATAAGCTATTTTAGATAGAAGAAAGTCTGAACTGCTATAAGTAATTTTAAAAATTCGTCAACGTGGTCAATAACCAATGTTTTTAACGTAATTGGATACCTTAACTCTTATAATTATAAGAATTTATCTCTATTTCTGAATTTTGCATCTATATGCCTCCAAAATAACATTGATAAATACTATATCAAAATTTTGGTTTTAATGTGAAAGCAGAAATGATGCACAGTTCACTCTATATATTTTCATCAAATCAAGATCATAGAATTGATAGAAAGTTTCTGTACTAATTGTTTTTACTTTTCTTTAAAAGAGAAGCTTTTTTTTATTTTTACGAATTTTAAGCTTTTATATTCAGTTTGATTTCTATTTTTCATAACGAAAGAAAATGAATTTTGAATTTAAGCTAAGTTAAACATCTGTCTACTGGTTTTTATGTCATTATGGTTGCTGCCTTTTTATGAAATTATCATTTAGCTGAAATTAATTTGTTGGTATTCTGTATGACTGACAATCATATAATAATTTTCTATAGATGGACATTCATTCATTTACTTGGAAAACAGATCCACAATCCCTTGTGAAGTTATTACAGGTGAATATTGATTTATTTTGATTTTTCTTTGCATTCATTTTATTTGGTAATAAATGCTCAGATCGATTTTAATTTCTTCACCAGTCTTTGACTTTTCAAAAGCATAGAAAAATGAACTCAAATGGAATTTTAAATATTAATTTGGGAACAAAACAAAAAATAACAATACTTGAATTTATTTGATTTTAATTTTTAAAAATACTTTAACAATAAAGTTTGCCAGGTATGATATATCGGCATAAATGCGTTTTATGAAATATTTTTTATAGAAAGTGCTGCTATTGTACAAAATCCAAGTGTTATATGAATGCCATCAATATAGCAGACATTTAAAATTATCTGCAAGATTTTAATTGGACCAGAAATATTAGAAATAAATTCCTTTTTCATATGAAAGGAATGATAATCAATCTTTTTTTTCACAAATTGAAATCTTTTTTTCACAGAATTTAGTTGGAAATATAACAGAAGACAAAGTTGAGAAAAAAGAAGAGGATTTTGAGAAACTGATATCGGGGTTGAAATGTCCAATGACTTCCAGTAGCAAGTAAGAGAAAAAAATAGACCTTTAAAATTTTTTAAAAATGCTGTTGCGATGATTAATAATTTTTTCTGCATCATTTTCAGATTCGCTTTGAAAATGTTTCTTCCAATGTGTAGAAAAGCTGTGAAAAACAGAGAATGGTCTAAGGTATTTAAATTCATATCTATTTTTAACAGACTTTTGAAATTTCGTTTTCTTTCGTACTAACAATATACATATAGTAAGTAGTTTTCCCACTGTAGGTGATTTTTGTGATTTAGATAAATAGCTTCAAGACTTTTTTGCTTGCTTGATAATTTTAAAAGTTGCTTTATGCAGTTAAACAGCATTGCGCTGTCTAAATATTAAATAGATAAAATCAATTTCTTATTCCTAATAATTTCTATGTATTAAGATAGCTAAACTAGTTTGTCTTTCTTTAAATCGGAAAAATTTGAGTAATGTGAAATTTCTAAGAGAAAAAGTTAGTAAATTTATAGCTGAATTCTCTCTCGTATGTTTTTAAATTGCATTTAATAGAAAAATATTGAATAAATAAATGAGGCAATTCGAAGGTGAATTTTTAAAAAAATATTTATACTTTTTAATATAATATAATGTATGACACATATTTACTATCCATATTGAATGAAAAAACAAGATGCGACATTAAAATTTATCAAGTTATATTGGATAAAACTCTTACAAAAATTTCAATATTATAGTTTATAAAGGAGATAAGATGACATTTTTCTTTTCTTGCTATATGACTGTAAGTTTCCTTTCTTAGGTTTAAAAATTAATGTGGTGGTCTTAAAAGTAGATCATGGGATAATTAATACCTTTTATTTATACTAATGAAAGTAAATGAAACTACAAATTTTCTTTGAAAAAGAAAAAAAAAAATTTCTTCTGACAATATTGAAAGAATTAAAAATTAGAAATTATTTCATTAATAATCAGTTAGCATATGTAAGGAAATACAATTTAAAATCAAGAGAAAAATCAACACATATTTGAAAATATAGCTTTCATAATGTCGTTTTATTCCTCATTTTCATAAATTGTTGTGTTTTTTCCATGTTTTTTTTTCATAATTTTTGTGAAATCGGCAATATATCATTGGTAACATATTGAAATACTTCATTTTTTATTTTATATGATTATAAAACACAAATATTTACTATTATAGCGCAGATAATTATAATCATAATGATGAAATTATATTTAATAGTCCATTATTATGCGAATCTTGAACGAGTGGCGAAAAGGATACAGAAGACTCGCCAAGTTGATGGTTCAAGAAGGTCGTATTCCAGATGAAGATCTGCTCTTTTACATGAACTTGGAAGAAATAAAAGAATTACTTGAGACGAGATCACCAAAGATTATTTCGAAGTAATTCCAATTAAAAGATTTTATATTGAAATCACATAAATGCTAATGTAATTAATATCAAAGTGTACATTATATATGTGTTCACTGTCTAGAGAAAATGTATAACTTTAATAATGATATCCATTTGATGCCATATAAAACGTTTCGTTCAGATAGGAAATCACTATTATTTTTTTGTTGCTTTAGTTGATCGAAATCGTAGTTGGAAATTATTAAATAATCTTTTTTGTTAAAAGTTAATATTTTTTAATTCATCATTTTTGGTCAAATTTATAAGCAATCATTTAATGTAAATTTTCACACTAATTTTGTTTTCAATATTTAGGGCTATTCATAGGCGAAGACGTCAACCAATTATTGATAGGTATATTTTTCCAGAAATAAATAAAGGTTTTCCAGTACCGGTAAGTTCTTTAGCCTTTTGATATGTTCTAGATGTATAGTAAATCTTACACATAAATCTTCGAGACGTATATGAAAATTCTTATTTTTAAGGATAAAATAAATTTGCTTCGTTACATTTTCAATCAATGATTTTTGAAATGCGAGTATATTTTTTAAAAAAAAGTTAAAATGTCAGAGAAAATGATAGAATGACTATTTTAATATTAATATTATATTTTTTTTTAAATACTGGTTTTTGTATAAAAATGTTTATCATTGCAGAATTTTTCATTAATAAATTCAAATGTAAAAACAATTGATTCTATTGGCGTTATTGATATTTTACTTCATTTAAAATTGAGGATAATATTAAATTGAATTATTTTTCTAAATTTTTATCGCTTCAATGGAATAAATTTTTATTGATAAAACATTATGTCTGATGATATGTATCTGATATGGATTTATTTTTTATTGCTTTTCAGACATTATAGTAATATTAAACATATATCCTCAATTTTTCAACAGATTAATGCTGAGAAGAAAATTGAAGTGAATACTGATGATAATTTCTCTATGAAAGGTAAATGATGCGATACTGATCACTAATATTGCGTTGTAAAGTTGTAATAAAAATTAGAAGACGTTTTACCTTTTATTGAATTTTAGAAATATGAAATAAATCCTTAATTAGTGGCGTAAATTAATATCTATTCCGAATTTCTAAATGAATTCAGATATTCTGATTTTATATCAACTTATACATTAGAAGTAAAACCATACAACTGAGAAATTATTGTATGCACTGATTTTCTTGAGTAAGCAAAGTCAACATCGTCAAGGTAGATTACATGCATTATGTATGATTCCTCTTACAGTCATACATATCTCAAGGATTATCAATCTAATAGTAGTTCATATCTATGACAGTAATGTCAAAGTCTTCATGACCGATAAAGTGTCTTTTATGTGGTGTATGAATTATCCCTCTTGCAGACATATATAATTCAAGAATTTTCCATCTCATAGAAATGAATATCTTATGACAGCCTTCTTGCAGAAAAAAGTGAATTATTTCTTTCCTGATATTTGAAATCACGGTGTCAAGTTTCAGACTCTATCTAAATTAGGTACCTCGAAAATCATCAACCAAATGATATTGGTTGGTACCTACGGAATTACCATGATGTGTATAAATATGATACTAGATGGTCTGATATGATGCTGGATGGTCCTTTATGAAATACTTTTTGTATGAATAAAATCATATTGGTACTGGACTATTCATTCGTATTTGTCATTTCTTATGATCCCCATTTACCTTAAAATTATAAATATTTACTTGATATATTTTTCAATTCACCTATTATATTTAACTGGACAAAAATACTATTTGAAGGGCAATTACTTTATAATCTTATTGCATGAAATGTTATCATTTTTTAAGACTATCTATGGTTAAAAATTGTGTTGGTGTAAGACTGATTCCCAAAGAAATTACAATTCAATATTACCCTCTAACAACTGTATGTTTGTAAGAACGGCCTTAACTTATACTTTAATCATTGATCTATCGTGGAATAGGAATCTAGAGCATTTCTGCACATTAATTTTTAATGCAATGTTTGAGAATGGCAGAATATTTAGTATTAGCATGAATATAAAGATTAATATTGGTATGATATTAAATGAAGATTTAATATGAATATAAAATATCTATTATTGAAAAACGTGATCGAATTTCTAAACTTCGATTTCAGTTTTACTTCGTTTTACTTTTGTGTGAATAGTTTAATCAAAATATTTCTTTTTTTTTCCGTAGGAATACCTGTTAGTCAAGGAGTAACTACTGGTGTAGTTCGGGTAGCTCTTGATTTAGAAGAAGCATCGCTTTTAAAGGTATATTTGAAAATGAATACAAAATTAGTGTCCCTGATTTCACTCGCAACTAAACAGTGGTTTATTACTAACTTTCAATCATCAAAAGAAACACTAATATTTTTTAATATTATATTTGCTATACTTTATATTTCATAATTAAAGGGACTATTGAATATAATCTGAATAGAAGTTTCAAAATGCCCCTTTTCTTTGTTAGCTCACCATTTAAAAGAATAATGTGTGCAACATGCGATTCGGATGGTTGGGCGGCACATTCTGTTCTAGACATTACTAACTAAGAAATATTTTTCTTCGAACGTAATTTTTCTTCAATAGAAAATAGCTTGATCCTAATTACATAAATCATTCGGCTCTACTGCTTTAACCATCAAACTTCTATCTAATTTCTTGGTCTATCATTGTTGTTGTTTATTGGGTTTTATTGGCGCAAGAGCCATATTTTGGCTAAACTGCGCCTACTTTGTTTATCAAAATTACTTCTATAAATATTCCCATCAGTGTATCGATCGCTTCGAATGGATTAAAACCTTGAATAAATTTTTACTGTGATTGTTATTGTTGTTATTACTTATGGCACTTTATAAGCCCACTGACAGAAAGCTGTCAGCGATTTTAGCCAAAATGAGCGTCTCTTGTTTGTTCAGTAGTGCTAACTAAGGCCAAGAGTACGACTTGACTACTTCATGCTGCTCATTCGCTTGCACAACCACTTTTTACAGGAGGGCACATTCATATAACTTACAGATAGAGTACAGAAGAACAGCCATGCGCGAACCGGGACGCCCAAACTGTGCTTAAATGGTTTATAAAAGAATTAGGCAAGCTTTAGTATTGTCAATCTTATATTTGACAGTAACTTGTAGTATTATAACATTTCCTTCTCTTATTTTATTTTAATTAATTAGCTTACATCCAAATAATTTTACACGTATGTATGATCTTTCTTAATTTTTGCTTTGATTTAGATGTTAATATCCTCTTTTTAAACAATTACATAAATGATCGTTTAATTCAAATTCATGTTTTTGTTATACCTTTCTTCCACTCTTAGTGTTTCCATGAAATAAATAATTTCATTAGAAGTGTTTTATTTTCAGCCAGGGGAAATACTTTTAACTTACAGCACCGATATAGGGTGGTCACCCTACTTCCCTTTCTTAGGAGGCGTTGTCACCGAACTCGGAGGGCTTATATCACATGGTATGCCTAATCATAAATTATATCTACTCTATTATCTACTGTCTAGTATATAATCTACTCTATCTTTGTGCAGTTGGATAAGTTATTTTAAGGAATTTATTGCTACATTTAAGTTCAAATAATGTACATTAATGGTATCTATTTCAGGCATGTAAATTGTTCAATAAATTTGAATGACGAATGATGCTATTGTTCAAAAAATTTGTAAAAACTACAAATTCTATGGTAATTAAAATGATAATAGTATTTTGAAAAGTATTTTTGATTAGGATTGTACCTTTTCAATAAAATAACTGAGTTATTACAGTATTTATAAGCCCCGATCGTCTTTAAATATTTTTGTTCATTAATGTAGATACTGCTTTATTAGTCATTTATTACTTTTTCAATAAATAAATAAACAAAATAAATAAATAAATATCAGTTATTACAGCATTTATAAGCCCCGATCGTCTTTTAAATATTTTTGTGCAATAATGTAGATAGTGCTTTTTTAGTCATAATAAATAAAAAATAAAAAAAATATCCAAAAAGTCACTAAAAATGAATTTTAAAAAAGGAATCATGAGTATGATGGTTAAATTTACTCCCAATAGAAAAAATAAATGCCTAAATCTGCAACTGGTAACAATAAAGGAAGTCAATATGAAAGTTTTACAGTAATTTTTATTTTAAAGATTGCATATTAGTTGGAAAATTTATGATGGGAATAAATTTTAATTAAAAAATATTGTTTCCTTTTACGTCGTATTCATATATTTTTCCTTAAATGAAATGTCAGTTGTGCAATTAACTAAATTGTAATTTCAATTTTAAGATAAAAAATAATTCATCCATCAGCGAGTAGGATTTTTACAAATTATGTAATAATTCTAATATGGTATTAAAATAATAGGAACCAGTCATTTCTAAAATAGATTGCAGTTTCCGTTAAAAACAATTAAACCACCCAATCAATCTCTTTTTGGATTCATTCAAATAGAATCATTTTAAACTGTATTAATTTCTGTTGTCGCAAAAAAAGATTATTTCATTATAAATAATCTTATATAAATAATAAAGATTGCTTGAAATATGAGTAATGATTATCAAAGCTATAGATATTTAACAAAAATAAGTTTTTGCTAAATCTTTAGAGGATTTAATTACAAATTAAAAAATTTAAGGATTTAATAACAATTTTAATTATTAATTTGATTATTTGTTTAGATTCTCCTGTTGTTTTTGAAAAGGAATGATTAAAGAATTAATTTATAATAATTAATCAATAACAATTATTATAAGCAATTATTTTCATTTATAAAGCACTTTCTTTACAAAAAAGGATAAAATGTATTCATTAAAAATTAAAACAGAGAGGAAATTTTTTGGCATTTATAAAAGGAAGTTAGTTCTAAAATCTCGAAAAAATGTGATGCGACTCAATTTAAAGCAATGTTAATTTCATAATCTCTGATATGCCATTTTACATGATCTAGATTACCAGCGCCTTTGTGAATTTTTGATTTTCTGAAAATGTCGGATCCTATTTTTTATATATTATATAATGATATATCAAAGATCTTAGGAGTGTATCAATTTAGAAATATTAAATTATCTAATAGTTTCGCTTTTTCATGTAGGTCAGCCATGCTTCAAAATCATTTCCTAGTAACTATGAAAATGATTGAAAATAATAACAAAATTTATTTTTATTTATGAAGTCAAAGTACATAATGAATACTTTTAAATTTAGTAGATAAGAAACATGCGGAATCAAAGAAAACCATCGGCATTATTACATCGAAATGGTTTATGTCAAATTTTTCAAATCCATTTATATATAATAAGACAGCGAGCAAAAATATCTATATCGGCTCCTAAACTTTATTTTATTGCTGAGTATTGTTGACACAAACGGATATAGTATGTAGTTAATGAATCTCAGTTGTTACATTCATAGTTTCATGTTTTGCTGTACGATGTTTTAATATAAGGCATTTTAACATAACACCTATACAAAGTTATTCATTTTCTTATGTATTGTAGGTGCAGTTGTAAGCAGAGAATATGGTCTTCCATGCATTGCAGGATTACATGGAGCTACGCAATTGTTTAAAACAGGTATTTAATGTTTTTGAATTAAACTGAAATGAGAAAACTTTCAAATAATATTTATTTATAATTAAGTAGAATATCTATCCAAATTTCCTCACATAAAAATTCGTAATAAATGTCTTTTATAACTATAATCCGCTTTATACTTAAATTGAACTATAATTTTATTAAATTAAATAAAATTATAATTAATTTTCTGTACTTAAGGGTTTTACTATTTTACTCCTTTGGTAAATTATTGAATATTTAGAGTATACAAGAAGAATCAGTTCTTCAGATTTTGCATATTTAAGAAATTTACAAATATTTTCTTTTCGTTTGTTAGTTATTGATTATTAATTGATTTCGATATCAAATACCATCATGAAGAGAAATGAATTTATAATGAGAATTGTCTATTTCCCTTTTAGAATTTTAGAATCAAAATGGAATTTTTAAAGAGAATTATTTATTTCACTTTTTAGAATAGAATGATTAGAGAAACAAAGAGGAGACAGTATTTAATCTAGCAAATTTTGACTATTTTTTACGTTCATCTATAAAAGCAAATTTCATTAAAGAGGATCTTAATTTCTAATAAGAGGACTGTTCTTTATTGATTACTTAAATAAACTATTTATTATTTAATGTATTCATCTTTAATTAAAGATAACTTTTAAAAATTAAAATATAATTAAAAAATACATGTATAAATTTGTGTAGGTTTTACAAATATTTGTTTTCCAGTCGAGAGAATGCTTAAAACACCTTAAGTATAATAGAAACTATCATTAATTATTTAATTACCCCCAATTGAATTCTGTCCCCGGATATGAATTAATCCTTATTATCCATTATTAAAATTTATCAACACTCTTAATATCATTCAATAGTTTGTAGAAAAATGTTTCCAATAACGACACGAAACCTGAAGCTTACGAATATTTTGAAAAATATCTTTAATAAACTCATTAAAATGAATATTTTAATTCTCTCTCTCACTCTCTCTCTCTATATATATATATTATAATAACAACTAAATATCATCATTTTCAAAAAATTTCATTTGCATCTTTTAAAACTAATTTTGATCGATATATAAATTTTCTTTTATCTGAAATGTCTGCAAAGAAAATATATTTTACAATATCTAGATTAGAAATCTCATTTCTAGCATATAATTTTATTTGTGATAAAAATAGAAACATAATGATAAAAAACTTTTTTTAAAATTGTGTTTTCTTAAATTCACTTTTTATAACATTTTTTTACTATCTTGCGAAATATCTTGTATTTAATGAATTCTGTCGCTTTTTTTCATTCAAATTGTTTCTTTCTAGGTGATTATGTTGTTTTGGATGGAAACAAAGGAATTTTACAAAGGCTACCGAAACCAGAAAATAAGTGAAAATTTATCATCAATTTATCTTCATATTTTTCACTGGGCAATTAATAATTTATGTCAGCTAACAACGCCATCATTCTTTTCAAAAAGAAACTCTCATGTGACAATCTAATCACATTTATTAACAATTTATATAACATATCATTATCAAATGTAAAATCGTTATACGATTTTCTTCTGTATTTATAATGAAATAATAAATGAATTCGTGTCTGACTGGTATTATCATCCTGTATTTCCCTAATTTTTAGTGACATAGAGTATAAATCAAATTTTTAAAAACAAATTTTGAGAATGGATGCAGAAATGTAGTCAAGTCAGTTTTACATTGCATTGCGCACACAAATATTGAGGGCGTGCATTTGAGGAACAGACTACTAATTTCTGAGCAATAACGACTAGAAAATTAAATCGTTTTTGCTACATATCAAGCTACAATAAAGGATTTCCAATACTTAAGGATGGTTTCCTTCAAGAATCTTCAATAGATTTAGTAAGGATTGGCCATTGTTCTCTCACTCCACAAGGCGATATTTCACCAAATTTTGCATCCCGGGTTCCAAGGTCATCCCCTAAGAGCATTGATCGGAGAAAAAAAAGAGGAACGGGATTGAAGAAGCAAGAAGAGAACAGGAAAGGACGCCATGTCCAGTAGTATTGGTTGATGGATGAGAAATTATTCTTAAACTGCCAAAGCTGTACATTCCACAGTTAACCCATACACATGATGTAAATTTCTGTAATTAAAATTATAGCATAAAATCTGACTGTGATTTCTGTTCATGCCAACAGGCAGTTGATCATATCTATATGAAATGACAAATTAACAGAACGGTCAACAATAAACTTTCATTTTATTGTAATACTTGTTTTATATTGAGTTTTTTAGTTTCGTGCAACTGATATTTGTGCATAATTGTCCTACAAAGAATTATAATCACCTTTTATACATGGCTGGATTAAAAAAAAGCAGTACGAACTACCTTTTGGCCTACAGTATCATTCCCACAATGTCTGTCACATATTCATTTGTAACAATCACTTTTACAATCACGTATTCATATATAACAATTATTTTTACAATCACTTATTCATATATAAAAATATTTCTGTACAATGAAAAACTTTACATGGAACCATGAAGTGTTTCACAGAATTTTTGATTCGACTGCACTTGTTAATACAAATCATGTTTTCTTTGTTTGTTTTAAAATTGAATCTATGCATTATGGATTTAAACGGTTAATTGATATTTCTCTTTTTAAATAGCTTTCATAATTCTTAATCAATTAAAAACTCTTCATACATACGTAAATTAAAAATGAAGGATTATTTCTACCTAGGCAGACTTGAATTTTAAAGTATTAATATTTTAAATAGCTTTCATAATTTCTACTCAATTAATATAACATACGTATTATAAAATTTTAAGTCACCATGTATCATGAGTAAAATAAACATCGTTATTCAATTTTATATAACTAATTTTTTGAAGATGTCATTTAATTTACAATGACTGGTAACATTCTTTATATTATCCAAGGGCATATAAAAATTCCTAAACGCATGTAAAATAGTTTCATGCAATGTGATGATAAGGCTGACCAGATATAAATACAAATATTTGATAAAAGTCCGAAAAATAAGATACAATCCTAAAGTTTAGACAAAAAAAGACGAATTTCTTTCAACAAACCTAACTTCATATACAAAAATATTATTATTATATAGATAGGTTGATTTTGTCAGTGTAGCAATATAAATTGCATTCAAAACAACTATAATGACATGTAGAATCAAAGTAATAAAGTAATCTCGCTTTTAAATGTAATAATAACTCATCTAATATGAATAATTTGAAATTAAGAAGTATCCGTTTTGCTTTCCTCTTTCACTTAAAATCTTTTTGTTTACTTTTGGAATGAATTTTTCAATAATAATATGAATTACTTATATATTTTTTTAAAAAAATTGTGCGTTAAATTTGTTGGAAAAACCTTTATGAACAAAAATATAAAAATCCTTGTCATTGTTTTGAGAATTTGAAGAAATATGAAGATATAACTATAACTGAAAACTGTTAATTTTAAAAGCTTGTCAAATGATTTGTTAAAATTCTTGCAAATAAAAAATTCCTTCTTGACTTAAAAATACCATATATTTCTATCCTTTTCTGAAAAATTGGGAATAGAATGATATATGACATGATGTTTTCATTTTTTACTATGCATCCTTAAAAAAAACTGGAAAATCTTTTTTAAAGAGAGGATAGCTTATTCTGCTGTTCAGGATCTATAAAAAATATAGATGAAGTTATTATATTTAATATGGATAAATATTATATAGTTAGAAGTACATTTTCTAGTAAATTCAAAATGTCTGCCATAATGACATAGATTATAAGTTCGAGTTCCTTAAAACAGGCATTCATTTTGAACTAGTTTTCAGACATTTCATTTAATGTATTATCTGGCACCCTTTTAAAATTAAATAGAAATTAATAAGTTGTTATTTTCTATTTTCTTTTAATAGTCAACAATCGTTAATATGTATATTATTCCTGAAAAATAGAAGAAATATCATTCAAACCATCGATAGAGATATGGACACATGGTCTGTTAATGAATTTGTCTTAATAAAATTTTATAGACCGAAGAATGAGACTTATTTCCTTGTAGATGTATATAAGAAAAGTAGAATCAGAGAGTTTAATAAAATGACAGTCTTGTAACAAGTAAATAAAATGCCAAGTCACAAAGTTAAAATGTAATTGTTTATTTTAAATATATAATATAAAAATTTATATAACAATTATACATCCATTGAAGATATGACAAGAAAGAATCTGAATTGAGTTAAAATGTGAGCAAAGAATCACACAATGTATTTAAGAGTTCATATAGAAGAAATATATAATGTAATGAAAAAAAAAAAATCCATTTGCTAGCAAATAAGCTCATGATCATCAGACACAAAAATATGAAACTAAATGAATGAATTTTCACAAATCTTCTGGCTTAGTCAATCGTTGTAAAATTCCTTTCGTTCCATCCAACTGAACATAGTCACCTATAAATAAACGGATTTAATTTGAAAAACATGATAAAAAAGTGGTTTAATTAAAAACAAAATACGTGATAAAAAACATTATTTATCTGGAAAATCGAAAACTCTAAAGTAGGAGTTGAATAATAGTGTACTTGGATTGCAAAGAAATTTGAATGCGAAGCAAATAGCTGATTTCTGAATCATTTCTTTCGACTTCAAATTCGGAAAATACTCTTAACACATTAAAGGCGGGAGTCGTAGTACTACGATTTATCGCCGCGTTACCTAGCATACTTTCGTCAAGATCCCTTGCCTTTAATGTGTTAACATTATATAAATTTATACTTTATCTTCCTCTCATAAATAAATAAATTAATCGCTAAAAAATATTATGGAGTTTATATTCCATACTGTTCTCTAAACATATTACTCATATTTATCAAAGCATCCAAACTTGATGACATCCAATCTGAGACTTTAGTATTTTAAATAAAAAACAAAACAAAAAGAAACACTTTTCACAGGGTTAAATGCCACAATGGCCACTTACTTAAAAATTTAATATATTGGGTTTTTCTTTGATTTGTGATGAAATGAAAGTGTGCTCACATCATTATGTTCGAAATTTCAGAATAATTTTACGTTACGAAAGAATCTTACGTCAATAATCTTACAGTAAGGAATGAGTAATGTTGTACTTTAATTAATTTGATAATTAAATTTATGGAGAATTTTCTGTCAATAAAAATTAAGCGTTAATAAAATACCTGTCTTGAACTGCTGCGTCGCTCCATGCATTCCCGCTATGCATGGAAGACCATATTCTCTGCTTACCACAGCTCCTAAAGAGAGATAATAAGGAGTAGTAATAAGGAGAAATTGCAAGAACCATAAAAGGAGCAGTAAATAATGTTTCTTTAAAATACATGAATATATATTTACCACATTCTAGAAGAGTGTAATCTATTTTGGTTATTTGATGGATAAAATAATTTCGCTTTTTTCCCCCTTTTCTTTTTGGAAGTTGCGAATCTTTTCTAACATTTTTTGTTCCTCATTTGAGTTTCATCAACCAGAATGTTCAATTATGAGTCAATGTAAATTATAGAAAACTAATCTATTCTAAATTTTATGAGTAACTTTATTTTTCTTATTAAAAAATATAACAGATGACAAAACTTTAAAAACAGATTGACATTTTTATTAATATAATTTAGCTACGTAAATACTTCATTGCATAAATATTTCACTGCATGTTGTATAAAAATATTAATTTTCGGTTAAAGAAATCTTAATATTAAAATATTTATTTTGAATAATGAAGCTGAGGTAAATTTTGTTTGAATAAATTACATATCAAATCATTAGAATATATAAATGCAGGTTGAAAGGGTTTTCTTTAACTTAAGAAATTCATTCTTTTTTGGCTTTATAAACTTCAACCAAAGGATTTACAAAAAAAAAAAATCTCTTATGAAAGGTGAAAATTTTTTTCCTACGTCTGAGTTGATTTCATTTTGTATTCGATTCAAGTATTTCCTCATCATTTGAACTTAAACTTCTCTATGAAAACAAACTTACTATTCAATACCAATAAAAAACAGCTTGAGAGTAAAGATATTTAATTTCAAACTAGCTGCTTCAGTGAATTTCGAAATTAAAAGAAAATAACTCGAAACATACCATGTGATATAAGACCCCCTAGTTCTGTGACAACGCCTCCTAAGATAGGGAAATAGGGAGACCATCCTATATCTGTGCTGTAAGTCACAAGAATCTCACCTGGCTATAATAAAATTTAAATTATTAATCAATGTACAATATGCTAAGATAATAATTTTTATCAGTATTTGATGTACAATACTCTAATTTATCAGAGATGCTTCTTTTAGTATCTGTCATTTTTTAGCTATGTGTTAAGCTAAAGTTATTTGTATGAAGGTGAAAGATACAATATTTTGTTTAGGATTCGTTTTCAAACAAACTGTTTGTCTTAATGAGTTATTTCCATAAAATTAATGTTTTTCTTTCTGTTTTAACATAGAAACCATAAAAAATACTTGCCCGTAATTCTAAATGCATAATCCAATATCATTTAAGGCTGTATTTGAAAACATTTAATACACAATTACAAATTATTTAATTGATCTCATTTGATTTCTTCAAGATCATTTAATGAAAAAGCATTTTTTCTCTATTTGTTTTCTTTTATAAATTTTTAAAATTAATTTATTAAAGAACTAAACGTAAGAAATTTTAAAAAGTTTAATACTAAATATTTGATGATAGAAATTTAACTGTGGAGTTTTCGTCAACACAAAGCCTTTCCTCGATTATCACACTTCAATCTGTTCTTGACGCACATTTACAGTCAGATAAACATCAATTGAACAAGCTATAAGTTTGATAATATTCCAAATGGTAGCAATAATGCTGAAAATTTAATTGAATGCATTATTAATTTCGTATCCTAAATGCTCTGAATGTCAAAATAATGCTACTACGATACCTTCAAGTACTGTCAGCATTTAGAATATAAAACACTATCGTGAAGACATCTCGCATAAAACAGATTGTGTATAGGGTAACTTTTACTTGCGCAGAGCAATTATCAGTAAAAGCTCCCTATCTTATTACTATAGTGTAATTTAGTATCACAAATAAACGAAATCAGCAAAAAGGTATAGGATATTAGATTCTACAAATTCTTGTACAGAAACATCGAAATATCTAACATGGGACGCAAGATATAGCATGTGTTAAGTCAATCAATCTTCAATTCCAGATTACCTTTAATTCTTCAGAATTCGATCACGAAATCGAATCTGTGGCATCAGGCTTCTGTTATACCTAGATTAATCTCTAATGAGGTGAAATAAATATTTTTAATCATCTATAATCATACCTGTAAAAGAGAAGCTTCTTCTAAATCGAGAGCCACACGGACTATACCAGTAGCCACACCTCGACTAACAGGCAATCCTAAGAAAGAGATATTTATTAGTAAAACTATTCACTCAGGTATACATTTCTTTAGATTTCACTGTGTAGAATCGGATATTCTATTATAGTAGGTAAAATTCTATTAATAATAAATAATATTTTTTTTTTCATAAAAAGGAAGGATTTTATTAAATGCATTGACTATGTCATCAAAATCCTAACAAACAGAACATATTTATTTAAATTTGAATATTAATAGACCATGAACTTTATATTAAATTTTACTTACCTTTCATAGAGAAATTATCGTCGTTGTTCACGACAGTTTTATTTTCTGCATTTATCTGTGAAGTAATAAAAGAAATCAGTATAAATCAATATGTACGAGAAACTAGTGAAAATAAAATACTACAATACAATTCCACCTGAACTTACAAGGCGTGTTCAAATGAAAAGGTGCGAAACGTAGCAAAAAATAATCGTTAATATATTTGCCTATGTTACTATAGGAGAACGTAGCTAGACATCTAGGGATGCGATTGGAGTCTCCTGCGAGATAGGAGCATGCGTGAGTGCCCACGAATGCTCCTTATGAACAGCGCCATCCAATTGATGTGGCAGTGCATGTGATGACAGAGATAGCGGGACACCCCCGACCGGCCGACTGTAAAGTCTTAGGCACAGAAAAACCGGAGGGCCCGCGTGAAAAAATACCATAGCGCTCTCAGAGTGATCCCCAAACTTGCTCAAGAGCCCGACAGAATCAGCCGACAAAGCAGACCCGCGAATTATTAACCCCAGAGGTCCATCGACCAGAGCCTTTAGACCTGTAGTCATCATGCCCTGTGCATGTGATGACAGGTGGGCATTCTTATTGCAAAATTCTATATTCTGACGTGTACTGTGAGACACTCCAAAGACTACGCATATCCATCAAGAACAAAAGACCAGGGCTACTCATGGAAGGTATGGTTCTGCTCCATGATAATGCATGTCCACATACCTTAAGGTCACACACGAGGAACTGGGCTAGCTCAAATAGGAGCAGCTCGACCATTCGCCCTACAGCCCGGACATGTCGCTCAGCGATTTTCATCCTTTTGGTCCCCTCACAAAAAATTCGGAAAGGGAAGAGTTTTAGCTCGGAAGGCGAACTCAAGGAATCTGGGATAGACTGGGTTTCGTCATGGTCATTCAGGGAATAAGAAAGACTTTGGTTCATTAATCTAAAGCATCATTGTGCTCAGGCCTATGGTGAATACTTTAAAAAAAGTCGTCATTTATATAGTATCGTTTCATACCTTTTATTTGAATATCCCTAGCATTATAAGTAGTTACATATTACTAATATTTATATTATTATTATTATCAATAATAACATAATATTAATGTTTAATATTATTAAATAGTTTAATAATTTAATAAAAATAATCTTTTTACTAATTTTAATAATATGTAATTCGTTAAATATTAATACTGGAAATAAATTGACAGAAATATATCTAAACAATTTTTTTGTGGATAAAAATATACAGCAATCAACAATATTCATCTCTATTAAGTTTTGACTGGTATATATAATATTTATCAAAACATTTAAAAAAAAATCACACTCAAAAGCTTATTTTAAAAATATATGTAAAGTCTTCAACATAGATATGCAATCTTTCTGAATAGTTAAATGAGACAAAGCTGTTTAATTTTTCTTACGTAACAGTTTATTATATTTATATAAATATACAAAACTTACTGGTTTTGGGAAACCTTTAATAATTTCTGGAAAGATGTATCTGTCAATAATTGGTTGACGTCTTCGCCTATGATTAGCCCTAGCGGAAGAATAACCAATACGTAAATTCAAATTAGAAATAAAGAATATATTAGAAAAATATTTGTAAAACAATATTTAAATTACTATACTTCTGTCTAAGGGTTTTCAGAAATTTTCGATAAAATTAACTCACTGGAAAAATAATAAATTGCACTAATAATAATTGCATCGAAAAAATAAAACGCACAGCATTGATATTTTCTGAACAAGGAGTATTTAAAATCTTTCCTTTAATACAAACTGAAATAAAAATCATGGAACCTATCTCTAAAATTATACGAATAAAAAAAATAAAACAAATTGATGAAATGTTTATCAAATTTTTTTATAATCAATCATTTTAACGAATTTTATTAAATGAATAGGATTTTTTATTATTTTTCATGGTTAAAGAAGTTCTGTTCTTGTATGAGAAAATGAAAATTTTGCTTAGATGTAAAATATAAAAGTAGTTTAAATCGAATTTCAAAAGATATAATTTTCAATTTGTATTTCAGTCCTAATTAAATTTTCTGGACGCATTGATTGAATGGCTTTCTGAATTGTATTTTCGCGTAAGTCAAAAGTTTCAAAATAGTTTTATTTTCAAATGCAAAATGTAACTTCATTAAATAGCAAAAAAAAAAAAAAAACCTTTTGCTTCCAAATATTTAAAACATGTGTAATTTTTTCAGTCAAAGAATTAAAGGGAACAATAAAATTTGAAATAAACAAAAATAAACTAAAGCAGGCAATTTTATTTGAATCTTTTCATAACCAAACGGTTTATATTCACTAAAATACCGTTATAAAATGCATCATTCGATAAAATAAATATTTGTAGGATAAAAAGGGAAAAAGTGCATCGTAATGTTTCTTATTAAAATAATATTGTAATTGATTTCAATTCTTTTACATATTCCGGGTACCTCCTTTTTTGAAGATATAAAATGAAATTAGTAATAAAAATTTCGGTGAAGCATTAAAAAGAAAAAGATTTATGTTTAACACAAAAAAAGATTTTTTTATTATTTTGAGTTTTTTTAGCTCATTAAAAGTCAATTTTAATTCAGAGAAACATAAAATTCCCATGAAAATTCAGTAAGTGTGCATAAAAATATTTCTAAAAGATTAGCAATTAATTGAATTACAATGTTATGCAAAGTTTTGTTGTAATAATTTTTCATCGTTTAATAAGAAAGGAATAATATGAAAAACTAAAAATTAAGTCACCTGAAATATTTTGAAATTTAAAATATATATATATCTTTTAATTTTTTTAAAAATAATGCATTTTATTTTAAAAATTGTTAAAGACATTTGACATATTTATAGTTTAATATATGTGCATATAAATTTCAGAATCCTGAACTAAATAATTCCCATAAGTGTCTAATAGAGACTACTGTTCTCTTAAAAGTTTCCCACTTGTAAATTTTCTAAAAAGTAGTTTCATTCAAATTGATTAACAGTCAAGTATAAATTCATGATTCAAAACAATTTATATCCAAAAAATATTTTAATTTGCAACAATTATTCTATTTATAAATTTTCTTGTTGCGACTAAAGTTAAAAGCAGTCTATGTTAATTCATTATGTAAATAACATATTATAACTACTTCGAAATGATTCTTGGCGATCTTGTCTCAAGTAATTCTTTTATTTCTTCTAATGACATGAAAAAGAGGATGTTTTCGTCGGGAATTCGTCCTTCTTGGACCATCAATTTGGCGAGTTTTCTGTAGCCCTTTCGCCATTCATTGACACTTCGTATAAGAAGAGACTGTCGAATAAAAATTCATTTCATTTAAGGCCATTGATTTTGACAATATAATATTAGAAGGAAAATAATCGTCCCTTCTAAATATATGTAATAAGGCAATTAAGGGAAGATTTTGAGAATTTTAATGCATTTCCCTTCCCTAGATAATTTTAAAGAACTGCACGTGTTCATTAAAATATGAAATATTTCACCTAAAATATGAATAATCTTGCAATAATTTTTTTGTAAAGTTAGAAACGTAAATGAGAGATATTAGTTGTGAGAAATTCTTCACAGCTTACTACAGACTTGTTTTGTTTTTACATTCTTTATTGAACCTCAAAAAAATAAAATGTTTTAGTAAATGTATCAATTATTTATGATTAATCTCTGTTATTAATTAAATGCTAAACTGACAATTCTTCCAGAGAAGTACATTAAATTTATTAGATTTTCAGCTTTTTAAGAATTTGGAAAGCGTACCATTTTGGAATACTCCCGTCCCATAATTTAATTAATCCATATTTTGAGAAATATGACTTATTAGTATTAATTACATTAATTATTGTTACATTTATTAGTATTAATGATGTGCATCATAATTTGGCTTATTAGTATTAGATGAATTATTATTTGATTATTAATATTAATTAAAAGCATCATTATTTGATTTATTAATATCATCATAATTTGACTTGTTATTAATAATTAGGTTTATACTATTTGACTTATTAGTCATGTATCGTCAGGAGAAGTACACTCGTTTTTTAATATTTAAACATTTGGAAAGTGCATATTTTTGTACTAGTTACTCACTTATCGTAATTTGACTTACTAGTATTGTGTTAGTTTAATAAAAGCTACGGAATTTATTTTTACATGGAGAATATCTACGCAGTTACTGCGATTAAAAATTGATCAAGGATATAATGCTCTTAAACATGAATGCACATTAAAAAAAATAGTGCAGAGGTTACGTAATTCTGCTACCTTCTCTTTTGAGACAGCAGATAGCATTTCCTTATTAACATCAAGGTTTATTTCCCATATCCTTCTTGGGATCATTAATAGTTAGTATTCTGAGTGTTCGAGTATTTTCGTGTTCATGTTTGTTTTGCCTCTGAAATGTGGAACTTAGAAAATAATTAAATAAGTGTTCCTGAAACTTGTCTATTTTTTTCATCTATTTCAATGAATTTATAAGAAATCTAGTCCAGCTACAAAATTTGGTTTATTATTTAAATTATTGAATTTTTGTCATCTCTACAATTCAGTAATTAAACTTAAGTGAATTCCAATCTAATCATAGAGAAAATATTAAATATTTGCAAAGAAATAAAAAGAACACTTCGTAATTGGGGATTTAAATTCTTTTTAAATAATGAAAACCAAATCATCCCATGGGTTGATAAACCTTTCCTTTAAGTTCTTATGATAATATCAAGCTTGAAAGAAATTTTACAAGGATATGACATTATCACTTTTGATTTCCTCTGAACCATTAAGAAACGAAGAAGTTATTAATGGGTGCTCTATATGTGCTCTAAAATTCTTTCCAATTATTTATCTTTACATTTTTCTAAAAGTTTTTAAAATATAATTGTTAGCTATTTAAAAGTTCGAATAATTGAACGAAAAATTATCATTATTAATTAGTGACACATTAGAATAATTTATGTTTAAGCAAAAGGATTGCTGTCGAAGGAAATCTAATGTTTTTAAAGATGAATCATAGTTTTATTTTACATTTATGCTAAATGAAAGAATTCTGTTAATCTATAGTATTTTTAAAAGATCTTAGTTTCAAAAGAGTTATGAATAAGATGCGCAAAAATGATCTTAAAGTGAAAAGTTTATAGTCATGAGTAATTTCCTGTAAAATGCATACAGGATATCCCAAAAAATGGATCCAGCATTTATTTACTGTAATATTGAAGCAAATTACAATTTTAGTAAAATAGATAGACAACTGCATGGATGTACATTGAATTCTGTGTTGATTGATAATAAAAATTAAAATAAAAACTTTTTACAGCTCCCATAGCGAAAAAGTTATAACAGTAAAATATTTTCTTATTTTCCTATGTATACACATAGACTTCAATGCTTATAACATTTACGTTTCCAAAGACACTAAATTGCACATTTCATTGGCTTTGACCACTTTTGTATGCTTCTGACGTATTAGTGAATGTTTCACTGTATAATTCATTAATAATATACATGTCACGCATGTCATGATAATAAGCATTAAATTATTAAATAATCACACAACACATTACGTTTCGACGTCATGACCTAGGGTTGGGCATCCCAGGTTCGAGTCCTGGTTCGGGCATAGTCGTTCCTCCCCCTATATTCTATCTGTGAGGTGTACAGAGGTGTGCTCCTCTGTAAAAAGGGGTTGTGCTAACGAATGTATGTGTCTTCTTCATATGAGCTAGAAGTAAGACTTCTGATTAGAAATCGATTGCACACTCTATTAAATGAAGCTTTATAACTGGAAATGTAAGTCCAGGTGCTACTTCTAAGAGGACAGAGAAAAAGTTTACACTATGTGGACCACTTAAAAATTAATTTTTTACCTTCTAAAAAAGAAGTCAATCGCACATTTTATTAAATGAAACTTTGTAGTTGAAAGTCTACGGGTAATTTCTAAAGAAATAAATGCATTCATTTTTTTGAGAAAGACTCTTTTTGACTCTGAAAGATTTTTTTGAGACCCCTGTATGTAAATTACTCATACATTTATTGTATTTTTAATACTATCTATAAATATGCTAAAAGTATGTGTTTATAAACGGTTTCGGTGAGAGAAATATCGAAAGTTTCTCACAAAATCGTAACAATTGTTAACTTTTTAAAGAAAGTCTTTTATAGCAGTTTTATATTTATTGATCAAATCAAGGTGGTTTTTATAGGAAATTTCGAAAAAAAAATGCTTTTCCTTTTGGTGCAATAATAATCTGAAGTTAGATAAAACAGAAATGATTTCAGATTAAAACAAATCAAATTATAGAAGAAAAATTCAAAATGGTTAATGAAAATCTACAATATCGAAGGTATGTCCTAAATGGAAATATTATGATGAATCAAATTATTAAACAGTGAATATGTAAGTTTGCTAAATATTTATATATTTGTTTAAATACCTTTGAGCATTCTCTATTCTGTACTGCTTTTCTACTTAGTGGAAGTAAAATTCTCAACAGTAATCTGAAAATAATTTGGAAGTCATCAGAGACAATCGGTGTAATTGAATCTCAAGATATTGATATAGAAATTTTTTCTTACTTGGTACTACGAGTCATTGGAGCTTTCAATTTAGAAATTACTTTCTCGAACTCTTCTTGTTTTTTCTCAGCTTTTTCTTTCGTAACACTCCCAACTAGATTCTGCGAAGGAAAGAATTATCTTTAATCCAAACAGTATTAAAAATACTGTGTGTTGAAATATTTTTTTAGCAGTTCAAAAAGAAATTGAATGTATTTTACGAAAAAAAAAACCCTTTCTTCTTGAGTAATTTGATTTTTTCTAAAGTTTAATTGATTCCAATAATTGGCCAGTAATTTTAACGCATCGAAAAGCTTATTTCAGAAGAAGACAAAATATATAATTGACATTTAAATCACATTGTTGCTATTGGCATAGAGTTTAATAAGACTATTTTTGACAAATGCATTACCTTAGTATATTCACTTTTTTCATTTCAGTGATTCCATTTCGAATGATTAATGGACATTACCTTACCCATTTTTGTTCAGTTGAATGAAAAAAGAATTATCTTTCATCTGGGTTTCTTTTAGTATATTGGACAGCGAAATCAAAATTCATGTACAAGGAAAAATTACAAATTTGAGACTTCATACATAAAAGTACATAAAGGACTCGAAAATGACTATTCAAATGAGAAATTAATTAATCATCAATTCAACATATAAATATATTAGCCAGTACTTATGAGAATGATGTCTTATCCTCGATTCGATAAAAATTGTTATTGCTAAAAGTGGCTTTATGAAAGAAATTTCTTTAAAAAATCATTAAAAAAAACTGCGCTAAACACCAAACAACAGCAAAAAATGTTGAAAAAGTATCGAAATAATTTAGTTGTTTAATTTATATAAATTACAATATGGAATTCGATCCTTTTTAATACAAAACGGGACTCTGACGTAAAACGGAACACTGTGGAGATAATTATCATATTGGTTAAGAAGTAAAGTAAAAATAGATCAGAATGAATTAAAAAGTTATTATAACTAAAACTGATCAAGGCACCTAATAGAAAAAGCAGTTAGAAGGTCAAAAAAGAAAGAATTTTAACTGTCCGACAAGAAATAAATGTTTCCTCTAAAGAATTATAAATAAAACTCATTCCTCAGATTTTTTAACTCTTATTTTGAATATGAGTCTATAAAAGATTACGTTCAAATAGATATGAAAGATAAATTTGTATTAAAAAATGAAATGTCATCTCATTTTTTAGTAAGCGAATACCCACAATATTACTTTATTGAAAGCAAATTTATAATCTGAATACATATTTATACTTTAAAAAAAGTAAATTTAATTTTGCTCAATTCGTTTTTAGCTTTCAAATTTAACAAAGATCATTGTTATCAATAAGCAAAAAAAAAAAAAAAAAAAAAAAAAAAAAATTGCAATTTGTAGTTTAATTCACGTTAATATCTAATCATTGTTTTTCTACCAATTTTTAAGTCTGATGTGTAGAGATTCTTCATATGGTATTTGATGTAATAGGATATATCCCCACTTACTTGCAATAATTTCACAAGAGTCTGTGGATCCTGCTTCCATGTTAGAGAATAAATATCGAACTATCGAAAGAAAGTTATTAATTAGATTATCAAATTATTCAGCAGTGAATGGCATATAATAATATATCTAATTATTCAGCAGTGAATGGTATATAATGATATATTCAATTATTCAGCAGTGAATGGCATATAAGGATTATCTAATTATTCAGCAGTAAAAGGCATATAATGATATATATAATTATTCAGCAGTGAATGGCATTTAATGGCATAACATAGTATGATAATGAGTTGCAATCGTTAACGAAAAAGTCTTATAATTCATACTTCTCTCAAACATCGATGTCCGTGTTTCTCTAGAAAATCTCGATACTTTTCTCCCGCAGTCGTTGGCGTAGTCTCTAACCACCTTAAAGCATCCTGCAAATTCATAAAAGTATCAGCATATTCGTCGCTCTGTACATTCAGTTCCTGTATTGTTAATTTTTTAAATATTTACCTCCGTTTTCATGCTTTTAAATTCTTCCGGTTTCTTTTCTTTGAAAATGAAGTAAGCTAATTTCTGAAAAAGAAAAGTTTATTATTTGAGGTTGATGTGAGAAAATATTAAGATTCTTACAATCATTAAAAATAATTCTTAATCTTGATACCGATATACATATGCCGGTGAAAAATAAATCATGTTAAATAAATTAGATGAGGAGAGAAATTTTTAAGAAAGCAATTATCTGAAACAACAAAAACATGAACTGATTTGAACATGATTCTTCTCCTGAAAATTTAAGATCACAGAATTAATTCATACGAACTAATAAATTAATGTATTCTTATAAAAAATATCAAAAAGAAGTAATTTCAACCAACAGGTAAGTTTTTGCAAGGGAATGTGGGTACATGTTTTGCGACAGCCGTAATGGAACTACCAGTGATATATTAAGAATGTTTTACATAGTTCTGATATTGGCATACATGGCTATCCATAATGCAATTCTATGTATGTGTGTATGCAAGCATGCGCGTGTGTGCTTGTGCGTATGCAAACGTACATATTTAATTATAACTTTTGAGTCAGGAGTGGTTTTTCAAAGGCTTCGATATAAGAGTTATTTGCGTTTCCACTATTGGAGAGGATATGCCAAGAGTTTTCGAATGTCGTGTTAGGAAATTCTATGCAGTAGATAGACATCCTAAAAATAGTCTATCAAAATGTTTGGAAGAAGGATAATATTTAAAAAAAGAATACAGTCTCACAATAAGCACTAGGAAAACACTGACAATATAACTAATTTCAAATTCGAGATTCCGTAGAGTTAAGTTTTGAAATCAACCATTAAGCTGCATACATAAAAAGGGCACTTACCTCCATTGCAGCTGGAACATCTGCGCTCTCCACTTCGCTAGATGTGGTCAGCAGCTGCGAAAAATCACTGTAAACGTCGGCGTTGATCTCTATTCGAAATTAAGTTAGAAATTAAGAAGGAATAACAACAACATTAAAATTGTTGTCACATATCTATGCTAGAAATAAGTATTTTCAAGAAAATTTGCTTTCATATAGGTCTATATATTTAAGACAATTTCGAAATGTTATTCCAGCCCCCCTATCCTTTTCAAACACTGTTTCAGTGTCTTGAACTTTTATTTCAAATGAAAGCTTATGGTTTCTATATACTTTATGAAGGTTTGCTTGGTTCTCAACACTCACAATTTCCGACCAAAATCTTAAAAAAGGGATTTTATTATACATTCTCTAAGGTGAACAAACCTTTATAAAATCTATATTGAAGTCTATACAAATATTGGTTCAGTCAGATACAAATGTTGTTGTTCCATGATACCTTCCCGATTTCGTCTATTTTTATTTTATATTAAATATCATGAGCCTTTCCTTCCCTCCTTTGTATTTACGAAAGTTATAGAAAAATTAAATTTCGGTACAGCTCCAATGACACCATTAGGATTGATTTCACCATTTTATTCTAACAGTTTGAAAGGATAATCAATCAAACTACACTTTTTTTATGCAATCATTATTTAAAAATTATGCTTCACAATAAACAGTTCTTTTATTGTAATAAATTGTAATTTATTAAAATTGATTGACTTAAGTATATTACTGTTAATATGAAGAAAGAGCTGTAGCCGAAGGACAATATAAATCTTATTCCCTTTACTCTCTTTACTGCTTTTTGTTTTGTTTTGATGATATAACTGAAAATAATTGGGAACGGGCAATTTGAGGCTAAAATTTTAGTAAGAAATTATACTTTGGAAATTTTACAATTTTTTCCCCTCAAATCAATAATTTTCAATAAGTGGAGTTAGATTATTTGATGAAATTTGAAATTAAGTTGGCAGAGAAATGAAGAAAAAAAAAGAAATAACGAAAGAATTTAAAAAATGTATTAAAATTAAAAAGACCAGATATATTATCTTCATATTAAATTATATGTAATGAATTGAAGTAACTAAATTTATTAAGAAATGAAAAGGCAATGTGACAAAAATAATGAAAATCCAGAGGAGATCGGAAAATGTGTATAAAAATTATTTCAAAGATGATGTTTAATAAAACCAAAATTTATCATTAATTTGCATGTAATGAAATTTCAAAATTGCTAGTGATAACTAATATACCAGTTTCTTTTTGAATTAAAAAAGTACATTAATGAATGTAAAATTTTCAGATTGCAATCGCAGTATTAAACTGATTTCTTCGCTATTTGTTTCAAATGGTTTTGCAATACTGATACCTAGATTAATCTGCAAGATAATTATAGGATATTACCTGGTAAGCAAGATATTTTTTTAAAATTCTTTGCTTCTTAAATTTTATTTTAATTAGAAACAAGAATCTTATGAATAAAGTTAATAAAACAGTCAGGTGATTCAGGAAAATTTTAATTTATTTATAGATAACAATTTAGAAACAGAAGCTACTAAATAATTGTTAATAAATAAGTTGGGGTTTACACAAGCTTACATTGTAGCATCTTCAAATTCATACTGACATCTAATGCCTTATAATAAAATTATTTCCAAACAAAAATAGAACAATAATGATTTAATTCCTTTTGATTTACAAGCCTTTAAAATTTTAAGATAAAAATGATAGCCAACATAAAACGTTATTGTTAAGATGTACGCTAATACAAAATTGACAGTCAACAATCATATGTTTTGTTTAGTAGATATAAAAATTGTTAAAGTTTCAAAAAATTAAAAGTTGTAGTCAGAAAGGAAGATAAATTATATTTTTTAGATTCTTCCATAAATGTTTAACTATCTTAAAAGTAAGATAAGCTCTTTTAAAATCTTTACACTTTCAACGAGATGTTAAATCAATGATAATGGTTTTGTTTGAAGTTTAGAGTAATTTGAAAGTTGTAGTCATAACTATAAAGTTATGACTTTTTGCCATTCTTCTCCAAGAATATTTTCAGAAACAATTGAATTGTTTTTTTTTGTAAATATTATCTGATATATCTTAAAGATGTATCATCAACATTACAAACACACGTGTATATAAAAGCATACGATCATACATGAACACACAAACACAGTAGCTAAATATGATAATTTCTTCTCTGCTGTTCATCAGGGATGGGCACTAAGCCAGTGGAACTCCAAGGCATTTTGGGATGATTGTCTTTACAAAGACATAAGACGAGCATACTAAAAGGTACTTAATTATGGAGCACTGACGAGAAATTTCTAAAAAAATTTTGATGAGTTGCTTAAAAGTGGAAATTCATTAAATCAAGAGAAATAATGTGATGAAATAATAAAACTTCACTCCGAATTCTAGGGGAGTTTTGGAAGAATTTGCTAGACTAAAACCGAATATTACATTCATGTGTTATCCATTTGGCTATGTTGTTGTGGAGGAAATAGCTAAAAATATAATATTTATTCTCTTTACCTCTGGAAGAAAACGAAGTTTTCTTTTTCAAAAGGGTATGGTTTTAAAAGCGAGCAATTCAGAACCTTTTACTTTTAAGAATAACTTTTGGAATCTAATAAAAGAAATAAAGCATTCGAAATTTTTGAAAATTTGCATATTATATTTAACATCATTCTTTGGTTCTACCCACCTATGTGAATCTGTATTTTCAGCGATTATTATAATTAACACGTCTTTACCCTCTCATAGGTGAACACTTAGAATCCAGTGCAAGATTAGCAATGGGTAATTATATACCGAGAAATTTGAGATAGGCGGAAAGTATGCAGACTAACTTTTCTACAAACTAGAAGAAAATGATTTATTTTCTAATATATTTTAAAGTGTTATATTAAATGCATCACTTGATATTATAAGATCAGTGAATATTATTATTAAGTCGATATATTAATATTGCTATTATGTTAATATGGCAATATTTATTAAATTGTAATAAATATTGTCGAACTTTTTTTTAGCTCTCCATACTCACACCACTGAGTGGAACCGCAACACCTTGAAAAAATTAGAAGTGGCTCGTACCCTGGAAAAGTTATCTCACCCAAGTTGTATAGGATTGCATAACTGACATTTTATAAGACATTACGAATATTTTAAATGATGATAACTACTTAATCTTTACTTACCTCCAATTGCATTCTTTAGAGTCATGAAAATGAACATATTCAAAAAAGAAGACGATTGGGAGCACACCATGTGAGATCTCATTGCCTTAGAAAATTTAAAAAAAGATTAGGGGCAAATCTATCATTAAATTTCTGAGAATTTAAATAAGCTAATAGAGTCTTTTTTCTACAAACCGGTGATAAATCAGAACAACAAGACAGCAGGTGGTCAAATAGCTCTTGAGAATTTTTGTACTTAATGGAAGGCACTGTATATTTTTCATAATGGTTGATAGCTTTATTCAGTCTCGATTTGCCACCATAAAGCATCTGAAAATAAAATACTCAAATGAGTTTGATTAAAGTAATAAAATTTAACCACAGTTGATTAGACAGAGTGAATATTTACCTCGTAAATTAGTTTCACATACATGCTTCTGGAGAAAAATTTCATTAATTCATCACCATGCCTTTCCTTCGCCATGTCGAAAAGTTCTTCATCTTCTATCACTCTTCCAAAAAGTCCTACACCACTTGTTTTTGCTCGATCCGGGTTTTCATTGATGTGCTGAAAGAGCTGAAGACCAAGTTGATGATCAAATTGTTTGTCAAAATATTTAATTGCTGAATATTAAGAATTTTCAAAGCAGTAGTTTTTCAAAAAAAAAAAAATCTGACATCAAATAATTAGACTTACAACTATAGTAAAAATAATGGATTATTTAAAAATTGCAGGGTTGCAAAGGTTGCAAAAATTGCTGCAAAAAGAAGGTAACTCCAATTATTCAAGTTCGCTGAAAACCATGAAAAACGTTTGAAATTCTAAATTTCAAACTGTGCGAAGACTTTTCTTTTGTGTGAAAACTTTCTTATTAATTTATCCTACATTTTGTGATAGCATTTTCACTCAAAAATATATTTTCTAGATAACGGCACATATTAGAATCAGTAGAAAAACTCTGATGTACGCTTTTTAACGATTTTGAAGGCAGGATCGACAAGGAAAAATGGCGGAAGCACCAGAAGCTACTTCTATATCGCAACAAATGAGACAGACAGCTACATCGCTTGAGTTACGCGAGATTTAACGACTGGAAATACATGTTTTTGGCTCTAATTGAACAAAGGCTTTATTTTTATTATATGATTGTGCATGTCACTCCAAATTCCCCCAATTTGGAGCTACATTCTTTTTGCAGAAAACTCTTCTAGTTTTTTTTAGTTTTATGGCACAAGGACTATTTAAAGAGTTAAAGTGTTTAGGAAAATTATACGGTAATTGATACTAATAAAAAAAGTCAGAATGAAAATGTACAGAAGAAACTGATTATTTTGTAAAATCTAATGACACACTACCAGAGAAGAACTATTAATTAAATATCATTAATGTATCTGCATGGGTAAGAATACATTTTTTAAAAAACATTGAGACACATTTTCCTTTGATTATCAATTTTTATAAATTTTATTTTAATAAATTTATTAATGATTATGACTTTAAACAACGAATAACATAAGTTAGAAAAATTTAAAAATAATTTAATTAAATTGACATATTTTAGGTAACAATTATTGAAATTAGAGCAAAGCGCAAAGCGCAAAACGTTTTGCACCAAGTTCAAAGTCTCCAATTTGAATTATTTTCCTACACAACATATTTATTGTTCGTATAAAGGCAATGAACTAAAAGATAAGAAAAATATACAAATAAAGAAAGTTAGGAATTTTCCAGCATTTTTACGTTAAAAATGAAGGTAATTGTAAAAATCATAGATACTACTGGTAATAATCTGCTAAAAATAAAAAAACTATCAACATTAGACATAAATCTTTAGTACATTACTTTCATAATACTTATGGTAATATATATAGAAAATTTGAAGAAATTGCATCCATAAGTGTTTCTAAAACAAAGTTTTGCGTGACGAAATTTTGATTAAAAAATACACACATTCTTTAAGAAATGAATTTAAAGATTTTATAAATATGCAACTAAAATAATATTTCATATTTCATTCACTTACATTCGCCACGTTTGTAGCAAATGTATTTCCTTATTCGCTGTTTTATTAATTTTTTTCTAATAGCTCGTTTTATTTTTCCTGACAATTTTGTAGCAGGAAAAGATTGTCTCTTTGCCGCAACAATTTTCTAGTTGTTGTAGCTATTGCACTGTGTTAACATGTCATGGTTTGGAATAATACCCAATTCCTTAAAAATTTCTTTTGTGTGAGGAAAACATTTAACAACAAACATTCAACTGTCATGAAATAACAGTACATAAAACAGTCAACAGTAAATAACAGTCAACAGACGCATTTTTGGGAATAATTATCCATAATGGATTGTTCAACATTCTTTAACATTTTGTGTTTTCCCATAAAGACTATTTTTCAGAAAATTTGGTTACATAATTTAATATAAGTAGTCTTAATAATATTCATAATATTTTTTGGGAATCCTGTACTTGAGTCTTTATTTATTATTATTAAATTTGAATTCTGAAAGTGCACATTAGTATTTGCAACAACAATCTTTTCCCTTGGGAATTGACTGTGCATTAGTTTCTTATTACTGGACAACAAGCATAAAAAAACCGAAAAGTTTTCCTGTGATTTTCTACAAAAGAAAAATTTGACTGCAAAAGAAGAATCCGTTTCTTATTAGTTTATTATGAACTCTTCGATTTTTATAATATACTAATGTGAAACGGATTTTTCGAGAAGGATCCTTTGATCACAGTTCCAATTGAAGCATAGCAATAATTCTTGTACTTCCCAGGATCTTTGTAATTGCCAACAAAGCCATCAAATTAGACAGCGAATATCTATATGATTTAGAATTTTGTTTTAAAAAACCTAGGGCATTTAGTCAACTTCCATCAATATCACCAGCAATCTCATCAATAATAGGAAATAAAAAACAATATCACAAATGTAAAAGAATGTGTCTGAATTTCCTAGATGTTGAGGACATACATTTCTTGGAAAAAGTTTTCTGGGAACTCTTGTGTAAACAATATGTGTAGCGGAATCAGTAAGAAAGATTTGAAGCACAGGCATGTTTGTATTTTAGTTTCATCTTCCCTTAAATGTAAAATATGGATTTTAATGATTTAAGAGAGTTAGTTCTTAGTATAGTCGGTATAAATGAAAGTGCAAACTCAGTATAACTTTTTTAAATGCAGTTAAGGCAAGAAAATTTTTTATTTCTTTTATAACATATATTCTTTGATTGCATGTAAAGTTTATTAACATGAGAAGTAGTCTTTATGATTATTTTTGTACTTATATATAATTATTGTTCATAGTATTAAATATATTTTCATGCAAGTTGCACAAGTAACTAAAATGAGTGCCTGGGGTATTGATAAGTACCCTGCTTTTGTGGATTATATTAAGGGACGTATCTTCTAGGGTGGGCTTGAGCCTAACAATCCCATTCTCTAAAACAAAGTTTCCTGCGAAGTCTAAAGAAGAAAAATCAAGACAGAATTCAACAGTGTTTTGACAAGAAGATATAACTTTGAGTTATATGAAATCTATAAAGAGCCAGATATTATAAAGTTAATAAAAATAAGTATTTTGAACTGCAAGGCTCATATATGGATGGCTCATAATGGATGATGATTCCATGTTAAAAGAATTCTTTTAAATAAACTTCTAACAAATAGAAAAAAGGGTATATCCAAAATGAGGTGAATGGAGTCAGTAGAGACATATTTCCTGGCTATTCAGGAGTGCAAGTGTCAAAATTAGAATGCTGTGGAACATAATTCAGAGGAAGGCATTGGGCCACCCCGGGCAGTCTAGTCAAATATGATGATGAGTTCTTAACACTGTCTGTAAAACTGTAAGTTTAAATTCACTACGGCACTTTTACATGCATTGAAATGAAAATACAATTTAATTTATAGAATATATTCTTTGATAGAATGTAAAATTTGTTAACATGAGAAGCTGTCTTTATGATTATTTTTATTTCGGTACTTTCTTTAAACTTTCAATACTTTCTCATCATTTTCATTATCTTTTTCCAAATGCATTAACTGCTTTCATTTCTTTTAAACAACTTGATATATTAAAAATTCCCAGAACGTGAAATTTTGACTAAAGTAATCCAAAAGAGGCAACCAGATAAAAAGACATAAAAATTATTTCCCCAAATAGAAAATCTTTTTCTTTTCTCAAGAAGTATTTGGGAAAGATAATAATAACAGGATTTTTTTTGCATCAAAAATCAATAACCGTGTTAAAATTTTTTTAAAAATCCTAATTCATTTCATGTTAATTGGAAAAAGAGTCAATCATATTAGTATTTTTAGAGCAATGCAAAATAAAAAAAAATGCGAGAAGAAACCGACTTACATCAAGACAAAAGAACATAACATGACGATACATTGATACTATTCCTCTTGGATAATATCTAGGATGTTCTCCTCTATGCCATGAAGTAAAGCGTCTACTCTGAAAAGTGAATTATACAAGAATTATTGATACATCATTGATTGGTTTGACTCCTAGAACGATTCGATAAATCTCAAAATTCATGAATTTTTTTTACAGAAAATAAAATTTATAACCACAAGAATAAAATTGAAGTTGATTTAGTGGCAATTTGTTTATATTCTGATTACGACAAATATTTTCATATATGATTTCAGCAATTTTGTTTTCATGTATTTTGACAAAAGATTAAAGATGTATAAATTGATAAAAGATTTTCACACATTCAAATAATGAAAAGAAAAAAAAATTAAAAGATGCAAGAATTATAAGAATTAAAAAAGTAAATTTTATATACATTTACCAAATTCTGATTCAGAAACCTCATAAATTAGTCTGTAAAACTTGAAAAAATATTCTTATTTATGCAAAAAGATAATTAATCCTAAAGTCAATTTGATTGACTAGATTTATGATTTTCTCAGAAAAATCAATAGAAGTTTTTAAAAAGATAAATGAAAGAATTTACCTGAAAAACTATTTTGAAATATTTCAAAATCACATCTAAACCCAGCGGAGATGTAGATCCAGGCATCACTTCCCTAAGTAAAGTAAAAATGTTTTTGTAAGCAGGAGAAACATATAAAATAACAGAACAGATATTAAAATACTTCAAATATTTTAAATATTTACCCAACATTACACATCGTAAAGTAATCACCTTCACATCGCATAGCAGCATCGAATTCGTGATCTATTTCAAAATCTGTTTCTCCAAAACCACTTGTAACAGGCCGAGACTGAAAAAAATTTGAAAATTTTATTACATATCTCTTTCTGAAGACAAAGTTTTAACAATATCCTTTGAATTTTTACTAAAGTATTTAGCAATTTTTATAAATTTATTTTTATTGAATTTATTAGACTAAGCTTGTTTATTTGAAAATTGAATTATAACTCAAATTTAGAATGTATTTAGAATTTCCAGTTGACTCTTCTAGAAGTTGATTCATAATTTTTGTCTCCATATAGACAAATAACATTAAGATTTTATTTCACTGCTGTTTGCTGTTATATATACCACTTAGCATGTTTCTACATTCTCACAGTAAAAAGTATAAAGTTTATTTTAAAAGTATAAGAATATATTTCCTATTATTAACGATTTGGCAATGTGAAGGATTGACATGGCAATAAGATTTGATAAATCTGGCAATTTAATCTAAAATACCAATTGTACCTAGAGACAAAAAGTTTCTTAATTTTTCAATTTATAAGAAATAACAGTGATATTTTTTTATTTATTTGTTACAAATACTTTTAAAACTGTACATTAATTATTGCTATTTTTTAATTGTTATTTATTTATTTTAATGTACACAAAGTCAAATTACAACATAGTGTTGTACTTACTACCAGATGAAACTATTAAGAGTGTGAAGACATATTACTATGGTTTTTGAAAAGGAAATATAATGAAGTACGAAATAAACTACCCCTTCCCCCTAAATGGTTATCTTAATGAGATTTGAAACGTATAAACTTAAATCTTTCGAAAGTTAGAAAACTTTGTTTATTGTATACTCATTCCCAAGGCACAGCACCTTCTCTTACCGTAAAAATGAGTTTCTGAAACGTATGATTGAAAGAAATCTGACACAAATAAATGCACAAACTTTTTTTGTGTGGTAATATATTTAACAATAGACATTTCATACTTCTATGAATAGCTTGTGTATAATTTACACAAATCATAAAAGAGATTCATGTTTGTTTCAGTTAGAAAAATTTATATTTACCTGAAAAATGTACAGATTGTTGTTCCAGAATCCCCATTCTATATCTCTGTATGATCGATAGCTTTTTTCAATCTGAAATTTGACAGTAAACAACGATTATTAGAAATAAAAAAGCAGTTGCCCTTTTCATAGTAAAAAAATGGATTTCTTTCTCGTTTGTTCACTTACTTTTATTGCTATACGCCCTAGCCGTAGAGCGTTATTATCTGATAAACAGCAGGATTGTTTTTCATTTTCTGCAACATCTTCAACATTGGTACCACCATCATCTACAAGCAATACACATACATAATTGTTTCAAAATTGATTTTTTAAAAGAATGCTAATCATTTTGAACAATTTAGTAAATAAAGCGAGTGCACTTTAAAAATTATATAGTAATTTGAGTCGTAGGAGTTATATTTTCTTACCTTTAAATATGCTGATTTTTTAAAAATACGTAGCTCAATGAAGGCACATATTGGCCATATAAATGAATAATAAGCGGTATTCGTGCAAGATAATAGACAATATCTCCATGATGTTATTTAATATTCTGAATGCCAGTCAATATCGTGGATAAACTATGTCGTTGGGTGTTTAGTGCTAATGGGACCTGGTATAACACGGCATTTTTTATTAATGGCTTACGGTTTATCGCTGATCTCTGAAGAACTTGATGACAAAATGCTAAATTCGGATTTGAAATCATCCACAGAACTTTGAAATTTATTCTCTTCATCGGATAGTATTCCATTCAGTAATTTCTAAAAAAATGTGCGTTATTTTCTTTCCGTACCGCTGTCATTTTTTAAAAATATATATAGGAAAAAATTTTTCGACCTGAATAAATTTACTATATTACTTTGCTCTTTGCAATATTTCCGAAAAAGAACAACCATAAACATCCAACGCAGAAATGAAGAAGCTATTAGAAAGACACTGTGGTCTGAAAAAAATCATCAAGCTAACTCACGCATAAGTTTTTCAAAAATTGTTTTTTGGCTAATAATTGGCATTTTCAGAAAAATCCTTTATATGTATATGATATAAGAAAAATCACGCGGAGAATATTTTTATATGTCATATTTATTAATAATTTTACTAACATTATCTTCCTTTATAGAAGACATAATTTACTAATCCTTCAATTATTATTTAATTTTAATTAACTATCAGTTTCAGTACAAAATTAAAACACAAGATGATTTAATTTTACTTTTAATTATTATTTTCAAGTTATTACTCATTATTTATATATGTTTTACTAATATTTTTCTCTCTTTTTCTTCGTGGTAAAAGCATTTCGTTGAAATTTTATAACTATATTAATTTCTAAAAAAAATATGCTATGTTGCTTAATTACCTTTCAAAACTATTCTACGGCTCTTCGATCCAATAATTTTGTTCTTTATTGTCAAGTTATTTTCATCGAGCCTTTCAATCTCAATTGTATCTGGTTCTTCTGAGCCTGACACTACAGACTGAAAATATAAGCATTATGATTCAGTACAAAAAATTCTTATGCCCTATAAATAAAGATCAATTTCATTGATAAATTTCTAAATTGCATCGTACCTCACCTAATCCATAATTGGCAGTAACGCTCATGGTAGTTGGATTTCCTGTTAGAGGATCGCAAGTAAAAAGAACTCCTGCAATGTCACTTGGAATCATTTCTTGAACTACAACAGCCATCGGATTATTTATCATTTGACCATTCTGCCTGTGAAATTGAAAATTTTTAATGGAAAAAGATTATTATTTGCATTATTGATCATAAAGAATTGTTTATCCATGTTGCAATATTCTAGAGAAAAAGCAAAAGTTTTTACAAAAAGGGAGACATGACTAAAAAATAGAAAAATAAAGATTGTTTCAAAAAACAGAAAACTCTTACTGACAAGCATATATAATTTGAAACATAAACGGCGTATATTGAAATTTATTATACTGTAATAATAAATAAATCTGAAAAGAAATACTAAAATCATCATAATTTGCTATATTTAATAAACTACGAATCTCTTTGAAGAAGGAATGTAGTTAAAATTTTCAAAATCAATATAAATTTAAATATCTTATTAATTAATAGGGTTTGTTAACGGATCAAGTAATTTTCACTAGCTTAAATATCTGCATAAGAAATCTCGTGGATTGGAAGCTCTGCATGTATTGAAATGAATAATTGATTATAGTTTCCCAGGTGAATGCAATAATAATGTGGGCTTGAATTACTCACACTTCAATTTTAACACTGTAGGTAAATAAATATAATTAAAATATGACTAATAAAAGCCATGCATTTTATATCTGTATAAGTTTATTTTTCTTGTGATTTTTTTTCGCTCTTATTTTTATTTTGTTGTTTATTTAAATTTTATTTATCCCAGTTTAAAACAATAAAAATTATTGTTTTCCCAATTCAGTTTTACGTATAACATTAATTAATTTTTTTGAATATCAAAAGATTTTATTTGAAAAAAAGATTTAATAAAGTGATTCAAGGCATAGTACTCAATATATCTTGAATTTATAAAATTGGGGAATTCTGATTATATGAGGAATATAAGATGCCCTATTATGATGTCCCTATTTATGAAGAGTAATTACAGTGTCTCTTGTATATCTGTATAAGTATACCTAAAGAGGGGCATCTCAGATTTGGAGATGAGACGCTTGTGGTAAAGTGATTGCTTCATGATTTCTTGGTATATGCAGTAATGGTGAAGTTTGAATTACTGTTACCTTTATTGTACATCTGCATGAAGAATGGTGCTCGAGTAAGCCTTAAATACAATGGTCGTGGTGTCTATATTAAATTCACGGCAATGCCCGTTTTGACTTTCCTAGCTATTTAGTCACCCATATTAATTCGCACTTTGCCAAGGTTAAGTAACCGAATTAATCAGAACGAGAAAATTATTTTTTCATGAAAGTCGTAAGATGGTCTAAGGAAATTTTGCAAGTATAGCAATTAAACTGTTCAGAAAAGGTGATGAATTACAACAGCAAAAATTGCATTAATTTAAGATTTAAAAGTAATTTGCCAAGAAAAATATTTCAAATAAAGTAATAAATTTTACCTTTTGTATTGAACAGCAATAAAACTGAATTGAGATGCCCAGCATTTTTTAATAGCAGCCATAATCTGTTTGGAAAAATAATAATTAAAGCTTATTGATTAATTTATTAACAAAAATATTTTCTATGCAATTTTGATTTAACAATCATTCTTTTCTAATTATTAACACATTTACTGCTATGACATTAGCCTATGATGTAAATTATTTATTTTACTTCATTAGCTCTTTTTATCATTTCTTAATTATACTAAAGAGTGGGTATATCTCTTATTTATCAAATATTTGTGAATTATAGGCGATTCAGGTGGCAGCCATTGTGTTAATAATCAAAATTTTCTGACATCTCATTCTACAAGCTTAACAACATTGGTTACCTCACTAATTCCAGCTACTCCAAGGAAAGTTTCCATTTGTCCTGCTGCTGACATCTGTTCTGTATCTTCTCCTAAAAGAAGCCCCAATGTTTAAAATTAATCAAGAATCGATGCTACCTTCATTATATACTCTCTCAGAAATAACTTTTATGATATACCCTTACATGAAATCATATTGCTCCTTATCAGTACATTAATTAATCTGATAAATAAAGATGTCATGGAAACATAATTTTTGAGCTGTAGAAACTTAGAAATTCTCCGACTAACCTTATACCATGACCTCATAACAGTAAATTTCCTACACTCAAAATTTTAGCAATGAATTTCCGGCATTCATGTGATTCAAAATTTTAAGGTCAATGATTAATTAATATATTTTAATTTTTACAATTTCGATTAATAAAGGATATATAAATGTAATTTTGTAGCTGAAATTATTGCACAGTTATTTTATAATATATAGAGCACAGACGTGCAAGCGATATCTTTTACCAACATCCGATTTATGAGAAAAAAAGATGAGGCTGAAAACAAAGTAAACTTGTCTCCAAATGGTAATTTCTCGACATCATTCCCTTTCATATAATTATAACCATCGTCGGTTTTCGACCTAATCAATGTCAAGATAAAGATATTTGTCATATCGATGGACCATGTTTTTAATTGTCTTTCTGCAAAAAGCTGTTTACCAGATGTGAGATATTCCTTAAAGCTCTCTGACGCTCCGCATTAGTCAGGAATTAAAAGGTTTGCTGTAAAAAAGAGTTAGCTTCAACTATTCATATTCGCAAAAATCCGTAAAAAACGTCTAAAAAATCTAAATTCTAATGTTACAGACAGCTCCGTCCCTTTAAATTGGAGTTACATCTTTGACAAATGGAGTTACAGCAAATGATTTTTTTTAACCACATATAATTCAAACATAGTGCATGTAACTCCAAATTTCCATAAATTGATGCTACATCTTTTTTTTCAGAAAATCTTTAAATTGTTATTTTGTCAACTTAGTTAATTCATCTATTCGGAGAAGAAAGGAAAATCACTCAGCTCTAAACTGCTTTCTCGATAGAGAGAGACAAAATTCAAGAGTGTCTAAGAAATCTCATGAAACAGGTTTATCAAGGCTTTAGAAAAGAGAATGTTGAGATTGCTGTGAACTTACTAACTGACAAACATATCAAAATTGTAACTTTGGAAAATGAACGATTAGATATTATTTTCACTTTCCTTCTTTTAAAAAATTCAAATAATTTTCTGACAACGAGAAACTTTAAAAAAATGTTAAACCCACATGGCATCACTGACAGTAACAGTTTTAAAATAAGGGGCCAGAATTATGAGAAATTCTTGAATCTACCTCATGATTACTTCAAAAAGTCATTATTTTTTGTACATAAGTTTGACAATAAATGCGTTTTTTATGGTCCATCGGAACTTTAATAAAAACCTTGTTTTACGCAAATAGAATATTACAAAAAATCTGCAGAGATGAATTGGGCACTATAAAAATTTTTGGATTTTGGTATAAAATGGGAAAATTAATTAAATTATTTTAATGTAATGAATTTTATATTCAGATGTTCTGTAAAAATCAATGATTGGAAATACATTATATAAAATAATCTTTAAATAAAATAAAATGTGTAGAGTATAGTTATAAATATATAGTTATAAATTACGATATAAATTAACTTTATTAAGAGTTTAAAACTGAGAACACTTGTATACAAATATAAAAGTAACATTCGAAAAATGTTTAAGGAATAAAATGTAAATAACATCTGTATCTTCTCACTCCAAAAATCATTTGAATTAGTTACCAATTAATTTTAGAAAGTCTAAGTTTATCTGATAAAATAAATAAAAAATCCCCACTATTTCAAAACATAAAATGTTAGACTGATTTCTTAGGGAGTTAGTACACAAAAGAGAATTCCATTGAAACGATGGCTTTTAACAAAAGCATGCTATTGTATTCTTTGATATTTATTCGAAAACCTTTCTGCTCTCCAAGCATATATAGGCGAGCATCTCTAACCAAAAAGCAAACGCCACCAGCATCTAATTAACCACACTTAACAAACGAAGGGAGGAAATTAGCAGTAATATCCAGGCGATTTGAATATCCACAGTAGTTACATGGTACCAGTATTTGGAGCTTTTAGTATTTATTGAATTAAAATGATGAAATTTGCATACATAGACCCATATTCCATAAATAAAATTCAAAATACAAGACATCATAACAAGATCGTATGGAAACAATAATTTAAACCATAGAATGGACCTTAATGCCGACAGTAATTTCAGGGAAAATATTTCGTTGTTTTAGATTTTAGTCGTATTAATGTTTCCCAGTATTTTAATGTATTTTAAAAAGAAAATTAATTAACATTTATAAAATTACTTTTTATTGCTTAGAGATTAATATTTTTTGATTTCATATACTTATGCATATCATTTCTGACATACCAGTGGCTGATGAACGAACAGCAAACTTATGATCGGGTTTTCTATTCGGAAAGGCCTTCTGAAGATTTGTAACAACAGCTTGGAGAATTCGATCAGGTATCGAAGACTTTATAACTTCTTCCATCAATCTAAAAAATAAAATCCGTATCTTTAAGTATACCAGCGGGTGACCGAGCTCCGCTCGGAGAAAACAGGTATCGAAGCTAACTCGAAGATTTAAATTTTCAATTGTGATTTATCAAAACAATACATGCCATAAGAAAATTTGTGAAACCATTGGTGAAAAGATAACCGGTTAAACCTCGGCTTTTCATCGTCCATCAGCGATGTCATGTCTTGATGTTCCATTGGAAATCCCCATCTGCACTGGTCTTTTCCATGTTTGCTGACCATGCACGGAGCGCTTGGGTTCATATCACCACACGGGTTATGGATCATCCATTTCGAGATCAGTTCCTTGAGTTCCGGATCATCTTCTGGAAACTTTATAAGTTCGCCATATTGGCTATAGATGGCAGCACGTTACCGCTTGAAACCTATCAGCCATTATGGCGAACTAATAAAGTTTGAAAATATAACTCCGAATATATAAATCCTATCTGTAACTCCGAACTGCTCGACCGTAGCGCTTCAAAACTGGTGCCAATCGATTCCTCGTGGTCAAAAACCCCAGACCCCCCAAGTTTATCGGAGTTTATTAATTCTGGGGCGATTTTCGACTTGGCAACCATTCCTCGTATTATAGTATAAGATATGCTTATATATATGAACAAGAAATCCCTGAATTGTTTTGGTATAAACTTTAAAGATAGTGAAAATATATTCAAAAAGTATTTTTATATAGCATTGTGGAATCATAAATGGAAAAGTTCGGAGAAAAATTATGCTGAGAAAATAAAAAGCTCTTTATTTCCTAGTAATACAATAATTGTCCAAATCTGCCACTAGCAAAGTCGATACAGGTCTAGTAGCGTGTAGCAATTAAATGATGCATACTCTTACGAAGATGCCTATATTTCAGGAACAGCTGCAACAGAGTTTGTAATTTTTTAACTGGGATCCTCATCATAGTCAATTGGATTCTTGTTGAAACTGCAGTTTGTCGCCTTTATTGCACTTACATTCAGTTGTTGCACCTATATTTTTTAGTTTCTCACCTCATATAATTTTTTTTAATTATTCAAATTATTGCCTATTACAGCCAGACAATTAATAATTCTGAACTTGAAAATTCTTAAGTTGTTCTCTAAGTTATCAATCATATTGATAATATTTTTGATACATTAATATTTAAAAAAAATCCATTGATATGAAATATTTATTTAATTACTTTAAGCCAATTAACAGCTGATTTTAAGATAAGGTCTCGTTGATTGGATTATCTTCTTTGGAAAAACTATTGAGGAGGTCTAAAATTATTTGAAATAAATATATTCAAAACTTCATAATTCAGTCAGTATTAGCTGTAAAAGATTATACTTTGTTTCTAGAAATATTAATGTTTCAGAAGCATTCTCTTAAAATTTGGTTAAATGGATTGGGAGATTAAGATTTATAATTTTAATTTTTTCAGCATTACATCCACTGATTCAAACAAAACAAAATATTTTTGGAATCTAAAAGAAAAGAAATTTAATTTATCTTCAGGAATATATGCTTACCTCTGACAAGCAGCTTTTGTTTCATCCACTTTATCTCGGCTAGAAATTAAATATATATACATTTATAAAATAAATATACTTTGTTTTAAAATCTTCAGCAACTATACATAATTGTACAAATTTTTTAGTTAACAAAAAAAAAAAAAAGGATATTGATATAAATAAAACTGAATTGTTTGCTGAATTATAAAATCAAAATTGTTAAAAAGATTTTATTAAATTTAAATTTGTCATGAAGCTCAGGGTATGATTGCATGACAATTAATAGGACGAGTAATATTTTTTTAGATCAGAATTTATAACATGATGAAGGCAATCATGATTTGTTTAGTTGAATTATTTTAAAATCTTAAAACGTAGAGATATTAAAAGAGATATATTAAACTTATTTTATGAATTTTGAAACATATTAAAAATTATTTCAAACTCTTACTATTCCTTTTATGACTTAAAAATTTATTTAAAGTTTCACTATTTCCCTTTAAAGGTTAAGATTTAAATTCTCGGTTCAAAATGGCTACATTCTTTTCTCATACTTTAAACTCTCCATCAAAATGTTTGTCTAAATGCTGTGACATTCTTTGAAAGTTATTAGTAATTTATTAAAATTATGTATTTTTTAAAAGTTTTTAATAGTTGATTGAGACGTTCTATAATTTTTAAAGAAAATGTTAGTTTTTAAATCCTTTGAAGTAAAAGACCTTTTCTTATCAATTAAAAATCATTTTTGAAGATAAGAAATTTTTTGAGGATAGTAATAATATAGGGATAATTTAGCGTATAGGGATAATATGAAGGAAATAATGGTTTATTACAAAAATATATTTACGTAGCTTTCAACAGCAGATTTGATCTGTCATAAATGATTCAACTTTTTCGGACTAATACTGAACTAGTATTAAAAGACCATTTTTTAATTAAATCATTATTAAAAAGCTGGAAATTAATTTCATGTTGAGCAATGCTAATTATGCCAGCTAATGTGCAAATGATGTTAGCAAATAATGTTATTATCATTATATATTGATACCGCAATTCGTACTAAGATTTTTTATTGATATTTTTTCTTGAAAATTAAGGTCTTACAGCCTTTACTAGGCGTTTAAGCTTTTATTAAAATATATCTTACAATTTCTAAATAAATAAAATTTCACATAAAATATTCTAATAAGTTTAATTGAAAGTTTTCAATTTTTCGATCATATTATGCATTAGTTTTACTATTAAATTGTATAAATAAGTGAAGTCTATAAACTAATTAAGAAAATTTTAGTTATTATAAAATCTTTGCAATCCAAATTGTCAGGTTTATAATGATATATTTATGTTTAGGACTGAATGTGTAAGTAAGTTAATTAACTTTTAGAATAAATTATAATGCTAAAACTACTTCATAATAATGCAATTTGATTTATGAAATGCTAAAATTATTTCATTAGTTAAAATATTTCATTATATTTAGATAATTATTCTTGATTTCAAAAAATATTTATAAAAAATGATTTGTATGAATTTATTTTAGAAAAAAAATGAACGCAAAAGAAATTTATAAACTTTTTTAGAAATTATTTTCGGTATATAAAAATTTTAATCAAATAAAATTTCTACTTTTTTTCGGGGGGGGGAGTAAAACTAATTAATTTGTGGCCCAAATTTTGAAAATCACTATTTTAAAAAATGAAAGCTTTAGAGTTTAATATACACCAGCCGTTTGTCGTTGTTTTCTGGAGATCACAATTTATTAGATTTAAGGAACAACAACACACAATTCAATCAGTAATTTTCGAAGACACTCAAGTATTTTCATTTCAAATATTATCAGATCACAAATGTTTTATAAAATATGAATAACAAGATATATTGATTGAATAAAAATTTAATTTATAATTCAACAGCCGATTTAATTTTAATTATTTAAAATTTGCAGTTTGTGTCAAATATAACCATTTTCTAATTTGAAGTAAATATCATCTTCAATGTGTTAGAAATTATCAATTTTCCTATGATTAAAGAGGACAATCTGTGTATAGAAATTAATATTAATCAACTTACTAAAGAACGTTTTCCAATTTCTTAATTTCTTTTAAGATATCATCAGTGATGAACAATTCATAAGCACTGGTAGTGACGACAATCCCATTTGGAACCACAAACTACAATAATATAAACCCTGTGAAGTGATGGTTTTCAAAGTAATAAAATATTGTACATTCATTTAAGGTAATTCATTTTCAACTTACGCTTTGTAGTTCTTTGCTTAGTTCTGTAAGCTTTCCTAAGGATGATCCTTTGCCACCTGTTACATCTGAGTTTTGACATATTTTCTCTGAGAAATGTACAACCAATGGAGTAGTAGCTGAAAAAGTAAAGTAAATAAAAATTTTACTCGAATGTGAATTAATTTCTTTTTTTATATAAAATTAAAAAATGAGAAGTTAATGAAGATTCTTTTAAAAATATTATAGAAAGAATGAAACAAAAGTTTCAGAAAGGTAGATAAGAATTTTAACATTATTTTTTTATTTCAGTTATATATTGAGGCAGTTCAACAGATAAAAAAATCTATTTCTAAAATAAATGCAACATAAATTTATGAGTATAATATTTGAGCAGATAAAAGTATTAGAATTTACCCTTGGAATAAAATGCAGTTGGAACCGATATGAATTTCTGGTAAAAAGGAAAAATCCAATAAAATTTAAGCTTGTACCAAATTGGCCAGTACACTATATTTTGCTGATAAAATGTTTGAATTTTAATCATATAGTAACCTCTTAAATAGGTTCAAAAGTTACTTAGTAAACATATTTTTCTCTCTATCGTGGCTTGCTACAAAATTTTAAAATCTATAGAAATATCGGCATTTAAGATGTTGTTTTTAGATTATAATTTTTCAGAAGGGATGTTTTTCTATTAACCACTTCCTTCTTAAAGTATGAACATTCAATAAAAAAAAAATATGATTAGGTGTTTTTGCTTCCATTTTAAATATCTCCCAAGTCTTGAAACAAGAAATCCATCAAAAGATCTTACTCAAGAAATTGGGTATGATTACTTTTAAATTGGAATCTCTCAGTTGTTTTTAATTAACAAGTGGAATTTCAGTATTTTCTCCATTTAGTTGTCGGATAGCTCAAAAATATAATTCTTATGAAAACTTTTCGTTTTACCTTTTTTATATTGACATTATAAAGCTACATCTGTCTAGCTAATTGATGGCGTCGAAATATCACAATAAATAGCCCCTAATAATAGCACAACAAATAAAATATCGCCTAAGAACCGTAAGCATTTTTTTCTGTCTTATAGGATATATTCCGTCTTATAGATTGTCTTTTCTAGGACAGTAGTTAAGATCAATAAGCCGAAGTCATAAGCGGATATCGTCTCAAAGTCAAAGGAGTTTAATTTTGTTTTGCTTATGGTATATTATACAAACGATGTATAATATACCATTTATGACTTACCTGATACAGAGTTATTGGAAATTTTCTCGGAAATCGTCTTTCTCGAAGAATTTGTAATTTTTCTAAAAAGGAAAATGCAACAATAATTACAACCAAATTATAAAACAATTTCCAATATAATTCTATATGGGTACAAGATAAAAATGTTTGCGATAAATTTTGCATACGGGACTGAAGAAAATGTTAACTAACCTTAAAAGCAATAAGAACATGTTTTAAAAAGTAAATTCTTAGATAACTGTTCTAATTTCTGCCATTTCAACGCTTTAAGGTCTGATATTATTTCTGATGCCAAATAAAGTATGTTATAAAATGAGGAAGGAATTTTTGCGTTGTAGTTTGGTTACACGGAATTAAATATCACGAAACGGCATATTCTCTAAATTTTCACAACGAATTAGATATAAGAGTTTTTCTTAGAATTGATTTAAGTGGCATCAAATTCGAACGAAAAGCATTCATTTTTGTGTGATCAGGAATGAAACATGATTTATATTTAGTATTTTAAAAATCTATTTTTAATCAGACATTGTTTACGGTTTTATTAAATTATCAGGAGAAATCAGTTAAAAAGCGGATTATGAATAACTTAATAGTTTTTTTAGGGTTAGAGGAGCAGGAATTTAACGGAAATATATAAATTTATGAAATATAGAATTTAACTGTTAAAACAAAAAAATGTCCAAAATTTTATTTCCATTCGAATACTTTGGAAAACTTTGGAAAATAACTTTGGAAAAAAATCAATAAATTGCATAAATATTAATACAATTATATAAATATTTAATTTATATAATTGTATCGTAATTGTTGATTTTTGTATCGTTTTACATAACCATGGGCGGATGTTGACATTTCACGCCCTAGACTATGAGGCCTCTCTACCAATAATTTGTCAATTTAGCGTCCCAACATATGTTAAATTTAATTAATATATTAATGTTTTACTTTAATCATATGTTTTTATAGAGCTATCAGTTTAAAAACACCGTGTTTTCATTGTTTTCTTAAATTATGTCATGGTCAAAGCATCGAAAATAAGAAAATTCTTGTAAAATTAGTCACAATTATTAGTTAATGGTTTCCTTTTTTACAAGATAAACATATGTATGTGAAGAATGTATAAATTGATCAATAGAATATTAAAAATTATTATTTCTCAAGGCACGGCGTATGAAGAGTCATAAATGTAATTAATGTATAAATAATATTCTATTACAATTAATTACCTATCCATTAATTAAGGATTTCAACGAATCAATAAACCAATCAATAAATATTTAGCTTTAATATTTTGAGATAAAAAACTATAATTCTTGCAAATTTAGTGATTGGCAACTAGAATGAAGAATGTATTCGCCTGCCTGTGATATCATACATCCGTTGCTTTTAAGCCGAGTGCTATAAAATTTGCCAAATCTGTGTAAAACCAGAATAAATTGTTTTTAAAAGCAGTATAGTTAGATTAGATTGTTGGTTTTCGTGTGTCAACAAAAATAAAATGCAGGCAAACTACTAGAAAACAAGATCTTGTTACATTATAAATAATATTAAATTTACATTTAAATCTAGCATCGTTGATTCAATCAACAAATTCAAAAGTTCTAAGAATATCACTGCTGCCAATCTTAATTATCAACTATTTACAAAATAAAGTTAATAATCAATAAACTTCAAGTGAGATATTTTTACATAAAATATTTATGATTTATGGTGCAACAAGGTATTCTTTTTTACCTTCGTTTATTTAGTATAGTAAAATAATTTTTGTGTAAACTTAAAAATTTAGGGGAAGAAATAGAGATTGAGAAATTCCATCTAATAAAAAAATTAAAACTAAAAATTAAAAAAATAAAATCTATTTGTAACATTTTATAAAATTTTTTATACAATATATACTATATTATAACGCGCAAGGTGATGAAAGTATATTAATACCATAAAAAGCTGGCATGAATTCATATTAATTTTGTCAAAACCTAAAACAATTTTAAAATTAAAATTTATTTATTTAAAATTTTAAAATTAATTAAATATATAAATTAAGTTTAAATTGATTAAATTTAAATAAAGTAATTTAAAATTAGTAATTTTAATTACGATACTTTCTTTCAATTCAACTGCTTTGAATACTAACCCATTTAAAATAAAGCCTTTTCCTGTCTGTTCAGCCATTAAATTAGGTCCTTCTTCTTTGACTGGTACCGTATCCTTTGCATATAATAAATTGAAATCAAAATCTAGACAATCAACCGTTAAACGACCATTCCAGCTTTCATTAATCAAAATGTTATTTCGTCTTCCTGAGACTTTCCCTTTCAAATGGAATAATTTATCTGAAATACAATAAAATTATTTATTACATTTATGGAATAAAATTTTTCAAAACACAAGTCATGATAGAAGAAAATACACTGATATTTTATCATAATTCTTTCATCACTAATCCGGCCCAACTATCCATGCAAATTTTATATTAATGGGTCAGATTTTGCTTCAAATGATGGATGCAGGATGCAAAGCGAAGACATCCATGAGGACGATTCATTTCTTATACTACATCCCACGTTTGAAACAAAAACAGTCTATCCAGTACAGAATTCGTAAAGCCCTTTGAGCCAGTGTAATGATGACAGAATTAAATTAAGGAAAGAAATATAAATAGAGTGATAGCTCAAAAAGTTATAAGTAGATCTGATCAATTTGACACTATAAAATACAATGATATCTTATTTTTATTTCTTCACATTGGACAAATTAAGGCATTCACTCCAATGAGACATGAGCAGCATATAAAATATCTTCGAAAGTAAAAAAATAATTTACACTAAGTTTTAGGCTCATAGGAACAATTGACTTCATTTTCCTCATGGTTATAGCAAAGTGAATCTAAGTGAATAAACAAAAATATAACTTCTACTCATAGATAATATAAGAGATAAGAGTAAGATTTATTTTCGAGCGATGGTTTACTGAAATATCTTGATGTAAAATCAGCAGCCAAATTATTGAAAAATTCTATGAACAGAAAAATTCACATATCAAACAAATTTGTGCTAGTTTATTATTTTTTAATAATCACCGATTGAAATTGCTCCAGAAAATGATACAAATAAGTCATCGAAAGAGTTTGTTTCCAACCCACCCATATGGGAGAGATGTACGTAATTCGATATTTTTTTTTAAATATTTTCAGACAACATATCTAAAATTCAAAGCACAATTTAATAAATAGCACTTTTATTAAACAAAGTAAACAGAGACAAATTCTCAAATTTGAAAAAAAAAAAAAAAAATTCTATCAAGCTCCTGATTTTCACACAAAAAAAATCAATAATAACAATCATTTCAAAATCTGAGAAGATATTGTTTAACGATAACCTTTTATCTTATTTAAATCCTTAGCAGTTGCTTATAAATTTTAATAGTCACAATTGTTTTTAACTTATTGAAAGTGTGTTGCAGGCAATCAACTTAAGTTATTCGAACAATCCATTTACTCAAGCATAAGTATAAAAAAAAACATCTTATTTAAAGCAGCATACAATTTAGATAAGGGATAGGAGACAACCCTTGTTTATTTTAAGTATTCAGACTCCACTGTTAACGTTAATTTATTCAAATTTTACATTCGGAAAACAAGTCTTAGTTAACTTTGAGAAGAGTGAATAATTCTTTTGTAACATGATTTTTTTTTATTTTCAAGATAAATAAATAAACAAAATAAAATAATAAATAAATAAAAATAACAAACAAAAGTGATTCCAGCGTGTATGGTTATTGAAATCAATTCAATATCCAAAATGCCAAGAAAATGTTATATTGAATAAATCTAGTTTGTAATATTAAATCGTTCAAAAATTAACATTATATATTCATGCATGAAATTTATTTGAAATCGAATTCAAAATGACATATTTATTAATAGCCCATGAAGACAGATGAATTAATTCCCATGATATGAATTGTAAATACACTCTTTTTATAAATTTCCAGAATAAATGCTACGATTCAAATAATAAGTACAAAAATTATGCAAAATAAATGGAAACATGGAAATTACTTTGGGTTCGGAATTTAGCTTCGATATCCGTTCTAGCTCTTTCTTCATTAACTAGAGACTCCAAATAGAAATCTTTGGTTTGTATAGGTCGTATTCCACCCGTAAGGGAAGTAGTAAATCCAAAAACTAAACTATGATAGTAAATTACAGACATGTAAGAAATATGTAAACAATATATTTAATTACAGAATAAGAAAGGTCATTTTTCATTGGAGTATTTAAAAGTAAAATTTTTGATTATTTAATTTATCCATAATGTTCAAAGAAAAATATTTTTCTTTTTATTCCTCCTTCGATGCTTTCTACTTTCAGTATTACATATTCTTTTTTTTTCTTTCATTTTTAAACGGCTGCCAATGACAAGTGTAAGCATGACCATCAGCCTAAAAAGAATGAGATGTATGCCATGCTATGAATAAGATGTATGCCATACTATGAATGAGATGTATGCCATACTATGAATGAGATGGATGCCATACTATGAATGAGATGGATGCCTAGCTTTTTTATTTATAATATCTTTTTATACTGAGTTATTTATTTATTTGTTTAACTCATCAACTTCGTTTACTTACACAAAATAGTGATTCTGCCAAATTATATTTAGTAATAATAATTTGCCTTCCACTTTTAAAATAAAAATACACTAGACTGAACTTTCACTGAGTCAATCTAAACAAGATTTAAATTTTTTAATTAATATACTACGATCGAAGTCCAAAAATTTTATTATTACTGAAGTTTTCCTTTAACATGGTATTAATAAAAGGTAATAAATAGAAAATTCCAAGATTTTTTAATAAATAAATAATTGAAAGATAAAGCAAGTCTTCTGATTGCTGAAAATGTAATTTTTTATTAGAATTGTAGCTAATAATAAATAAATTTTTTATCACTAAATTTCTCTTACGAAACTTCGGCGAAAGCTAACGAAAAAAAAAATCGATGGTCGATAATAAAAAGTCGATATATAATATTTTCTTACTTCTCTGCAACATTAGCAATGGACACTTCCATAATATGCACAAAACGCCCATTCTAAAAAAAAAGAACAGATATAGTATGAATAAATATCAAGAAAATATGAGTCATTCTCTCACATTTTCATATTATTTATTACTTTTTTAATAAAATATATCACGAAACAAATTAATTAATAAAATAATTATATATGGTTCATATTAATAAAATAAAACACAATAAAAGGAACGTTTATTCTTACTTTAAGAATGTGCCCTAGGACGTGAAAAGATTCTGTTCCCTTTAGTGATGGAATATTACCTGTAACAACAATTCAACGAAGTTTTAATTAAATGAATATATTTATTTCTGATCATTATAGAAATCATTAAATGAGACTGAAACATATTATTTCAAACATCTTCAATTTATGCGAATTAAAGAAAATAATGAAAAGAAAATTGTACAGATATGGTCAATTAAAGTAAAGAAAGCGATTATGGTTTTCTAATGCATGAAATTTCTTCTTATTCAGTTAGAAATTTTCATCAAATAGATAGAATACTGAGGCTAATTTTGGAAGCAAGCGAAGCTTACGCAGATTGATAACCATATTAAAGAGAGGTTATCTAAGTACATCATGCTCACAACTACGATCCTAATATTATATTATATTATAAATGACTGTAAAATTTTATTCCACAATATATTTAGAGTAGCGTCTATTTCTATGCCATTCTTTAGGCCTCTGGAGCAAACGCTAATCATTAAAACTGTTTAAAGTATACTTAGAAATATATAAGTTTTGATTATTAAAGAAACAAAAATATTTTTACAGAAATTAACGTTTAATCTTACCCAACATTCTTAGTCTCTCGCCAAATAAATATAAATCTAGATCTTCATCACTTCCATCTATATTGACAGTTCCCATGATTATACCACACTGGGTGTACATATTTAGAGCATTGAATAATCTAGAAATAAAACAAATACATAAAATTAATCACTTAATTACTCTGATCTGTTTCAAAGAAATAATAATGTGACGAGGATATAATTAACAAACGAGTACCCATTAAATAAACTAATTTAACACGTTTAACTAAGAAACGATTTTAATCTAAAGCAAAGATTTACTAAGGCTGTTGAAATGATCATGTATGAAACGTAGTAACAATTTAACCGTTGACATATTTGCCTATGCCGTTATGAGAGAACGGATACTAGGGATGCAATTAGAGTCTTCGGAATAGTCCAAAGTGCACCACTTGTTGAATTCCTCGAGCACACACACACACACACACACACACACACACACACACACACACACAC
>JAPMOQ010041223.1:609296-673581 GCA_026543055.1 Argiope trifasciata
CACACACACACACACACACACACACACACACACACACACACACACACGCACGCACGCACTAACTCTGACGTGTACCGTAAGACACTCGAAGACTATGTTGGCACATCAAGCACTAAAGACCACGCTACTGACGGAACTGGCCTTGTTCAAATGGGAGCAGTTCGATCATCCGCCCTACAGCACAGATATATCATCCTGTCGATACTGTTGCTTTCAGTGGTGGTCAGCTGCATACAAGAAAAAGAGGCACGGATATATCATTCTGCGATATTCATCTGTTGGTTCCGCTTCAACTTGGAAGGCGAATTCAAGCACGCTGTGAAAAACCGAGTCTCGCCACAGTTACAGAGATTCTGGGAAGAAGAAATCCCTCGGCTGGTTAATCAGTGGGATCGTTTTGCTCAGACTTATGGTGTATTTTTTAAAATAAAGTCTTCATTTATACCCACTGTGTCGTTCTGTACCTTTTTATTTTAACACCCTTTGCAGAAAAAGTAACGTAAGGCAAAGAAATAATTTAGAGTGTCGATCAAAGCAACATTAAGAATGATTAAATTAAATAATTATGTCACATTATATTTTACCCAGTTTATTAAGTCTGTGAAGAAAAAAGATATTAAGGATAAGAAAAATAAGATTTTAATTGAAATTTAGAAATTCGAATCGCATAACAACATGTTTAAGATGAAAAATAATGAAAAAATTGAAGAAAGTTATGATGGTTTCTCTTTAAATTGATTTAAGAGGAAGTGAAGCAACGAACACTCTGATAGAATACGAGAATCATTACCGTCATTGGAATTACTATCATCGAAAGACGAACCTCCCCTCCAACAACAAATGTGAGATGATAATGTCGAGTTTTCTCTCAGGTAAACTGACCAGAAGTCCATTTAATGCTTAGCTAAATAATGTGCAGGACAGGATAGTGTAAATATAAAATTCTATAGGTTAATAATAATATAATAAAATTCTATAGGTTTCACCTTTATGAGTGATTCTTTTTAAAACACCTTTGAAAATGATTAACAAAGAAAAATGGAGGAGTTTATGAATTTTATCGGTAAATTTTGGTTAATTTACCAATAAAATTGACAGCCAGATGTATCAAAAAGAGAGGGTATCCAGCAAAAAATTAAGGCTTAATTAAAAATTTAATTAAAAATTAAAAATTAGGCCCCTTACTAATGAGATAATTAATCAATTCAAGTTACTGGATGATCGAAACTATGGCAAATTGAGGAAATCAATAAAAATGATCCTGAATGAATTTTTGGGATGTATTAAGTGAACACCTTTTTTGCGCTAATAAAAATAAGGGATTTATTCTTCGAATTTCAAATTTTGAATAAGACTAAAAAAATAATTCAGATTCAATGAGTTTTGAAATATTTGTCCAATTAATATATATTTGAAAAATTTCACCAAAAATATGGTTACCAGGCAGAAATTTACTGAATTTAATAAAATAAATACAGCTAATAAATTGTTTCTTTAAAAATAATTTAAAATTTAAAGGAAATAAAAATTTTTACATACCTTTCGACAGGTGGAGTGTATTGATTCCATTTAGCTTTAGCTAAGCTGGTTATCAGAGCTTTACTGCTTACATGAGTTCTAAAATCGAAGGGATCTGTGGATGTACGCCATCTGAAATTAGAACACACGTTAATCGATATGGGGAAATTTGTATTTAATGAAAATTCCCATTAAGTACAAATTTCTATTTAATGAAAACATTCCATTTTCAAATATCTTGTTGTTAGAAATGCTTGTTAAATAAAAATTTCAGAATTAAGTTATGAGGGAAATATATATGATCTTAACGCATATCTTAAGCATTGAAATGACACACTATCCTGTTTTGCACAAATTAATGCATTAAGAGCACAATTTTCAAAAGAATTGTCAACTTTCCTGAAAATGATCTATAACGTTTCTTTAAAACTCTAATCTCCCTTCATATTTTTTGGATTATTTTCATCAGATTTAGTAATACGTAACAAAGAATTGTTTCATAATAAAGTCTAAAACCCTCCGCACTCTTGCGCATGCGTTAGGATGGGTTTAATTCATTAAAATAAAGATGAGCGGAAAGATGAAAGGAGGGCATGTTTACATTTAGCAATAAAATAAACTCCGATTACTCGCAGATAGAGTTACTATAATATTGTCAGAAACGACACGTTATTCACATACACTTGAAAAAAATGAACGAAAAAATCATCTGACATTGCGAAAGTCAAGGTCAAAGAATGACGAAGAAATCCGGAAATGCGCTAATCTTTCCACGTCTTTCTACGTAAGTAGATAAATTTGTAGAAAATGAATCAGAATACCGAGAAAAAAAAGAACAGTACCATACTCTTAAAAGATTTTCAACAATCACAATAATTACCGTGTATAAAATTATGCAGTTTATATTTTTTAGGCATTTGCCATACTTTTCAAATGCTGCCTATTTTCCGATGGCAGATGTAATTGAGTTGCCTTGGAGAGGATCTCAGTTCGGTGAATTGGCTGGTATTATTGAAGGTTTATGATAAAGAGAGCAGTCGGCCGCAACAAATCGGTAGACACTTCACTTCTACGCACAATGGTAGCGCGATTGTTGAATGTACACAAAAAGAATTGAATGCAGTTGGTTTTGTCAAAATGGCGACAATGTGAAATTTGAAATGTTAAAAGATACTTCGTCCTACAGAGTTAATTTTCTTAAAATGGCGAGCATATAATATGTAAATGTCTTCCGAAATCACGACATTTTAGAAAATTTATTTAAATAAAAACTTTTGAGAGCGGAATATTGTTACATGAAAATCCTGTACTAAACTGTACTTCGATGAAAATGATAATCAAAGTTTATTTTTTTAAATCAAAAATTGGAATTTGTAGGTATTCATAGATTCCAAATAATCTATTGGCTTTCAAGTTCCGTAAATCTCAATTCTATCCAGCCTGTTTCGGATTACCTTTATTGACAGGTATACAAAATATATTTTTATCATAAGCCTTAAAAATTATTGTATTTTCAATAATTTGCCTTGTTTCAAATATGCAATTATCTAATCTAATTTAATAGCTATCTACATTTTCCAAAAATTGCTTCTGAATGTCTGGCACCAATACAAATTCTTACTATGTATCTAGTTCTAAAATTGTGATTCTACTTCATCTATGTTAGTTATTGTTAAGAATGGTAGTATACAATTATAATGTTGAAAAATTTAGTGAAGTTTTCAAAATTTCAATCTCCATTTCCAAATAAGTGTGAATACTATAACATTTCAAATTTAATTACTTACAACAAAGCAAATTTCACATGTACTTTTCTCTCTAATGATTCGCCATCTTCGCTGGTTTCACTGAGAAAGAAAATTTAGATAAGATTCAATCACTTCCCTTACCAATTTTTTTTGAAAAAAAAAATTCAGAAATTCATTACATCTATGTATTTTAATATCAAACACAAGAAAACAAAACAAAATATGAATTTTTAAGTTTTTATGGTAGTAAAAGCATTTGGTTTTAGTTTATTAACCCAAGTTACTCCGGACAAAGAAAAAAAGTTAAATAATAATCTTTTTATGATAGTTTTTGAAACAAGGGACAGCACAACGTGATATTTGACATTCTGTACACTACTGTCTAGGCCTATTTTCTTATTGGTTTATCTCTGGAATCTCTTTTACGGGAGCACAGAGTAAATTGTCTCTTTCGATTTGATGTTTTTCTGTAGCAGGAATTACAATCTTCATAATCACTATTTGAAAAATCACCGCTTTGGCTATCTTACATCATGGTCATTATTTTCTTTCAATACAACTGTCATTTTTTATAAATTACTAATCCACACGCAGACGTATACAATAGGTTGCCAGACTAGTCTTGGCCAGACCAGGTTACGTGACCAGTCTTGCCACGTGTCTTGGAGTCATTCTTTATACAAAACTTTATCTAGTATTAGGTTGGTGCGTATGAAATGTCGGATTCTTAAGTGATTGTATAAAACTGCATATCTTTCTTCAAAAGCTGTTTATTCAATCAAAGTATGCTCCATTCGCTTCAATACACTTTTCCCAACGAGATTTTAAAGCGTAGATGCCTGTCTTAAAAAAATTTTGGTCTTTAGAATTAATAAACTCTGATATCGAGTTTTTTAGACTGTCTTCATTTTCATAGTGTTTGCCCCTTAAAAACAGCTCTAAATGCTTGAAAAAATGAAAATCGGTCGGCGAGAGATCCGGTGAATATGGTGGATGCTACAAAACTTCATATTCCAGTTCGTTCCAGCTTATTTCGCTCTGTCAGTGCGTGCGGTACCCACTTGTCCATCTTCTTAACCTTGCCAATCTCAGAAAGGTGTCTCAATATCGTTGTATGGTCAACTTTCATCCTGATAGCAAGTTCCCTCGTGGATACGGCTGGATCCGCTTCCACTAGAGCCTTCAGGTCATCATTCTTCACAGACGTTTTGGGTTTTCCGCGCGGCTCATTTTGCAGTGAAAAATCGCCAGTCCGAAATTTTTCGAACCAACGCTGCACTTTCCGATCGTTAACCGTATTCTCCCCAAACGCTTGGTTTATGTTGCGTGCAGCTTTTGCAGCACTATTACCAAGTTTGTACTCATATAAGAAAATGACGCGAATGTCGGCAGAATTCATATCGGCAATAAACTCAAAAGAAATAACAAAAGGGAAGACCTTCGAGAAAACCTATTTTGCTGAAATGAGTCTCTGGCAATGGACAATACGACTATGAATGAGGTTATGCCAAAGACAAAAGTATAACGAAAACAGGGAGACAAACGTCCGCATGTAAAGAGAATCCGACATTTCATACGCACCAACCTAATAGTATCTTTCTCTGTTTAAATGCTTATCATTCAGATACAATTTATAAGTTTGGAGTTCAAACTGTATTTGGATATTATTATTATGAATTTAATGGAAATTAAATAGTGAACATTGTTTAAGTCATTGTAATGAGTATAAAGAAAATATTTACCCAAGAACCACATTGAATAATTTAAAATGAAAAACTTCGTTAAAATAATTTTGTGATTACTGATATACATTGAAAATTTCTTTTTGTTGTGTTTCAATTTCATTTGGGAATTTATATGAGAAAAATATTAGAATGATAGAAACTTCATGAAATATCTACAAGGCTTACCTGTAGCCTGTCATATAAAATGATTATGACGTACATTCTAACCAATTTTACATAAAATGCAATTTGTACTCAATCTCGATGTTCAATTGAGAAAAATTATCTCAATTTAATGACTGCTAAATTATAATAAAGCTGATACAAAAGAAGTATAATATAATGTAGATTTGCTAAAAGATTAATTTATAAATTTCGAAAAAAAGTAATACTGATTTTTAATCTGTAGAATAACTTAATAAAATAGACTGCCTAGTTGCAAATTTACAAGATATATGTCTTTAAGTTTTACAGTTATAAGATATGGTTTATAAAGTGTATACTAGGAACAAAATTGGAATAAAATCAGTATCTGTGCAAATAATCATATGTTTACTTGAGTAGACCATTGAAAAATATCCTCCATACTCTCATTGGACTTAAGTAATGAATTTGCAAACCCCCGCAAGAAAACGTTCTCTTATCACTGCTTGATTGCTGGAAGCCGGTAGTCTCTTGCAGCTGGTAGATTTTCCCATTACTCAGCCGCAAGTAGACCCATGCTTGTGCTTCATGGTTAGTTCCTCTTGCAATGCGAGTGATTAGGTATTCGGATTTGGAATTCACTCCATAGAAAAATACTTCATCTGCAGTCTAGAAAATGAAAGCTAAATTATAATTAATAATATCAATGCAGATTAACTGAATTCTTTTATTTTGTTCAGGGGATTCACACTAATCATATCTTAATAGTTAATACCATAGCTTTCAAAATATATACTTTTTTAAAAAATTAAAAGTGTAAAAATTAAGTAATATTATTTTTTTCACAGTTTTTCTAATTCTATATTTAGTATTTAGTGAAATATCTGTGAATAAATAACCATGAATATTTCTTTTGTTTAAATGACTTCATTGTATATTTTGAGGAAGAGCACCTAATAAGGAAGCGATTTTTTTGAACGGAGGTTTATTCATTTAAAATAATGAAAACTTAAGTTCCATAAGTCAATAATTTTACTTATAAAGAAATGGAAACTTTAAAAATCAGTATGAGGGCTCTGTCCGAAAGAAACAAAAGAAATATTCATAGTTATTTCTTAACAGATATTTTACTAAATACCAGATATAGAATTAGGAAAACTGTGAAAAAAAATAACATTGCTTAATTTTTACTCTTTTAATTTTTTTTAAAAAGTATATATGATTCTTTATATCATGTAAAGCGTTTTTCCTATTGAAAGCTATGGTATTTCTTGTATATTCCCTAAAAACGTACTGCTTGTGTATCATCATTATTATTATTATTATGCATTTTTCGTATGATATCTATTTATATTTTAAATTATATATTATATTGTATGTACTATATTCTACAATTTTATATATTCTACGTTATATCGTTTACCAACCGATTCCAAAACCCTCCGTGCTTTTTTGTACATATTAGGAAAGGTTTATTTGATAAAATAGGAGTGAATTTAAAATTAAAGAAAATTTAAAGGAAGTGATGTTTACATGTAGTGATAAAATCAATTCTTGAAATGCTCACATTCTTCCGCGTTTCACTTCTTAGTGAGATAGAGTCATCAAAAGTTGTTATCTCAAGGGTACTGAAACGAGTACTATTTTAATTTATTTTAAGCAGATTCTTACATTAACCAATTGAGATTCTGGCAGTGGTGACTCCAATATTAATTCTTCAGGAAATGGAAGAAAGTCTGTTTTGTAAGGGTCCCCTTCTGCATCCATATCGAACGAATCGAACCTGGGCTCCAAAGAACGCCTGTACGATGAAACGTAAAAGTAAGAAGTGATCCATTTGCACCAATATACGATATCTGTAAATAAAAAACAATATATGATGAAGGATATTCAAATTTATGATAAAAATTAAGAATGGGAATTATTAAATCGCAGAATGGAATGAAAGGTAGTACAGGTTTTCATGTGCTACCTTTCATTCCATTCTGAAAGTATTAAAATTTAAATTTCCTTATATTTTATTTCTTGTATATACGCAGGGACAGATGAAACGATGCCTTTATAATCAAATGCTCTATTATCATGACCACAGATATTTTAATATTTTCTATTCCCTTTTCGACGGTATATGAATTAAATACGTGCCAAGGAAAAGACAAATATTAACTTTGTCTTGGAGACAAATAAATCAGATGCTATAAATTGCTATACATACATATATATATATATATATATAATAGCAAGAATAATTTATTTATAAAACCGTTTAAATTATTTTCTCATAGCTAAATAGGATTTTTTATTATTTTTTTTATAATATATAATATTGTAATTAATTCCATAGCAAAAAAAGAAAATTTGAATATTCTTAATATATAGATGCTGAATGAATGTTAAGGCAATGTCCCGGAATCTTGGCAAGTAATTGGCGATTTTGGAGAAAAAGAATGAAAGGTATTGAAAAAATAAAGATTTTGTCTTTAGATCTATTAGAAAGCGCGGTGTAGAGATTCTTTTGGAAAATTTGGAAGCCTCTTAAGTTGCTAAGGGGTTTTGTTGATCGCATTGCGAGTTGCTGGCACCGATCTCTGTTCTTCCTAATTTTGCTCTTGTTTAATGTATATATTATTGATTTCTATAATTGCTTATCTTCGTGCATACCTTTCTGGTTTACCTATTTTTGTTACCCTATTTTCGTATATTCCTTAAGAATAAAGCCACATTATCCTTTACAGAACTTAAAGTGTTTCTTTTGTTATACACTCATCGAACGTTTTTTTTTTGTAATATTATTGATACAAATTTAGCAATGTTGAAAGTTAAAATTAAAAATAACGATTGAAAAATGGAATTGGATTCATATTCTTGTTAAAGACAAATTAGTATTGTAACGATACTGTAGCTGCAATATCATGCTATTGAAAATTTGCATCGTAATAAATCTGTGCTTTTTATATTAATCGAGGTATCCAATCTTTTTTATGATCCTTAATCCTATACCTCTTCCTCTTTTGTGCTTCAGTCTTTCGTTTTTCTTCAAAAATGGCCTTATTTTGCATGATTCATCTAGTTATTTAATAAACAAACTTTCCGAGTACTTGGGGCAGTATGAAGAAATAAATTAGCAAAAGCACATTAATGGCAAATGTTTATCTGTGTGTCTCTTATGCCTTCTTAAACTGTTCATCCGATTGCGATGAAACTTGGTCTGTTTATTGTTTGTACCTACAGGATGGTTATAGGGATAAACAATTACGCAAAAAAAAAATTCTGATCTCAACCGCATCTATTGACCAAGGATTAATTTCCAAATAAGAGATCGAAGATACAATAGACTCTGTTGCTAAATCCATGTTAAAGTTTAATATTTTGTAACTATAGTAAGCAAATATTATGTAAGTCATTCTCAGAGATAACAACTTTATCACAGATTATGCAAGAAAGTTTTGGGGAATCACCTCTAGTGGTTTTACATTATAATTAAGTTTTAGAGTTTTTCGCAGTAACTACTAAAAATATTGTAGTGCAAATAATTTTTCACTATCTTAATTTTCAAAAATTATCCTTTCAACTATATGAACGATTTTATGGTATAAATATATTTTCTATTTTTAATCAATTTTAAAACAATATATTTTAATCACATTTCCTAAAATTGGATTTGTGAATTCTGATCGAATGTTAAACGAATCACAAGATACAATAAATAGTTTCTTTCATTGCCATCTGAAAGAACGCCAAGTTTTCCAATTCTAAAAGAATACACTAATATAATATATAAAAATGAATATTTCTTGGTTCATATTTTATATACTGCTGAACCGTTCATCCTATTTCGACAAAACATTGTCAAATTATTAATTGATTGCACTTAATATTACTTTTTTTCAGCGGTAGCAACGCACCGGGTACCAGCTAGTTTATTAGAACCGCATCTGTCTATCAGGACCTATTGATCTATTAGGACCTCATAGGAAACTATTTGATTGATTTTTTTGGCAAATAATTTATTTAGTATTTTGATTGCTTGACAAAGTATAAATGGATACAGTTGAGGAATTTTCAATTTTTAACAAATAAATTTTTTAAACCATGATGACGATTAATAATTTAATTCATGCACTGATAAAGACAATCAAAATATTAACATTAAATCAAAAATTAGCAAATTCATGTTTGAATGAATAATTATATGATTGATATATTTTTGGTGGAAAATAATTGTAAAAAATTTTAAGGAATCGAGAAAAATCTAAATTTTGGTTATGATATTATCAATAAGATGAAAATTTTCATGAAATATTTGTAAAAAATATTTCTGTGTTTCTACCATAAATGAAAAATTAAGAAAGCTGGGCGAAAGAGTTTAAAAAAAGATTCTGAACTGATTTCTTGCTTTAAAATATTTTCTAAAGCCACTACATCGACCAAGAAATAGTCACAAATTCTTAAATGCTTTTGATTATTCCAAATTTTGCAGAGCAAGCGACGAGTATGATATGATCGAATAGCTGATATCATAGATCCATTTCATCCAAGTAATATACATCTAACGCAAGAGTCATAGATCTTGATAACATGAATTCAGAATCTTTTGTAATGAGGAAGGTTAGTTAAAATATTCTCTATCATGATAAAATGCCAGTTTATAGGTAATACATTATAATACTTTTACAACCATCCTCTTACCCTAATATCATCCCTTAAAACTTCTAAGATAAGTAATTTTCATGAGAAATAGCTATCACATTTTAAAGAAGTACAACAGCAATTATTACAGGCGTTACTATAATTAGTAGTTACATCTTTTGCACGAAAGAATTGCAAAGAGGGGTATTCGTAGAGTATTATCTTCCAATAAATCATTAAAACAAAGGTTTATTAATAGAATAAATTCAACAATTCTTCGGAAAGGGTTAACTAAAGATTGGCATTTAAAAACAGATGATGTCGTTTTTCCGAAATTTTCTTACTTATGACCTTATAAAAGTTTAATGAATGTATTATTCCACAGCCCCCTCAATTAAAAATTATGGACCTTGGTCAAACGAAAAACATTTGTGCATCTTGCATCAAAATAAGAGGATGAAAGACAAGAGGATAAGATTTTTATTTTCAACGTCTCGCGTTTGAGTGTCTCGTATTTCATAATATAAAAATAAATGGAGTATATATTTTGAAAGCTTTCCTTTTTCAACGGTTTGAAGACAAAATTTGTTTTAGGTGCAAGTGACAAGATGACATACTAAATACAATTTAGCTAAAGGTTTAGGTTTTGGGGATATCAAGTTTACATGTGTGCGAAATGAGACATAGACAGATAGTTGAAAAATTTCACAATTTTAACGAATCTACTCTTTAGACGTTAAAACTGTTTATTTATGAAATCAAGTTATGTTTATTTATGATTATATTTTTTTCAGCTATAGTGCTTACTTCTACATAGACATATATATAGAGTAAAAATACATGCGAATGAAATACGTTCAAAATTTGACTAAAAATGGCGGAAAGACCACCTACAAGAATTTATTTTTTTTGAATAATTTCTTTAATGCACACAGTATTTTTATAACTCATATTCACAGTTTAACATAATTTTAAAAAATTGTTTTTAGGAGGGGGAATCAGATAATTTAAAAAGTGGAGATACATCAAATTCTGAAAATGCAATTTTTTGAAACTTATGATTATGAAACTTTCTTTTTATTTTTCTACATATGGAAACTAAAAAAATGAGCTAGTTTTTAATTCCTTTTAATTACGAGCTTAATTTTTAAAAAATAATATTTATAATGTCCTGGAGTTGAAAATTATTACAATAGATTATTATAAAATAATATTAATGAATAATTGATTGCAGATTGATGCAAAATTTAAGGAGTAATTATAAGTATTCTTTTGTAAGAATTTTTTCATCATTGAATTATAAAGATACTACAAACCGACGTGGATGAAAGATTTGTAACTTTTTAAAATCAGTCACGAACCCACATTTTCCTGCCAAATTCGATCTCAGAAAATCAAAATGACATGATACTCTGTTTGTTGCAACTTTAATTGTGTACATTTTCATAAATTGAAACAATACACGCATTCTACACAACATTTACACAATGAATAATGGTGCAAACTATTATTTGCCTTGAATGTTTCAACTGAAATTATCGAAAATTATCTTTGGAAATCAAAATGAGAAAAAAATAATTTGCTACAAAATCATGTTTTTAACTTTCCGTAGCTATATTAAGCTTTTTTAAAAAAATTGCTCATATTATTCAAATAAAAACAGTGAGCAGTTTAAAATTTTTCACATTTTCTCAGATCAGTATAGGTGCTTCTTTTAGAAAAACATTCTCTTGATACCCGTAGCACAGTCTGTTGCACAATATTGTCCAAAATTATGTGATGTTATATGATGTTAAAAAATATTAAATAATATTGGGCAACAATGATTGAACCATGATTGGTATGACATTGGTTAATGTCATACAATATCATACAATATTTGTGTGCTACTGGCGTAAAGGGACAGTAAAGTTTCGAAATAAGCAAAAATTTACCAAAACAAGGAATTTTTATTTTTATCGTTCAATCACAAAATATATTTTTTGTATTCAATTAAAATAAGTCTATATAATACATTGTACAGTAAAATAAAAATTTGAAAGACTTAGAGCCAAAAAGTACATTCTAATGACTTTTCTCAAAATGATATTGTAATTATATTTAAATATCTTTGAAATGCTCCAGGTGTCTTAACTTGTTAATAAATTAAATAGAAAAGACAATAAAAATTTCTATTAAGCTATGAAAGAAAATAGAGTATATATTTTATATTTCTAGGTTATTTTTTAAAAAAATTCTATTCTAATATATGTGTATAAATTTTTTTAAACCCAAAGTCAATAATTCCTGAAAGTGTCTAAAAGAATCCACAGGCCTCTTAATTGCCTTTCCTTGCAGTACACAAGAACCGATAGACTTCTTTTGCAAAAAGTACTATGTCAGCGCTTTTTTGAGCAACTGATAGCACATGCAACCCTTCATTATTTTTACTATTGTTGAAACAGCAAGTGATGTCAAAACAGTTTTTTAACCCAGGTATTATCAGACAATATATTATTGACTTATTTTTCCCTTTCACTGATGTTATCGGCTGTAATATTCACGGTTTTCTTTAATATCTGATAGCTTATCATTATCTGTGATAATATTCAATTCAAATATCGACAATACAATACAGAAGAAACATAACAGATTTGAATAAAATATTTTTATTTGTTTCAATTTGGGAAAATAAAATTTCTGCTTAAATTTATAATGCTTCTATCAGTTCAGGGTCGTATTCTGACTTGTTACGTAGTGATAAGTGAGTAGACAAACGTCAGAGATAAAGCTTACGGAATACAATGCAGATAATGTTCGAAAAACTTGTCCTGTCTTTTTTGATGCTCGTTAATAAATTAACCATTTTTTCCAATTAAGAAATTAAAAAACGTATAAAATTATACATCTACCCATGCACGCCACATATACTTTCCCCATCCCTAGAAAATTGATAATGATATTTCTCATAGAAACGTAGAAAAACCTTTGCAGTGACTCTTTTACTGTAAAAAATATAGAATACAAATTTGACTACATATAATGTTGACAATGCTTGCTTCTAAATCAATATCAGCTTAATATAAAGATGTCCTTCAAGCAATAATGTTTTTTAATATATTTTTAACTCGTTTTCTGCTGTGTTTTGTTGCAGTTTTCGCTATTTGATTTAAATACTTTCTCCATGAGCTAGATATCAGAAACTTTAAGCAGTGTTCATAACTAGAGAACGGCGCAATATTAACTAGCTTTCTTTATATCGATTGAACACCAATTTTGAAATCTATCAAAAGCTTTCATTAACAATATATGATAACATTATTGTAATGTTAAACACGCAGTACTGAAAATAAAATAAAAAATAGTTATTTAAATAAAAATATTTAATACACCAAATATCTAAATAATTATTACTTACTATTAGAGAAAGGTTAATTTAATTAGATGTGTTCAGTACAATTAGATAGTAAAAGTGAACCAAAGGCGAGTCACACAGCAGGCAATAATATAGATTTATCTCACAAAACGATTGTATTTTCTATTTAATGCCCATTTCTATTATTATTATTCTTTCTATTTTTTTTCTTTATCTTACTGAAAGGAGGTTTCGGCGAGAATTTCTTAAAATATTTTCCTTGCTCTGTTATTTGCAAGCGAGAAGATAAATTAAGTGCAGCATAAATTAAGTGCAACTGCATGAGCTTGCATTGAAACAGTTTGGAACGTTCATACGGGATTTGCTTACATTAGACTATTGGCAATCAGTAATAAATAATCTGAACAATATAATATGATTTTTACTATATAATATAATTTTTTTCCAAATTTTTCAGTTTTGTATGTTTCAGACTATAATCTGCTACAAGTAAGTTAATAGTAGATTATAATCTAAAAAATATCCAAGACTTTGATAATCTAGTACTCTCAATACTGATTTATCAAACTGGTGGCTGTGGCTTGGTAGTAAGATCTTGGCTTCGAAACCGGAGGGTTGCAGGTTTGAGGCCCAGAACCACCGTGTAAGTGGGTCTGGTGCACGTTAAATCCGTCAGGGTCAAATGTCCTCCCTTTGGCGGGGTGTGGAAGTTTAGAGAGAGAGGTGGCAGCTCAGGTGTTCAAAATTATGAGATTCCGTTTCAAAATAGATCTAGTGTTGCTTCAAAATTAACGTTACATTAACAAAACAAGCAAAATTATTAATTAATCGAATAATTTATTTAATCTTTGATCCCATTTGAGTAACCTCAACTGATAGACAAATTTGGAAAAAAATTGCACCTTGTATTTAAAATAATGGATTAGAAATTAAAGATCAAAAGGTTTAATAAATTAAAATTAGTTCTATTTCTTAGTTTAACAATTAGAATGCGCTTTTCGTAAAAAATTCTTAATTACTCTGGCTCAACATTCAGCAAATGTTAATAAAAGAATTACTTCTTTTATTAACATTTACTGAATGCACAGCTAAAGTAATTGAGAATTAATCCGAATTTTATGAATTGAGATACTATCAGAATATACTAGCAGAAAAAGAAGACAAATGGATATAAAAATATATAATCTAACTCTCAGTTATTTCATAAGCTTAGCTTACAGTTGCAATGGCGTTTGTCATGTGATGACATAAATATGGTACTTGGATAATTCATCAAAGGTGAATGAACTCAAGAATACAAAGAAGAATAAGATTTAATGCTCCTCATCTTCTCTTCTTTAGACTTCTATATAAGAGCAACAGAAAGAATATTTTGATCTTAAAGTCTGAAAGTGATCTTATCAAACATTAAGTCTGAGATTTAACAGAACATTGATTTTTAAATACCCAGAAGACCAAAGTGGTTATAACGTAAAGTCAAAAATTATTAAATAGGTTTTGCAAACACATCTCGTAAATTTGGGTAAAAGTAAAATGAATTTATATGCATTTTTAAAACTAAAATTTCTAATTACATTCACAGAGTCTTTCGGCTTTGAGTGCTGAGTTTTTTAAACAGAAAAGGACGCATTAAGCTTTCAATTTGTTTAAATATTTTTCTCATTGTTTCAATTGTAAAAAGTTTATATTGTAAAAAATGTCATGCGCAAAACATAGGGTAAAAACTTGACTTGTTTTGTAAAGATCTATTTACTAAAATGAAAAAGTTAAAGTATATATCTGTGCTTTTGATACCTATATGTCAACGTTCCACAGGCCAAATAGTTTGCATCAGAACCATAATACTTGATACAGATATATAATGCAGATAATGAAATCAAGTGTTTTGAGGGAATCATGTGTTTTGAATTTTTATTTAAAGTTTTAATTGCTTAAAATGAAACAAAGTTATGCCACTTTCTGGCAATAACTTCCAAAAAAGCAATAGCAAAATAATAGTTTCCACAGCTTGAATTCCAAACCGTTATCTTTTTAATGAATATTATATTATATTATCTATAACAAAATTAGAATAAATGTTAGGAATAAATATGAAGTTTAAAGTCAAAGAACCAATAAGAAAGATATAATGTATCCGATCTAAGGACTTTTTCAAGGGTCCCTCTTAGGCAGGGATTCGAACCAGGAATTTTATCTGTGAGGGGTCTGACTTTTGTCCAACAAATTGATTTTTCGTGACTCAAAAATCCCAGAAAATTGAGGTTTTAGTGATGCAATTAGTATCATAAAATTTAAAAATATAAAAATTATACAATATTTTCAAATTATTTTCATTCCAAAATAAAACACAGCAAACCAGACAACACGGCCAGGAAAACAAATTCATCAAAATATGATAATAGAACACTTACCAAATTTAAAAAGCATTTCTAAAAGACTAAATGAGCCTATAAATGCAGAGTGGACTTCGTTATACGATATTTAATTTAACCGCGTTTGAAGTTATACACGCTGACCTTGTTTGGTCATATGCAACATGATTATCAAAATAATTGAAGCGCCTTCTATTGAGTTAGCTAGAATAAGTTAGTATATAAATATTTTCTTATCAATACCTGTATATTGCAAAAGCTTTTGGGAAATCGATTAGTATTTCAGCGTTTAAGCAGATTGTTAGTTGCTTTAATATAAGAAATTTTGTTATTACAAATTTCAGTTTAGTGATACAAATTTTATCTCTAAAACCTCAATTTTCTGCGATTTTCGGGTCCTGAGGGGCCAATTTGTTGGACGAAAGTCAGACCTCTCACAGAAAAAACCCCTGTCTGAGGGTGACCCTTGAGAAAGGCCGGATTCATTATATCTTTCTTTTTGGTTCTTTGACTTTAATTATAATATTTATTCTAATGTTGTTCAGTTCATTAGTGTTTTAGTTGTAGCAGCATAAGCAATCTTTAAATACAATGTATATTTTATTATAAATGTTCAGTAAATTTCTGTTGGTAAAGTTCTTTTTCAGAATTTTTGGATATATATATATATATATATATATATATATATATCATCTTGGATTTTTTCTTCATTGTTGATGATCAAATTATAAACATTGTGTTTATTTTATCATATTAAATAGATTTAGTATAAGGTATGTTTTTAATAAAGTTTTATTAGTTTTATAGTTACTATTTAAACCAAGCACTGAGGAAAAACTCTTTAAAATGCTTCTATTTTAAATATTACTGATATTTACAGTTTGTTCAGCAATATATATATAATTGAATATATTAAAATATAAATTTAAAAATAGGGAAATGCATAACACAACAATGCTTCTAAAATATAATGAAATCTATATAGCATTTGTCTTTAAAAATTTAAAATTTTAAAATATTTAACAATAGTCAACATTTAACAGACATTTTTATCAACCATTCATCTCGGTGAAAAAATATTGAACAATAAATTAATAATAGTAAAGAAGTCAAAACAGCAGTTCAATAAGTTAAATATTTTATGGAAAATTTAGTATCCATATTATATAATTTTTGATCTTCTCCATTCTGAGAGGACAGTTTGTAATTAATTTTCAATGAACAAATAATTAAGGCTCAATGGTTGATAAATAAAAACAGAAATTATCATTTCATAATTATTATCAGTATAATCGTTATCTTATAGTGCAAACAATTTAAACCAATAAGGAATTCCATTAATGACTTACTTTGACATAGTGTCGGCATTTCTTGTACTTTAAAACTGAATAACACTAATTAAACGAAAGAGAATTAACTAATCTTTTCATTCTACACAAATTAAAACACTTAAATATATATCTCTTTCAATAAACTCAAGGATAAAAACCAATCCTGCGCCAGTGTTAAAAGGGAAGTTGCGACTAACTTCAATTAAACTGGCACCTTATTACAAACCGTTTGCATAACGGATGTCAGCAATTTTTCAGAGATTCAGCTGTTCATCATTCTATCTGTTATTCGATGTCAAATTAAGTAAGATTAAATTAAGACAATTTTTTTTAAATGTCGAAGAGCATTTTTGGATTTTAGAGTAAGAGATTTCAGTTTGCATAAAAACTGTTTATCTTCCCCACATTATTTTCGATGAAACTATTTTAAAAATTTAATTTTTTAAAAATTTAATGATAGGTTATTTTAACTCGTGTTCTTGACTGTTAGTTTGTTTGTTTGTATTTAAAAACTTTATAATTTATTTTCAGCTAAATTTCTGATGATTTAGAAATCCAAAAATTCAATTTTACCCAGATTTAGATGTAAATGCAAGATAAATTTGCTTTCTTTTCTATTCAGTACAACTTTGTTTATTTGTGTGTGCCTTGGGTGTTTTTAGGCTCATATGGAAGTTAGTTTAAGAACTATTATAAAAAATTCACATACAGAAATTGAAAAACAGAAAACAATTATATAAATATATTTTACTTACGTTTTTTAAAATGTTTTTAAACATATTAAAAATAAATACTTTTTAAATATACAAAAAAGTATTAACATTTTATACCTTTTGTCTGTTTTACATACTATGAAATTAATTTTAATATATTAAAGGTATAAACATTCCATGCCTTAACGATTTATTTTATTTTAATAATTGTTTTCCGTACCTAAAAATCCATCACAAATTTTGAATTAAAGATTTTTATAAATGCTACTTTGTGCTTGCTTCTCAAAACCCATGAAGGGTGAAATGAAGCATAGTATACTCCCGAGTTTCTCGCCAATACAGAAACCTATAGGAACATTCTTCTAGCAACACTAATTCTGATAAAAGATGTTAAATAAAATATAAAGATGTTAAATTTATGAAAGGCGTTAAATAAAAAATAAATATTAAGAATTTTGATTTTGTTCTTTTTTATAATTGAAAGTTATTTTTTACAATTAATAATAAATACAATTCCAGTTTTTAATGTGAATACAAATAGGAAATATTTATTTTCAATTGTTAGTATGCGCTTTGAAAAATCGTCTGAAATCGTAATTTACGAAATCGTCTGCGTTCTCACATTAAAAGACAGCTGCAATGGAATTCTTCGCAGTTCTCCTAATCCTTTTGCTGCTGTAACGTTCGTTCCATTGGTAATTTGTTATGTAGGCAAATGTGCAAGATGGATATATATATATAAGGAAAAAAAGGAAAAATGTCATAAATAATTTAATAAATATTTTCCCTTTTGTTTTAGGAATCCAATTTCTTTCTAAAAAGCTTTTTAAATTGTGTAAAGAACAATCATTTAATTATTTATATTTAAGAAAAAATCCTTAACATTCTAACATTTGAAATGAACCTTTTCTGCCATTCTACAACTAAAACCGGCCGAGATATGAAACGTCGAATATGAAAGTTTTAGCTGATTTTAAATTATTTCAATGACAGCGTTGAAAAAAGTTCACCAACCGACGTTTACTATAGGGTAACAAAACATTGGTCTGAAATAAATCCGACCCTTCATAATTAGATCAGTATTGTCCGGAGATGGTTTGACAGATGGTATATGTCCAAAAAAGGAAGAGCAACTTTCGACTTTATTCCTAATCCGGAAGTTAAAATAAAAAGATACCCTCCACTTATAATCCAAATAATATCTGGACATGGGAGATTTCCTGCATATTTCCAAAGATTCGGAAGAACGCAGGAAAACAAATGCATTTGCGGAGAAATGGGTACGGTTTACCACTATTTAATGGAATGTAAGGAGATCTGAGAGTTCAGAGAGGACCTGAAGATTGTCAATAATGATTTAAGTACAGTACTGATGGTGCCATGTAATCTCAAAACCCTGAAGGATATGATGTTAAAGATTGATTGTTTCATTCCAACTGTTTGAGAGAGTGCAGATGGGAAGAAAGACAGCTATTTACTACCCCGAAAGAAATGTTAGTTTGACTGTTCGGTCAATGTAGGGTTGGACAATACTTACTCAGCAGTCGACCACAACAAAGCCTGTCGATACTGCTACGTTCAGTGGTGGCGGGGTGGTCGATGCAAGAAGAAGAAGTATTGTCCGGAGATAAAATCTTAGCACTCACACACAATAATTGCTCAAAAATACAAAAAAAAAAACCTGCTGAAAAAACAATGATTGAAGTTTCAGCTTAGCTAGAAACTCAGCTAATAATTTCAATATGCAAATGTTACATTATAACACCCTACTCAGTAACAGTAAATGAAGATACGATGCTGACTATAGAAGAAAGTTGGGTTGGGAGGGGCGGGTAGGTGAGGGTATTCCAATGTAAGAAGAAATATTGCTGTTAGCCGCATAGGATAGCTCTGGTTCTCCTTTTGAGTTTGATGGACCGAATTTTAGCTTCTAAAAATATTACTATCCCAATTTGGAGAATCACCTAATTTGTGTTGTGGTAAAAACAAATATTATAGTCTGGAATATTTTTTTCAAATAAGACTAATAAGTGATCATAATTAAATAACATTTCCAACGGAATTAAAACATTATTTTTCATGTACGTTTTTAATTAATGTAACTTGTTCTGGAAATAGAAAAAAAAAACATTTTTTATAATATTAATATAGTTATTTTTATGCATATTTCCAAATGTATTGATATAAATTCTTTTCAGATACCATTAAGAAATGAGGGAATCTAATGGTATTTCATCCCCAGAATAGAAAACATTGTTAATTTATCAATGACAAGAAATTTTTGTAATTTTTTTGTAGACATTTCTTATCACAATGTGTCAAATATTTCTTTTATCTATCTAGAGGAAATTGCGCATTGAGCTGCCATCTTGTTCTTAAGCCACAAGGAGGTATCAAAATAATTCACTCTTGTTTTCAGCATTAATTTTAAATTGCTATTATAATTTCAAAATATATTCTCACATTTCCTAAGCAGTATTTTCCATTAGACAACAAATGTTCTAAACGCAAGATTTAGTTTAGACATGAAAAATTTGACAGCGTGTTATTACTATAGATTTTTTTAATACCTATAAATAACATGTTATTAAAAAAGGCCTTGTGCAGAAAAATACTCAGAAATTATTATCATGAACAATTTTTAAAATCTTGAATTTTATGAATATTTAATATTTTTAACTGCTTTGTAGAAACAAAATATATTTATCACAGTGAAAATTAATTTTTTATCAAATGCTTTTTTTTGGAATCTTTTTACATTATAATCTCACGTTATTTGAAGTTTCAGAATTAACGAAAGGCAGTGTATTTGGATATTTCATATAAAATGTTATTATTTTGAAAACTGTTAAATTATTATGATAAACAATGGTATAATCTATAATTTAATTCTTCTGAATTCAAATGAATTAAATCACAGAATAGGAAAATTAAAATTGAAATTAATACCAATTTTTAAGATATTACTTTGTTTTACACGAAGGTTTAGTGTTCTAATAAACGGCATTACATCGGGACATTTCATTAAAAAACAATATTACGTCATCTTACGCTTAAATTTAATATGCAATAATAAACGGCAATGCATTAGAATATTTCATTAAAAACAATATTATGTCATTTATGCCGTTTAATATGTTAGTAAACATTCGGTGCATTTTATTATTTACAAATTATGTTTAAATAATACAAGTGGAATATCATGTAGATTCTTCTGCTTAAGTTATTTAGACCTGTTTATTTTTTTTTTTATGCCTGCTCTTTTTTTTTTTTTTTTTTTTTTTTTGGGCTGTTTTTAGCTTCTAGTATACAAAAATTTGAAAGAGTTTTTTGAATAGCAATTCCTTTGATAACTATTTAAATTCTATTTTTTGAATTATAATTATTAGCTTTGTACCTGTGTAACATCACCTTTTCCACGCCCCTAAACCGTCCTCAGAATATAACAGAATGCAAATAAACAGCATTGAATCAGAATATTTGATTAAAACGCCATATTATGTCGTCTTATGCCAAGATTTAATGTGCTAATAAACGGCATTGTTAAAAATAATATTGCGTCTCTTTACGTCGGGATTATTTAATATGCTAATAAACGACAATGCAGCAGAATATTTAATTAAAAAATAGTAACTTAAAATAATATTTTTTACCTGATGGTTTAGTAGAAAGTACTGTTAGAGTAACAGCTATGGGCGTAGCTAATACGGCTCCCATACCTCGAGAATGTTTTACTACCACGATAACGAGTTAAGTAAAAAATTTCGAAAATTGATATCATATTTAACGCCTCTTGAGAGAAGAAATATCAAATAACTTTTTTGATAAAACAGACAATCGAGATATCTTTGTTTAGAAAACAAAGACTCTGACCGCGTTCCGGTTTGTTTCCGGTGCAACCCTTGTACTTATTTATAATTTTGTGATATAACAATTGCGTAAATGCTGAAAGTTTATGAAAAAGAAATTTTAGAGATAAAATTGTATATACCGATAATATTACCAATTAACTGTGTATACTTATAATTATACAAACCTACAATAAAGGAAAAATATTCATTAATTAAAATATTTTAACTTTAAATATTTTTGTATTAATCATTCCGATGTGATTTAGTAACTAAATAAAGTGAATATTTATTGAAAGAAAACAAGAAAAAGTTTAAAGGCCTTAAATATATTCTATTTCATAAAAAAATTATGGAAATCATGGAAAAGATAAATTCTTATAATTATCCGTCTTAATACTATTTCAGTTAGAAAATTATTGGAAATGGGCAAACGATAAATCCCTATTTATGGCATAACGGCGTTTGGGCCACGAAAAATAAATAAATAAATGCCTATTTTTTGAAAGAGAAAAATATAGGTATGAATAGAAAAAATATAGGTATTTGGAAAATAAGCATTTAAAATATAAACAATTGAAAGAAGGTAAGGAAAAGTTTTAGCACCATAAATATATACTACTTTCCATTAACATAATTCATAGCGAAAATACATCAGTATAATTATCCAACACATCGTTATTCAAGAGAATATGCTGACAGAAATGAGCAGATGATTATTATAATTTTTACATAATTTACATATCAGCTATTAAATAAATATCACAACAGACCATCGGTCATGAAAGAAATAAAATGTATATTTTTTATCGAGTAAAAAATACAGGTATTCTATTTAATTTCAATTTATTATGACGCGTAATTTTGCTTACATGCATACTTTTTATAAATTCTCCTCTGAATAAATAACTGCTTAATTTCTCTGGAACCCTATAAGGTTTTTATTTGAATTAATGTTTCTGAAAATATGTCAATATTTAACAACATGACAAGAAATAAAATTTTTGAATTGGAAGATATATCTTCATAATACATGTTTATTTTTGCACAGTTTTATTCTTAATTTCAAAAGAACCGAATACTTAACAGAATAAATCATTTTAATTCTTCTTTGATCGTTACTATCAAAGAAGCATTAAAATGATTCTGAGCAACACCCACAAATTATCATAATTCTGTAAAAGATATTACATCCTGCTGTATTTTGAAATTGCTTCAATGAGCTGCAGTAAATTTTGAAGAAAATGCACTTGGATGGTTTAATTGCTTTTACACTCTTAATAATTCCTTTTAATTTTTACTATATATTAATTTGCTTATTACAAACAGATAATATGATTCTTAAAGGCCATATCAAATTGGTTATTAATTGCAAGTATCATGTATACAAGGAGGATAAAAAGGAGAACAAGTATAGATAAACAAGTAAGTATTTTCTTTTCTATTGGGCAAAACAACGGGAATGCGGTTGAGTTACCTTCAATGATGACTAAAAGTTCTTGCAATTGAACAAGGTCGATCAATGTTTTGGTTTTGACTTAATGGTTCTGATTCATTATTAGTTTTGTCTCAGTTATCGAGTTAATGGTCATTCAGATTATTCCATATACCCAAGAAAGATGGAGATAGCTATGTTCTGGTTGTCCAAAATACGCTTTCGTTTCACTATTATTGTATTGTACAATTGTCATATACACTGAAGTGACAAAAGTCATGGGATAGCAATATGCAAATATACAGATGGCAGTAGTATCGCAGAGAAAAAGTATAAATGCGCAGTTCGTTTTCCAGAGCTTTCGTTTGTGTTCAAGTTATTCATGTGAACAGGTTTTTCGTGATTTATGGCGGCACGACGAGAATTAACAGACTTTGAATGTGGAATGTTAGTTGGAGCTAGACGCATGGGTCATTCCATTGCGGATATCGTTAGTGAATTCAACATTCCGAGATCCACAGTATCAAGAGTGTGCCGAGAGTATGAAATTTCAGGCATCCCATCCCATCATGGACAGCGCAGTGGGCGACCACCTGCACTTAACGACCGAAACCGCCGACGTCTGTGTAGAATGGTCAATGTTAATAGACACGCAACACTTCGTCAAATAACTGCAGGAATCAATGTGGGACGTACGAGGGACGTGTCCGATAGGACTGTGCGGCGAAATTTGTCTTCCTTGGGCTATGACAGCAGAAGACCGACTCGAGTGCCTTTACTGACAGCACGACATCACCTGCAGCGACTTTCCTGGGCTCGTAAGCATATCGACTGGTCCCTAGACCAGTGGAAAACCGTGGCGTGGTCAGATGAGTCATAATTTCAGTTGTTACGAGCTGATGGTAGATTTCGAGTGTGGCGCAGACCCCACGAAGCCATGGACCCAAACTGTCAGCAAGGCACTGTTCAAGCTGGTGGTGGCTGCATAATGGTGGTGGCTGTTTTTACATGGCATGGACTCGGTCCTCTGGTGCAACTGAACCGATCATTGACTGGAAATGGTTATGTTCAGCTGCTTGCAGATCACTTGCAGCCATTCATGGACTTCACGTACCCACACAACGATGGGATTTTTATGGATGACAATGCGCCATGTCACCGGGGCCAGAACTGTTCGCGATTGGTTTGAAGAACATTCCGGACAATTCCAGCGTATGATCTGGCCACTTAGATCGCCCGATATGAAAATAAAATCGCCCGATATATAAACTAATATCATCGAAAGGTCCGTTCGTGCCCAAACTCCTGCACCATCCACACTTTCACAATTATGGACGTCTATACAGACAGCATGGCTCAATATTCCCGCAGAGGACTTCCAATGACTTGTGGACTCCATGACACGTCGAGTTGTTGCACTTCGCCGGGCAAAAGGAGGACCGACACGATATTAACAGTCATCCCATGACTTTTGTCACTTCAGTGTATGAGGTTATTGTATTTGATATTTTAAAAATGTTTTGGATGTACAAAACAAAATTTTAACAATATTTAAAGCATAGAAAGTTTTCATTTCAGTAAAGAAGAAACATTATATTAAAAATAAAATACAGGTCGATAAAGCAAAGATGGTTTAAACTATTTTAATGCATGGTTATTCTATAAATATATATAAATAACAAATAAAGGAAAGTAAATATCATTCCATAATTTACCAACAACTGATAGTTTAAAGTCAACCTTTAAAAACACTATAAAAATTGCAAAATAAGCATACACTTATTAAAGAAATGTTCTTTAAGGCAACCTGAATAGCTTCTTTAAATAGCAATAAACTATTGCTCTAAGAATTTAAACAAGTACATCAAATAAGATGAAATAATATTTTCAGAAGAAAATAAAATTGAAATGACAAAGCTGTTAGTCATATTTAAGTCAATCCTTTTCATGCACAAAAGTTGTACATTTAATGAAGGAGTTTTCACGAATCTTCTGGTTTAGGCAGCCTTTGTAAAATGCCTTTGTTTCCATCCAACAGAACGTAGTCACCTACAAAGAAAAATTTTAAGATAATAAAGCGAATAGTTATTTAATTAAATAAAAAAGGCATATATTTAATAAATTAAAAGTTATAAAAGCTTTATTCCTTCATTTAAGAAACAATACCAGTCTCTCTTAAAATTTTATGATTTCAATGAAATTTAACAACTGAAAACTATCAGATTCAAAAGCTTTTCTTTATAGTAAATTTAAATTAACAAACAAATTATAAATTACAAAAAGATAGTAATATTTCAATTATTAAAAAAAAGGCATGTGAAAAAATTCGCGAATGATTAGAAATACATCACATCATTAAAAATCTAAGCCCGGTTATTATAAAAATTTAAGGTTCTTATGAAAGTTAGGGTGCATTTACACTGAGACAGTTACTGGCATAATTAAAAATAGCAATGTTTCGACCCTAAGCCAAAAATTTATCATTAGAAGAATGCATATGAAGAACAATCAACAAAAGGCAAGGTGTTAAGTCTTTTTGCAGTTCACATTTTCTGTCTTTTGTCCCATCTAAATGTATCAATTGCTTAAACTAGATTATCGAATGATGGAGTACTGTTCTTGTATTCTCTCTATCAGTAAACAATTTTTATTAAAATATTCGTTTTCCAAAAACATTTTAAAATTCAGTTTATTTTCTAGTTGTGTCTTCAAATCGGACTGAAACCATCAATAACTCTCTTTTGCAATAACCTAAAAATTATTTAGAAATAAAATTTAGAAGACAAACTTGTTGGTAATATAACTTCTCTATCAAAAATAAAAGAACAGAAATATTGGTTGGAGCGTAACTTAAACTCTTTACCGTAATTATTTCAACATTAATTTCAGTCGCATTATCAAAACTATTGAGTATTACAAAAACTATTAAAGACGATTAATGAAATTGCCAAATAAATTAATTGAAGAGACTTTTTAAAAGCACTCGGTAAATAGAAGTAGACTGTTTCAAAACTCTGAGGATACATGTATATATGCCGATGATCAAATGAGTAGTGTAGAAGAGAACTGTCTTGGAAATATGAGAGGAAACTGTACGAGTCCAATTTTTGAAAAAACGGATTAAGTTAAAGAATATAAATGAAATAAGTTCTATTATGATTGCAAGGTGGTCTTGTCGATATTATTGAGCGGATCGGAGTTAATGAGAAATATTAAAGATTTTACGTTCATCTCATCTAAATCTGGTGGTATTCAACAGTTTATTAGCGAATATAATTCTACCACATCATCACATCTTTTGGTGAATAAATAAGTATTCTGAAGGGAATCATATTGTTTCAAAAATCAATTTGGAAATAATTGTTTTACATATTTATGAATTTATCTTTTAATGATTATGTAATGTAATTAGCAAAAATTTATATTCTATATCCCAATTTATATATAAAATTTAAATATATAATTTCTACAAAATGTGACATGTTATGTTTAAGGAGAGCTCTAACAGCATTAATACATAATTTTTTAAAATAAAAAAAAATATTAGTCCCTTTTTTCTGGAAGAATGTTACATTTAATTGTTAAGTTCTTATATGGTTCGGCAATTCTGCTTTGAGTTTTTCGAGAATCAATGGTTCGTGAAATAAGACTAATTGTCTATGGAAGATAGATAGCAAAAGTTCAGAATCAGAAGTATTTGCAATTTCATGAGTAAATATTGAAAGAAGGAAGTTAATGTCATTATTAAACGTAAATATAAAGGCTTATAATATCAGTATTAATCGTAAATATAAACCTATACGGAAATAAATATATTTCTTTGCCAACTGCTTCTAAAAATTAACATTATAAGGCTCCTCGCTTTGAATATCAAACAACGTATGATCAAATTGAGTTATTTTAAGAATGTTTAGCTGGCCGATCTTCATTTCGTGTATATTGTACTATTAAATTAGAAGAAACTTTTCCAAAAGCATGTACCAGCCCACAAAATATTCTGTGATAGTCATTATGACCTGTAAGAACATGGCCTTTACACAGTACCATAGTGAATTGTCATTGTTACCGCTATCAGAATTTCATTTTTGAACATATTTCTCTGTGTGATTATGATTTCTAACAATAATTTAAACCTTCTCTCCTGGTTTGTAAGCAAAGTTTTGAAACATCTTCAAAATGACAGTAAATCATACAGCATTATAAATTGACCCATATATCCTGAGGTTCAAAATATTTTTTAAGGTGTTGTATATCTTTTTAACTATCATTTTTATCTGAGATCTTTGTATACATGATCAATTTACCCGTTTTAAACTGTTGCGTAGCTCCATGCAATCCTGCAACACATGGCAAACCGTATTCCCGGCTTACCACAGCACCTAGAAGAAATGAAAAAGAAATTTTAAATGGGAGATAAAACAAGCATTAAAAGAACTTTTTTTGGAAAAAATGAATTATTGTTTGTATTGAAAAGTATATGTTTTTGTTTGTATGGAAATAAGACTTTTGTTCCAACTTAATTTCCAAGTGATTCACAGAATTATTTTTGAAGACAGTAATTCATTATTTCACATACTTATCGTCTAAAGTATCATGACTGTTTTGCACAAGATTTAACTATCTGGTCTAGACGATAGTACTCTTACAATTTCATCAATTTTTTAGAGAAAATGGTGACAAATAAAATCCTTGCATGCCGTTAGTCAATAGTTAAACAAGAATGTTGATTATTTTTAATATTTCAAGAATCAACAGATCTAGACAAGTAAAAAAAACTTCAATCATTGGATTCGGCATTCAAATTCCTCGCTATTAACTTCTATACCATCCAAATTTAAGCATATCAGCAAAGAATTATCCATAATTACTCATAATATCTTCCAAGAAAGTGGATAAAAATAAATTGAGGATTTTAATATGTGTAATATGTCCCACATTTAAAAAAAAGTACTCTTCAAACATTTATGGTTCAATATAATTAATTATGAATTTTTTGAAATTCTAAAATCAATATTAATTTGTTTATTTATAATGACAGCCCATTTGGAAATAATACTATTGTTATATTTTATTTATGGAACTTTTATTTTAAGGGGTGGGGGGAACAGAATGTAAGGCTAATAAAAGATTAAAGAAACAAATCAAAGATCGGATATTGAATAAAAATAAAATGTTGAATATCTGATTATTTTGGAATCTCAAGTGATCAGGATGTAACTAGAGTAGAATTGAATTATAAGTTCAGTTCACATTGAAAATAATATCAAGACATTTTATAAACGAACATAGAAAATCAAGAAAATGATAAAATTTTGCAAGAGTTTTCTGATTTTAAAATTTAATTAAATATCACAAAACTATACTTTTAAAATTTGAACCCTTATTTTCCTAACATGGAATCTTTATGTTTCTAAATATCCATTTATTATTACTATTTCAATACTGCGATTAAACATGAAAATATATTTCAAACTACATATAATTTTATTTGAGGAAGGCGGTAGAAAATAATAAACTAAATCGTTGTTCAAAGGAAACATTAAAGTTCGTAACAGTTTGTAGATGATGTTTTGTAGAGTGCTTTTGGAAACGGAGATAACGCCAATGTTAGCCTTTTTAGTTAGTACAGGAACTTCAGAATATCTTGTGTTTATCCTTACGTTTTGTGTAATTTACATTGGGCTCTTGATTAGAAACGTGAATGTATAGTGCCTTCATTTAATCTGGTCATTATGATGATCAGATGATTGCCAAACAAAATATACCTGAAATTTATTTTTGGTCATCGTCAGAATGTATTAAAAAAATTTGAATCCTACCATGTGATATGAGACCCCCGAGTTCGGTGACAACTCCTCCTAAGATAGGGAAATAGGGAGACCATCCAATATCTGTGCAATAAGTCACCAATATTTCTCCATGCTGAAAGAAACAATCAATTATTAATCAATGTATTACATAATCAAAATTCTATTTTTTAAGGCGATGATGTGTTTGAAATATACTAGAAACGATTTTTTTATTTAATTTTGTAGAAAATGCTGCGAAACATCGAAAACACTGTGTTATGAATCATAGTGACATGATAGAAAGTTCATATATACAAGTACTTCAGGTGCCCTACTTTCTTAAACGATTTCTTCTTTTATAAAATTCAGTTGGTTTTTCTATAGTTTGTAGTTATTCGTTTGTAATCTTGATTGTGTTATTTTAAAGTGTTCTTTCATATATATATTTAGATGTATTTCTTTAATAGTATGTAATATAAATTCATATTCAAATCTTAAAAATCACTTCAACTTAGTTGAAAAAGGTGGATTGGGTTTGACATGTCATACAGAATTAAATCTTTATTTTTATGCTTTTACTGGATTCTGATAGCAGTTTGCTTGTGGTCTCGTTTCTGCATCTTTTTTATATTTGTATACATGTGTTATCTGGATGCTGAAATAAAAGTTTTGTAAAAAAGTTATTTATCACAATTTATTTTTAAACAGGCTAAGAAGCTTATCTATTGACCTCGATTAAAAATATAAGCACCTGTTTGTAAAGGATTCAGAGTGCATATTCTCTTACATTTTTCATGTAGCAGAATAAAGGAGCCCAGTTTGCGGCTGTGGAAGATACATGCAAGTTTCACTTGGGGTTTACACTTCAGTTTAATGTGGAAACAGCCTTTGCAAATCTTATATTTTTATAAGATTATTAGAAATCCAAAAGCATCATAGGGAACGTTACAAAATATTTTGCAAAATATACAGGGTGGTTCAAAAAGCAGGGCATAACTTTTAAGTATTGACGAAAGTACTGAGGCAAGTCATCTTTAAAAGAGAATAGAATCGCAAAAGATACACTCTTTGTTAATGAATAATCAAATAGTTATGAAAAGAATTTTGTCTTATATGAGATCTATCTTTCTACATGACGATGCTTTGGACATACGTAGAAAATTTTTGAAACATAATCAAATAATATTCATTACTGCTTTATTTTTATCGATCGACTCTATATATTTCTTAGTTTCAGGATATTCATAGCATTTTCCATGCTACAAGTTTATTCCAATCAAATATTATTAAGGATTATTTTATTTTAGAAATTACAATCTAATAAAAAATCATGCTAAAATTTTCAAAATTTTGTATCTAATGCTGCAATTTTGAGATTTGTATTGTTATTTTTCATGTCCATCATGAGATATATTTTAAATTACATCCCGACTTTCATTTGCTTTTCTTGAATAATATATTTTCCAGTAACGTGATCGTCTAATGTTTTCTGTTATGATTTTATAATCATGGAGAGGGAACACCTCTTGGTTTCGCTTTATACATGGTAACTCCATATAACAAAAATGATTTGTTTCTCTCTAATACATAAATGCTTAAAACATTATACAAAATAAACAATTTTAAAAACCATGAGGTAGTAAACTACCATGAAAAAGAGAGCATTGGTGCCCAAAAACGAAATTGATATAAAATTGTTTCATATATTTTGCCTTTTTCTGAAATCTACAGGCATATTCTTGCCTCTTAATTAATAGATAAAGGGAAAAGGAACTCGTTATCCTATTTAGGTTTAGATAATTTTCTTATTCCACAATGCTTAAAACTAAACATTCATCAATAGACTATATCAATCATTGTAATTAGTGTTTTAAATTAATATTAAAAGTGCAATACTTCCCTGTAGAGTACAACTATTTAAAATTATATATCAAAATATTTTCTTTTTCGGAATTTCTTTCCGAATAAAACATAATTCAGTTCAAGACTATTGACAATACAACGACTAAATAAATGTATAAAAATATAAATGTATGCTTATAATACTGTATAGTGCTATCGGAAGCATGTGAAAGAAAACGTTTTTCCAAATTTTAATCTACTGGCTTCATATTTGTTTTCATTTGCATGGACATTGCTACATCCAATTCTACAATTTACAGTATATAGTTGAATTGAATTCAGATTCAATAAATTTGAATTTAATAATCGTGGTTTTCTTCTTTCATTGTATTAGAGTTTAATATGAATTTACAAAATTAACAACTTCATCATCAAGTCCCATCATTATAATATTTATTTCTCCAAGTATGTCAATTTGATATAATTATTTGCAGCTTTATAATCCTTAATGTATTTTTTACATTGCATAATAACCAAATTAATTGAAAATTTCATTAAAGATAACTATGTGTTTTCTCACGATCATCTATATCTAAAAAAATTGAGATTTGAAATTCAGTTTGTGTTTATTTGGTATTTTTTTATTAACATTCTGCTAAAATACCACTCCAGAGAGAAAGGGAAAAAAAACAATTTGTAATTGAAATTATATAAAAAGGTAGGCACTAAAATCCATATTTCCTGTGTGCTTTCTTCTTCATCTTACATAAAGTGAATCTTCAGTTGGACGAGATTTAGAAATTTTGATTTCCATTTCAATTCCAAAACCGGATCCTGGCAACAGTATAATCTGTACAAAAAATTCAATAAAATACAGGATTTACAACATCCATCATTTCCCAAACATACCTTTAAAAGAGATGCTTCTTCCAAATCGAGAGCTACTCGAACTATTCCAGTAACTTGACCTTGACTAACAGGTATTCCTGAGGAAAGAGAATTATTTTAGTAAAAATATTATGCCTGATGTCAATTTCTTTAATTTCAACTGATTTTATGCAGAGCGATACAAACTAAACAAGAGGTGTTTTGATATCTCTCTTTCTAAACTACGATCTATTATTTCTTTGATCTAAAACAACGAAAGAGATTTATAAAGAATGGTTAAAAATTTCGAAAGGTATCAAAAACTGGTAAGAAAGGTTAGTATCAAAACTGAAGCGAAATGAGTGAAGAATGAATAGTTCATACTTCAAGGTTCTGACTTCGCTGTTGTTGTCTTGGCTGTCGGCCAAGAGTACTTTGTTTCACTTTAGATGAACTAAAATAAATGTAGGCGATATGCAATAAATTAAATGCAGTTTTGTTTTCGGTTTTTTTTTAAATCCTTGAAGTCCATGTGGTATCTCAGGAAACTAATGGGGAATCTGTCCGTCATCTATCACAACTGGAAGCTTTTTAAAAAAAAGTAGATAATAGAATTTAAAGGAAACTGAAATCGGCGCTGCATAGCACTGTTCTAATAAGAATCAGCATGAATTATAATAATGGGTGTGCTCAATGCGCTCAAATAAAGTGTAGAATTTCAGACAATTCTTTTATTTACAGCCATATATTTATATATAAGAACTATTTGTCTATTCTAGGTTAAAATATTTGATATTTATACTATTTTGAAATTGATGGTATTCACAAAAAAGCCAGAGGATGAAAGTTTATCGTGAAAAAAGTTCTTCTTCAATTATAAGAAAGAACACCATAAGACACTAACGAGGTGTGAGTCAGCACGGATACTTCAAGGAGGAGAGTAAAAAGCCGCAGTTTAAAAAAGTATTTACCCTCTTCAAAGAAAACACTCGTGCTTTATCCCTATCCAATGCCAGCCTCCTCCTTCCCACTGGTCCATTTAAGTTCTAAATTGCCCAATAACCGTTCAACAGAATGCTTTCATTTGTGGCTCCAACCTGTCGTGGAAAATCCATCAATGATGCGTCCTTGTAACTGACCGCTCTGGAACCCGTCTCAAAGATAGTCCCTTCACAAAGGAGACCATTTGGCATTCAGATGTGTACACTCCTTTCCCTTGAACGTTCCTCCTAAACAATGAACCTCACGTGTGGTCTTCCAGCTGAGCACTAATGACTAGATGCACCGATCACTCGGGAATAAGGAGTTCCACCACCAATCTAGAGGAATTTAACAATGGAGAGTTTTAACAAGTGGTGAACAACTGCCTGGAAATGCCGCTTGTCGAGAATGGGACAAGGGAACTAATCACAAGAAGATGATCTAATCGCAGTGATAAGAGTATCAGAAATACTGTAATATTTTTGGGGTATCATTCATGTGTTCCTTTCAGATAAACTTCTTATGGCACACTTTTGTAAGCGGGGAATTTTAAGAGCATTTATTATCATCTTCACAAAATCAACGTCACATACGCTCTCCATCTTCCTTATAGTTCTGATTTAGCAACATAATATTTTTTTTCTAGAATTTGAAGAGAGTCTTTCGTTCTTAGCTTTTGACATCATCAGAGACAATGGTAAAATTTCTGGAACCGATTTTCAATGACTTGCAAAAAACCGATTCCAACAGCAATTTTATTAATTTATTTTTTAGCTATTTTTTTTCTGAAATTGAAACTGCATTCTCTAGAGAATATATAAACAGAATTTGCAGATGGTTATTTTTGTGGTAGCATCTAAACACCTAGTTTGATTTGAATTATACCGCACATTGCTATTTTAGATTAATCATAATTTTATATAATATCAATTTAGAATTTGATATTAATATTATAAAACATTTTATTTAACAAACACTCAGTAATTGCATCTTAATTTTCATATCCACATGCACCGAGTCAAATTTTGATTCATTTAGTGATAAAATTTTGACTAAAACTTATTTGTATATTTTTTATAATGGTAACAAGCAATGAAGAGGATTCAAATTGTTGAATATTCATAAGGAATTTAAAGGGATTAACTTAAAGTAATCCCCCCGTTTATTGATGTATAGCATATGGGAAGAATCTTTAATATAATGGCTTTCATTAACTTCTGAGAAAATTGTCTTGGCTTGATTTTCAGCATGCCTTTCTGTATCCACATTTATATGATTATATTGTATATCAGATAGTTAGCTTACTTTAAACTGTGCGCAATTAATACGATAAAATTTCATTGATATATGGCCACTAACTATTCAGCAACGTATAAAGAACTTTTATAAATAGCTTTGTAAATGCACGCTTTATTATTAATATAACATGTTACAGTGCTTACCTTTCATAGAAAAATTATCATCGTTATTCACTTCAATTTTCTTATCGGCATTAACCTACAAAAGTGCAGAAAATAAGAAAAAAAAATTACAAATACTCTATTTACTGCTGCCAGAATTTCACATAATTATTCAAAAAATCACGTTGCTTAAAAACGTTACAATTTTTTAGGGAAACAAAAGAACAGATGACTTACCGGTATCGGAAAGCCTCTACATACTTCTGGGAAAATGTACTTATCAATAATTGGCTGACGTCTCCGTCTGTGATTAGCTCTAAATATGGAGAGAAAATCTTTATTGTTAAATATTTTGAAATTATAATTCAGTTATTTGTTTGAACAAGTGAAACTAGAGATTCATCTGTATTTTAGTAGTAGTTGCATTTAAGCTCACTAAATACAATGACAGATTTTTTTTTTAAATTTTGAATTTGTTCGAATTCGAAATAATTTTTAATTTCGATTACAATTTTTATTTTTGTTTCCATAATTAGTTTCATTTATTTAATCACAGTAATTTAGATTTGTTTCAAAAAAAGGTTTTATTTCATTTACATTTTATTTTTGTGCACTTTTTGTTGTTTAGTTCCGAGTTAAATTTTAATTTCGATTTCTACATAATTAGTTTCGGTGTCATTTTGAATGACTTTGGTAATGGGTTTTAATTATTTAATGCTTTTATGGTTGTTTACTAATATGTATATCATTAATTTGGCAATAAGAATTCAGAACTTAGAAAGTCAAAGCCTTTTTAACCAATTTTTTCCCATTGATAAAGCTTATCTGTTTAAACTTATGATTATGTATATTAATTTAATAAAAATTTTAATTACTTGGATATTATCCTAGGTGATCTCGTCTCAAGTAATTCCTTTATTTCCTCCAAGGTCATGAAATAGATCAGGTCCTCTTCTGGAATCCGTCCTTCCAGAACCATCAGTTTGGCGAGATTTCGGCATTCCTTTCGCCATTCGTTCACAACCCGCATAAGAATAGACTGCCAAATATAATTTCGTAAAGTTTTAAATAATTTATTCTAATAAATGTTTTAGTTACACCTATTTTATTGTTGCAGAATATATTTATTGAATATAATATTATAAAGGCTTTTCAAAGATCTTTAACTTAAAAAAAAAGATCAAAGAGGTTTTCTAATTTAAACCTGTTTTATGTTCATTTTATCAAACGAAAAAAAAATATTACGCATAGATAATCTTTTTTTCAAGTAGAGTGGTTAACAACTTAATTAGAGTTGTTTTTATTTTCTTTTATTTTGCTTGATATCTTAAGCTCATTAGGTTAAAATATTGTAAATGATTTTTTTCCCAATTTCTGATAACTTTGAAAATCTCGATGACAATTGATTCTTTAAATATTTTAAGAGTTTGATTGTTAGCCATTCGATTGGTTTCATAAAACTTTTGTGCCCTACTTGTGCCGCCATCTGCTTTTGAATTTTGGAAAAAAAAATATTTCAAGAATTCAAAATATTTATAAATATTTAAAATAATGAATTATAAACTAAAAACCAGTAAATAATAATGACAGAAAAAGGAAAATTTCCACTTTAGTGCATTTTTAAAAATATAGATAAAAAATATATCTATTAGATTTAATTTATAGTATGTTGGAAATTAGTAATTTTGGATGTAATAAGCATTTTAATTATTGTATGAAGAGAATGATAGGAAAGATATTAAATTATTTTATTAATCATTCGAAAATAGGATTATTTTTTATTAATCATTAGAAATTAACTTGATATCAGCATTTCCCCAATATATAAAATTAAATGCAAAGTGGCTTAGAATCCTATTTAATTAGATCCAATTTCTTTATTTATATTTATTTATTTATTTTGTCATAAAGTGCTTACGATTATTTAACTTTAATTTTATTATTTTAAAATATAATAACAGGAATGTATCGAATTTTATTTTTCATGAAGCTGAATTTATTTTCATTCACATTAATGTAAAAAGCAGTAAACATTTTTTGAGCGTGCGTTTGTTAAACTTAATTTTCCGCATATGCGTTATTTTAGAATTTTTTTAAAGAGAAACGTCGAAATTTAAATTGAAGACAGTTTGTCATGTCGCAGTTTTGTAAACAAAACTACATAAACAGTAAAAACTGGAAAAGAAATTTCCAAATATGAAACAAGTAGTTGTCGAAGAATATACCAGAAAGGATAATCAAAATATGAGAATTTATGATCTTGATAGTTTTGTTCAACTTTACTTACAATGATAGCAGCCCTTAGAGGAAAAAATAAATTCAGAAGTGTTTTTTACAGAAAAAAAAATTAATTAAAGCAGTAATTTTTTTTGAAATGTGAAATTAAAAAAAAAATTACTATTAGAAACTCTTATTAAAGTCGTGAAGTAAAAACAGTCCCCATTTCAGTAGCTTTTCTTTTCAGTAAGATTCCCACTTATTCAAAAATTATAATTTGAAAATAAATTCTGAAAACAAGCACAGCTCAATCACAGGTGATATATACTCATAATAAAGCTCAATGTGTGTGTTGGCGTTCTACAGGCCAGACCGTTGGACCTACAGCTACCAAATTTGGTACATGCATACCTTGGAGGTCGGGAATGTGTACCCGGGAGACCTTTTTTCAAATTTTTAATTAGAATGTAAATTAATTAAAATTTAAGCGGAATTTAGACTTTTTTCGCTATAATTTCCGAAAATATTATCAGACAAACATGACTTTTACATCAATTTAAATATAAAAGAATTAGCTTTCTAATGGTATCAGTGTTTTAATGATACCATTAAAACTTAGCTTAAGTTATTTAGCTTAATAGAAGCTTAATAACTTAAGCTTCTATTTTTAAAGATTTTTTAAACAAATATTTTAACCATATTTTTTTAGCACGTGACTGGATAAAATAACAGAAAACAATGACGGAAGTTCAAATAAAAAAAAACTATCATCGCAAATTAAATCTAAAGAAATGCAACTTTTAGCACGTGACTGGATGAAATAAAATAAATATAAAATGTAATATTTTCTTTAAAAAATGTAATGCAAAGGATTCTATGGTCGTTTGCAATATTTAAATCATTAATTCAATAAATTATCTTTATTTATACAGGATATGCATTCAAATTCCGGTCCAATGGCCAATTTGTAAAATATTATTAATAGGCATATATATATTATTTAATACTATTAATTTGATCTAAATGAAGTAAATAATTACATTTTATGTAGCTTCAGTCAATCAATGCATTGATGAATAATGAGTTTTAGATTTCTTCATAATTTGCTCTGTAAGCTATATTTTACAAAATATTTTATTAATATTTTAAATAAACGTTGCTACATCAATGAGTCTTCTAAATCAATAATTTATTAATTTCAGGCCAATCAATGCTCGGAATTACTTCAAGGCTAATGAATATGTGATTTAATTAAAGATTTTAGAACGCATTACTCATGGCGAACCAGCTGGTCGCCAAAGGCGGCTAGAGATAAATAAAAGAATCTAAGGAAAGGAATGTAATTAAAATCAGCAAAATAATCTGAAGTTATTTAAACTGTTTATTTAAACTTTTGAATTATTTAAACGACCGACTGTTCTCTCATTCCTTCTTATAGTATTAATTTAGTCACACCAATAAATTTTTATGAGCTACATTGCACCACAAAATTTTATTTTATATTATTCATTCATTTGTGGTTGGTTAGTGTTGGGTCGGAATAGAACTCGGGTCTTCTGATTAGAGGCCCCGTAAAATAGCCACTAGATAAAGGCAATTGCTCCTGCCCCCGGAGATGTTATCTGGCTTGTGAATTTACCATCACATTACTCCCCCTCCAGCGAGTCGTATGTGAGACGAATAACGTTATCTCATCAAGTGCTTTTGGCGGGAGACGAAAGTTTTTATCGCGTCAAGCGTTATGGTGGGCGACGAACGTTATATGACGCTTTATGACGACTTTTCCTACAGTAGAGGGCGCCATGAAGGCTGAAGATTCATTGTCCGAGGTCACCAATATGGAAAGTGGGTGTTGGCTCTGAATAGAATCGGGACTTTCTGATTAGAAGCCTCGTAACAAAGCCACTAGATAAAAGCAATTGCTCCTGCCCAGGATATGCTATCTGGCTTATTCGGTGTTAAATTCGGGGTAATCTTTATAAATTTGATGCATAAGATTTTCGAAAAAGTAATATTTTTATTACCTTTGAGTATTCTCTGTTTTGAACAGCTTTGCGACTCAAAGGAAGAATCTTTTTTAGCAATAATCTAGAAATAATTGAGAAAACATTATCAATTTATAGTTTTTAAAAAAGGCAATCATGTATAATAATTTTTTTTTGCTTACTTGGAGGAATAAGTCAGGGGAGCTTTCAGTTCAGAGATTATTTTATCTAAATCTTCTTGCTTTTTCTCTTGTTTCTCTTTAGTAACAGTTCCAACGAGACTCTGAAAAAAGAAAATAATTATATAATTTTTATAGAATGAGTTCGATACATTTTTTCTAATATCCATTTTTAAAATATTTTTCTGAAATAATTGTTCGATAAATACATAAAATATTTTTTCCCTTTCAATAACAATCCTATTTTTAAAACACATGCTTAGCATTTAAATGTGTTTTAACAAGTGATACTGATATTTACATCAATTTTTAACGTGTACTTTTTTTAAAGCAAGTAGGTAAAATGTATATTGATTTTTTCTAACTATACTGGGAAAAAATCTACCACCAATTTTTAAATTAATATTATTACATTTATTTTAAGCTTTTTTCAGTACAGGTTGTTCAATAAAAACTTATTTACAATTTCTCAAAAGAAAAAAAAAATGCAAAGCAATTTGAAAAAGTTGTAATCTTTTATCATCGAAACTTATCTATTTACATTTTTTCAAAAGAAAAAGAAAATGCACAATAATTTAGAAGATTTGCAATCCATTTTCATGTATTATAGAAACTCTTACAGAAAATAGTTTTCTTTTTATATAAGGGGATAAAGAAAGTGACGACATAAATGAGTGACATAGATTGAATTAAATCAAAAGGTTTGAGAGAAGAATATAAGAATCATGCTCAATATGCAATTAGAACATAATGAACAAAAGCATGGATCTGATGTTCATGGTGTATGAACATCAAGATCTACATATTGGATCTTGCAATTACTTGATCAAAAGATCCTCTAATTGCATACCACTATGCGAAATATAATTTGACTCATGACTAGTTGGACTGACTGAAGGAGAGAAAACTATGGAATGGGAACCACATCACGAAACATTAATAGTGCTGTATTAAGTTTTGTTTTCTTGAACCCTGTATATTTCTCCCATATTTCTCAATATTGAAATATTTTGCATTGTTGATAAAATTGGCTTCATAGAGAAGCAAAACGAAGTATATTTCGCCAAAATTTATTCATGTTCATCTAAAAACTTATAAAATAGACTAGCCTGGTATAAAAATTAGAGCATCGCATTGGTAAATTTGTTAGAGTTAAGCTATATTTGGAAAAGAACCAAGCTCACAAGCAGTTAATAGGCTGATTATACTTGTTTGCAAATCTCTAATGATTCAAATGCATTATACATGGCGTGCTTCAATTAGCTCTCCAATATTCACACTGTTTAATTGACTAACTACTTATTTTGACAAAATAAATTCACTCTGGATTTATTGATGTTGAACAATTTTAACGACCTTAATAACGCCAGTAGATTACCATTGTTTCAATAAATACTAATTTGAAATTCCGGATCTACCATTATATTGGACAGAAACATTTTAAATAAACATTGGGGCACAGCTTGACCAATACTGGTCCTCATGTTATAAAATTACAATCAAATAACCATGTGAAATTATTATGCTTAAAGTTATCCAAAACTTAAAACATTTTATAATTTTCAAAATCAATAAAATTAACTTGAGATTTTTTGATAGATGTTTAAGTAATTTGAATTTATGTTCGAGCACTTGTATAAATATAACTATTTATTGCAAAAGGAAGCCTCTCAACTGAAGAAACAAAACAAATTGATACTCACCTGCAATAATTTCACAAGACGTTGCTGATCTGAATTCCATGTTAAACTGTAGACATCAAACTATAGAAAAATTATTAGTTTTTTACTATTATATCAATTAAAAAAAATAGTCGAATATGATTTTGAAAATATAAAGAGATTTGACAAGCAGAAAACAGGTTGTAAATCAGTAAAGCCTATAAACATAAAATAAGTTTTCTTTTATACAAGATCAAAAATTATTGTTATTTTTTAAAGCCTGAAAATCCATTCTTATCTTGTAAATTCTTATAAATTTTAATCAAAACTTTATTTAATTGCTTACAATAATTATTTGTCTAAAAACTTGTAAAAACTCAACTGCCAAAAAATTTGATTTGAAATAGATTGAATTTTATTTAAATTGACTTTTCATTTTTGATATTTTAGATGTACTATCTTCATGATCCAGATTCAAAATTAAGATTTAGCAAATTGGCAGTGAGGTAAATTTTTTTTTCTTTTATGCTTCTTATCATTATCATTCTTTCAGATATAATATTTTATAAAAAAGTAATGCTTTGAAAGGCACACTTAGAAAGACTGAAAACTGTTTCAAACTAATTAAGATTTTTTTTTCGAATTTAAAAGATAAAAAAATGGCTTTCTGCTATGGGATATTTTTACTTCCAAAATTGAAGGGAGTTGAAAATAATTATTCAATATCTTCAACGAAGATAATTTCTTAACTAGTAATATAATTTTAAAAATTTCAATTCCTACTTAGGTTAATAAAAATATTTTTATCCTTTTTTATTTAATAATTATAAAAAAACTATTAAGTATTAAAATATTATTGATTTTCCTAAGAATTGAATTCGCATTCTTCACCTTCACGAGGAAAATAAAGAAATCCTTGTATTTTACCGATTGAGCTCCTGACTGTTGGTTTCGATTTTCATTACAAATTACTAAAACTCCATTTTTTAAGAATTAAAAATTAATTTAATGAATGAATAAACATTTGAAAAAACTGTATCAACATCAAGTGTTACCCACACGAATCTAAAAATATATATTTGAACTGGAATGGATGAATGAGAAGTATTTTATTAACGATTGAAAATTTGAACAAAATTATATATATAAGAGAGAGTTTGAACTAATAATAGGAATTGAAAAGTCATACTTCTCTCAAACATCGATGACCATGTTTTCTTAAAAATTCCCGATACTTTTCTCCAGCAACAGATGTTGCTGATTCTAACCATTGCAAGGCATCCTGCAAGTTCATAAAAGTAAAAAAAAAGTTTATATGTGTATCTAATCAAATTTATTGCTAATAAAGTTAAGTTAATATATTCAATCACTTTGTTTTTAAAAAGGATTTAAATACTCACTTCTGTTTTCATGCTTTTGAAGTCTTCTGACTTAATTTCTTTGGAAATGGAATATGCTAAGCTCTGAAATTAAAAAAAGGAAAATTTTATTATTTTAAATTTTATTTAATAATTATTTATAATGTAAACATTTTCAATTACTTAATCAATGCAGATTTTTAATGAAATTGAATTTTAATTAAAGCAAAATTTTATAGCTAATTAACACATACCAATGCTAAATAAACTTTATGAATAATTTTTCTCTCTTTAGATTTCAGACAAAGGAAATATTATCTATCTATAAAAAAAAAATCACTTCTGTTAACACTAAAATGTGGAAAGTATATTTTGTGAATAAATTAGAGGTACTTTATTATTTTACAATTTCGTTTCTCAAAACAATTTCGAGATAGTAATACTAACTCTGCATTTGAATACTAGAAGGCGCAGTCAGCGATTTCATCTTTTAAGCATAACTATTTTAATATATCTGTTAAAGACTACCGTTGCTACTCGGTTTAAGTTAGGATGCAACTTTAAAATCTTGAATGGCATAACTTTTAGTAAGAAAAGAAGATACTATACTTTAGCATAGAAAAAAACCCTCCAAATAATGTATTATTTTTTTATAATCAAAGTACGATGCAACATATTGTTTCAATGTTTCCTAATATTATTTATTAGATGTAATTTCATAATAAATATTCCTTTGTAATATTTTTTAAGGATTTCGCTAGTAAATTTTAACATAAAACAGCTTTCTGTTTCAAGAGTGTAAAAGAAGTCAAGTGGAAAGCGTGTCAGAGGACACTTAAAATATCGAGTATTCAAACCAAAAATAGAAAATATTTTTTTATGTTCAAAAATCTTTCTTTCTCCTGGACAAATTTTCTTTCTTTTCAGTGCAAATAAACTAAGCAATAAAAATATTTCATTACAATTAAATTTTATTTATTTAGCATCATTCAAAGCAAATTTTTCTTGAACAAATTTTTTAAAGGAAAATGTTGGATATTCTGTTTTTCATATTTTCTTTCAAAGGAACTTCTTTTTAAAATTATTAGCATTTTTTTATTTTATTCACTCTTTTGGAAATTATATTTATTTTGTATTTACATAATTTAAGTTTTCATCTTATTTTACATCTTTCAATTTGATTTTCATATATTTTAAATTTCACTTCATTTTTTTCAACCTAATAATTAAAATTGAGGGTAATATTTGTTAAAATTAGGTATAGTGATTTGTTAATATACTCTGGTGTTTTAAAATCAGAGAATAATGCAATTAAAAATGTTTGCAGTTGTTTTAATGTTCCACAATGAAGAAATCTGAAAATTTGACATTATGTTATCTATCGATCGAAATCAAATCGATAGTTATCAATAATCAGCATCACATAAAAATATAATATTTTTTTTATCATTTCTTTAATAATGTATTATTTATTATTTAATAATACATCCACAGAATTTTGGAAACATAGTTTGATACATTTCTAAACCAGAAGCTTTTGTTTAAAACCTTTTTTTAGCTTAAAAAGGTGCCATTTTTTTCCAATTTCCAAAATATTTTTAGAAATAAACCTTTTAGTTTTTTCGAAATCTGTGAAAAATTTCAGAAATATAAATAATTTATAGCATTAAAAATATTCATTACTATCGAAATCATATATCTTAAGGCGATTTATAATTTTAAACTATTAAATCTGTGATTTTCTATCCGAACGACATCTAACGGTAGGGGTAAAAGTATGATAAGAATCTAATGATTTTATAAAAATTTATTAGATTCTTTACATATTTTCAAGCACTAGAAAGACAAAAAAAGACTCGACTTCAAAAGTAGTCATACATATGTAAGCAATAAGTAATTTACATAACCAATATATATTTTGCCATTGAGTAAAATTCTAAAAGATCAATAAAGAATCATTTATCGGGGTAATGATTTAAATTGACTTGGGAATTTGTTGTCCCAAATAGGGAAGGAATATGAATCATTGATTTAAAATACTCAGGAATCATAAAGACCAGTTACCTCCATTGCTGATGGAACATCTGCACTCTCCACTTCACTAGTTATAAGTAACTTAGAAAAATCACTATAAACATCTGAGTTGGTTTCTGTAAGAAAATGCAAATTGAAAATTAAAAAAATAATCCAAAATTAATTATTTTATTAGTTAAATGCACCTTCAATTATTACTTTTACCGATAAATAACATACAAAAAATCAGGCAGTGAGAAAATTATGAATACAATTACATGAAAAACATTTAGAGCCTTGAAGCATAAACCTTTTCATAAAAGAAATGACAATTCTTCACATATATCTATGTTCTTGAATTTTCTTGCAATTTTCTTTCGTTTTTTGCAAAACGTTTAATTTTTTCTATCTATAAAAATTAAACGTTTTCAACCTATTTTCCGTTTAATGGAATTTAAAGTGATTACTGCAGTTTAAATAATTGCTATTCACAATTTTATTTCAGTGTTCAGATCTCTAAAAGCACAATCGATGAATTAAGAGTTTATACATTTATGTGTATCTGTTATATAATAATATTCGAAAATAAATCCTAAATCCAACTATATTTAATTCACGATGTTGTTTCTCTTGGGAAAGCGAGATTACTAAATATGAATGACTAAAAAAGTGCAAAAAAAGAGAAAGATTTTAAAGATAAATATTGACGCTAAACTAAATAAATATTCAGTACGCTCAGTTAATTTTGATCCAATAGCTGATTTTCCAATCAATTTGACGCATACATATTCGGTAAGCGCCAAAACATACTGTACTGAAATGAAAACATGGGCAAAATTGCATTATTGTTATCTGTGAGTTTATTTTTCAGGGAAAAATCAAACAAACATACACACTATTAACGAGTTGATTTACAACAGTATGCGTAATGTAAGTATTCCAAACGCGCACCCACTTCGTTGTAGACAGTTTTTAAACCAATCACTCATATTCCAAATCATGTCCTGAAACAAATGTTGTTTCAGACTCCTGTAAAAAGAGCTGATTTTTTTTTCACGTAATTCAGGCACAGTTCTTGGTTGATCTTCACTATTGAACACATTCTTCTTTCACATTTCCCATAAGTAGGCATCAAAGGGTTGAAATAGGACGGGAATCGGAAGTTAGTACTGGGTGAAATGATTCGTTCCAAAAAGTTTTCCTTCATCTTGGCAAGAAATAATCGAAATGCTTGGTTCTTCGTCTCATCATGTTTGTACTACTGTCTATTCTTACTACTACTATGTCTATTCTTGTACTACTGTCTATACTGACTATTCTTGTACGACAGAATCTTTTCTAATCCTAAAAAATATCACTTTTTTAACTTCTATTGGAATTGTCATGCCATCTTTTTCAAACTCTTTGCACCTTCACAACCGCTTCCGTATGAGTCGAAATAATGCTCAATTGTAAATACTTTTTCCTCCATCGAGAGTCTTATTACCAGCAACAACTTCCTTTTCACTATTGCACTCGAGTTCGAATCCAATGCATGTCAGGATTGTATACTTTGACCCATACTATATTGCCAACTTGAAAGATGAGTTAAATCAAATGACGAATTATATCATGGTATGTGAGTTTCGAAATGAAGAAAAAGTGCCAAGATCTTAATATATTTCATGGTAATATTATTTAAATTAATTAGAATAGATTTAAGACAAAAACCACGTATGTTTTGATATTTTAAACAAAAAAAAAGCTTCATTCTTATTCGATTAAAAACTAGCCCTATTGTGAGTCTTTGAATCACATTATTTTAGCACTCAAGGCTACCTTTTAATGCACTCATGTCAAAAATCAAAGTTACAAAAATGTCTTCGAAGTAATTCTAAATGACTATCAGCAAAATTTAAATAAATTATATTTTATATATTGTGATTGACAATTAACACGATATTAACCTTTGTTGTGGGAAAAAATGTTGTTAAGCATTAGTGTTTGAGAAGCTACTGAAATTAGATCGTTTAGTCATCTGAAAATTTTGCCTGCAGTTTTGTGAATAGTGCATTAAAACAAAAATTTAACCTGTTTCTAGTAAGAATAAGTTATCATAATCGTTTAAGTGATTCTTTGAGATGGAGATCCATTGGCAGGCTTGAAGATGGACAATTGAAAGCAGAGGTGACTCGATGGTTATAAGTGGCACCGAAAGTAGTATCCAGGTTGTGGAATCAATTCCAAATAAGTGGTACGACAGTCAGGAAGGCCGGCCAAAGCCGTCACAGAGCAAAGATACCTGCACCGCCATACGCGTTGGTATTAAGCGCACGACGGCATAGGCTGATATTGGATCCTTAACTTGCTCGTGACCTTGTTGCTGCGTCTAGAACAATAATTTCCAGTCAAATAGTATGCAGACGTCTAGAAGATAGAGCCCCTTTATGCCTAGGGACCAGTTGAGTGCGTACCTTTTGACAGCATTCAACAGAAAATCCCGGTTGTTGTGGTGCCGAACATATCAGTCTTGGGCACAACAAGCATGAGGGCCTGTTCTTTTTAGTGATGAGTCGAGATTTACAACACAGAGTGACACTCGTCAAATCTTCATCGACAGAGAGTGAGGAGTTCACTATTATCCCTGCTACATAAAAATAATCGATAGATTTGGTGGCAGAGGCGTCCTTGTTTTGGGTGGCATAGTATTGGGCAGTCGCATACCACTTCACGTCTTCGATGCGAGTATTGTTAATGCACATCGTTATAGGAATGAAATCCTTGAAGCTTATGTGAGATTGTTCCTTGGTGCTTTTGGCTCAGACTTCATGTTTATGAAAGATAACGCACGTCCACATAGGGCCCAGATCGTTGATGATTTTCTTGAGGAAGTGGTTATTCAACGTATGAACAGACCCTCGAGGTTTCCCGATCATAATCCTAATGAAAATGTTCGGGATTATCTTGGAAGAGCCATTGCACAGCGTAACCCTCCTTCCTAATACCCACCAAGAGTTAAAAACCGCGCTTTTGGAAAAATGGGCTTTGTTGCTCAAAGCATTTATTGACATCCTCATAAATCCTCATCCTCCGATAATGAAAGCTCGTTGTGAAGCCTGTATAACAGTGCACAGTGGTCACACTCCATATAAGATAAGCTTTTCACAAGATAAACGCTTTATCTCTGATTCATAATGTACCACATTTTGATATGCCCCGTTCCTTCATTGCCAATTAAAATCTTTTCCATGTTGTTATATGTCCATGTTCTTTCTTCCATTGTAGTGCACCTCTGTGTCAAATTTCGTGGTAACACAGTGATATTCATTTTTTGCAGATTGTATGTTTGTGACCTTAATTTTGGGCATGAGTTTTGATCAACCAATCAAGGCACGGCATTTATTCAAAAAGACGGTTAATGAGTTTGAATAAAGAAATTCAAAACTTCATGATTCAACTAGTTTCATTCCTGAGTAATTTTTTTTTGTACTAGAAATAAACTCGAGCACTCTCTCATACACGTGTCACACCTTCGCTTCCTCTGCACAAAATTTTTAAAGACTTTCGATAAGACAGAGGACTTTCTGTATATATTAATGTACAATAGTTGCGGAATACATACATTTAGCTTAAATCTAGCATTTATACTGAATATATCGTGAAAAATGTTTATTTTGAATATCTTTTTAAGGCAGACGATATATAAAAAAGCTTGAAAACAAAGTTATAGTTGTAATCCCAAAACAACATATCAGATTTCTACATTTAACAGTTATGGTCTGCATATGCTTGTGAAATTGTACACCAGGTATGATCAACCATTTCATAGATTTGATACAACAATGATAAATATCTATATTTTTAATTTATTGATGAGTATCTTTATTTAAAAGTAATATATCCATATTTTATCCTAGTAAACCAAATATTAACTATTTAATTGATGAGTTCCCTCGTACTTAACTATCTTTTATGGGCACTGTTCAAAATTTTCAACGAATTATGTAGTAATTTCGCAAATCAAATTTTATCCGTCTAGCTCAAAACGCTTTTAAACATATTAAGCGCCAGACAGACATAGTTTCAAATTGTGTATTTTCGATTCAGTGGTAAACGGTGGAAATTTGCAAAAATCTGGAACTCAATTTTTTTGACAATTACAGTACTATTTCGTATATGTGAAAGTAAAAGTCATTCAAAGCGATTTAGAGATGAGCCAATTATAATTATGTTGCAAAATTTGACAAGAATACATTTCTTGAGTAGAAAAATCTCACAAAAACATTTTCCAATTTATTTATTAGTAGTAAGTTTTCATATTTGAATTTTTCAATTTTCCTCTTATATTAAAGCAAAATTGTAAGACATATTAACATTCTAATGCATTGTATATTAATACAGGGCATTTTTTTATAATTGAATTTATAGCCATTAGTCTAAATTCTGATTATAAATAGATTCTTCGAGTGCGTGGGTAAATACTTCTGAGAGTCAAGTTAACATTCTGCTCGATCAGATTATAAGAACCTTATTAAAATGACGGAAACAAGCGATTTTCCACTAACCTCCGGTTGCTTTTTGCAGAATAATGAATATTATAATGTTCAAAGTGCAAGCGACTTCAGTCATCATTGAATGAGATCCCATAGTCTGAAAAATTAGATAGAAAATAAGCGACATAAATTTTAAATTCCATGGAAAATTAACAAACTTAATAATTGAAAGTAGGTTTTTATTTACAGACCAAAGTTAAGTCGGAGAAATTTAGTAACAAATGATCAAACAGTTCTTTGGAATTGCTGTGTATAATAGATGACAACACATATCCTTTATAAGTCTTATAAAGTCTTTTCAATCTCAATTTGTTGCCATAAAATGCCTGAAAGAAAATTAGTTTGATGAAAATTGTCGAAATAATACAATTATAAAAATAATAAAATATTAAAAATCTTCCTTGGTTTATAATTTTTTCACTTACCCTGTAAAATATTTTAAAGTACATCGTCTTACCCAGCATTTTCTCATGACTGTCACTGAATCTTTCTATTACCATTGCAAAAAGTTCTTCGTCATGTACTTCTCTTCCAAAAAATGACAGAGCCATTGACCGTGCTCGTGAGTAATCTTCACTTAATGGCCTGAAGAACTATAAAAATAACTTAAGTTAGGTACAAAAACAATGTAAATGTTAAAGTACAAGAGCGGTTGACTGTGATAGAGAGTAATCTTCGAATAAATTCCTTACAATCTACAGAAAATACATAAATCAGGTAATAAAAATAAACTCATATGTTGTTTATACTGTAAACGATATATCATCATTAAAAAATTAGTTTCTTATAATATTTTAGTCACCTATAACGATCAGCTTTTTGCTCCAGGTTATTGGATTTTGGAGGATTTAAATATTAATGCAGGAAGAACATTTTTTCATTTGATATTGGAAAATATAAATTTAATTGATCAAATAAAAAATAACGTGTGCAAATTAAAAAAGTGTATATAGTACGAAGCAAAACAGGAGGAGCAATTCTTCTTTCAGAAGCAATGTCCAATGAAAGCAAATTTTTCAGATATTAATTTTAACATTAGCACAGACATGTACTTGAATATTTTTCTGGATGAGTTTGAAATTCATTATAACATTAAAAATTAATAGTTACAAATTGTGTATGGAATTTAAAATAATTATAAAAAATAAAACTGATATATATTTTTTAAAGTAATATTTTGAATTTTAAAATAAAGCAAAACCCATTTTTGTGCTATTGTTTATGAAGAAACTTCGTTTTAATTTAAAGTCAATAATAATACAGACCTTGATGTTATAAATGGAATATAAACAAAATCAATTTCAAAAAATTACATTCAAGTATCTGCTCTTACTTGCAACTATAAGAAATATGTCTCGTGCTTTCAAACTTTTTTACAAGATAGTTTTGTGTTTTGAAATTTATGGACAGAATTCAAAAAATCGTAACACAATTATATCAAATTAAATTTCAAGTCTGAAAGGTAAAAATAAAAAAGTAAATGCCCAAAAACTCAAAAAGGATTTTCTATAAATATTTCCTTCAGCATTTTTAGACGTTTTCAATACGCTTACACATTCTGTCTATGCATTTGGGTAGACAAAGTTACTAAGCCTGTTTGGAGAAAGTTTTGCAGAATTATCTAATGAATATAAAGTCTAACAATGGTCAACATTGTTACGAATCTGTAATTCTCTTTCCCACACTAATAATGCCAATGTGGAAAGGCTGATTTACAGTACAGTCATCTGTATTGAATGTTTCCTGGGTGTCACATCAGAGATCCAAGAGCTTGACGACAAAATTGATAATGCCTGAAACATCAAGAATTTCTCCTATCTTTCCATTAGGAACCTAGATACATCCAAAATGCTCCTGATTGCTCCAGATGGTTTTAGCCTTGCCTCCCGCTGCTATATAAGGCCCGCAATCTGAAGGTGTGGTGTGTGTGGGTCCAATCGAGAAGACCTGAACAGAGAAGTCTTGGATGGCGGAGTCGCCGAGTGAATACTGAAGTATCGGTGGATCGATGGATTGCTATGTGCAATCGTCGTGTTTTCTGTCGAAGCCTGTTGTGTGTGTCGATCCTGAACTGCAGGATTGATCGGTAAACCTGAACTGAGGGGTTTTGAAGGGGATTCCTGAGTGGTGGAGTCACCTGGAAAATAGCGAAGCAACTAAGGAGTGCTGAATTACTATGTGTGCCATATTCTGGCGTCATTGTGTTGTAGCCCTTTGTGCTGTTGTCAGGAACGAAGCAGCCTTGAACTGAGGACAAGTCCGTTGTGTGAAGAAGTGAGTCGGCAGCGAAAGCAAGAAGAGACAGAGGTGTATTTTCAGCCCGTTAGGGCGGGACCAACGAGAGCGTAGACATAATCTCTTAAAGATTCCCTATCCTGCTGAATCCTGTCTGGCCACTTTGTGAGTTGTGGAAGTTGTCACTACGGAATTTCTGTGTGTGGACTACTGTTATTGTGGGCTACTGTCTGTTGTCCTGTGTGTTCGTCTCGGCTGCATATACTGTTTCTGTACATAGTTGTGTTGTAAATATTTGCCGTCTTTGTCCTGTTCTGTCTTTGTCCTGTGAATAAACGTCGTCTGTGTTGTGTCATCTACTAAAGGACTGATCATTGTCTGGTCTCATCTTCTCACACCATACACATCACTCTACTGGTAAATGAACCGGACGGATTAGGATAGTAAGGATAGGATATCCGTTACAATATGTTTCCTGAATAAGACAGTTTTCCTGTTTAGTTTTCTTTTGTAAATATTTATTTCAAACATCAATTATAACGAATCGCATTTAGTGGTTGCTTGGAGTTAAACTATAGATCATTTTAACAATATTTATAAACTAACATGCATATTACAAAATGAGATAAGAAGGAAGCGATATATACACAATACAAAAAATGGTTTAAATAGCTCAGCAGAGACACAAGTTCTTGGATTTTGAGTTTCCAAATTTAGCACATACTTTTTCTCATAAGTGAATTTGCACATACTTTTTTCAAATTTTTCCTAAAAATTAAATATAATTTGAAATAAATCTAAACTAATGCTTTAAAATCTATCTGAACAACCACGGGGCATATGTGTGTGTTAAATGCATATTTATACAATTTAAAATTTTGAAAATTGTCATTCAATAATTTTTTTCTATATATAAAAAAACATTGTAAAATTCATTTTACAGTGGGAACTTTTCTATATTTTCGTTACTTAGTTTAGTTTAAAACTCCGGACTATAATGAAATCATCGATTGAACTTTTCTGCATTTTATCGCAGCTATATATTAAAACAAATTACATTTAAAAAGTAGTGTAAGCATTTTAATTTGTAACATTTAATATAATAGTAATCACCTTCATTTTCTAAAATCTAAATAATAATAATGTTTGATTTTATATTAATTTATAAATTTTATTTTCTGCTCAAAATATCTCCTGAACTTTAGATAATAAATCTACTTACATCGATGCAATAAAACATGATATGACGATACATTGATATTAATCCTTTTACATAGTATTTAGGTACTTTTCCTGGATTGAAGCTCAGAAAGCGTTTACTCTAAATAAAAACGAATGAAATCATATCAAAATAAATCAATTTAAATGAAAATAAACAAATTCATATCAAAATGAATATAGTAGCAGTTGTATTAGAGAAATAAAATTAAAATAGAAAAGGAACATTATACATAATGAATGAAAATTCAGAATTAGGATGCTATATCTTATTTCTGCAGTCTACGTAATCTCTTACATAATAATGAGTTTGTAAGACACATATAAAATTTTAATGCTTCCAGTAATATCGCACTTTAAAACTTGTGATTATTTTGCATTCCTGGATTTAGCAAAATGAATTGAAAAACTGAGTATCATTTGCTGTCATGAGTGCAAGAACCCCGTAGAAAGCATTTGATCGGCTTGTCGCGAAATACCGTCTTTCTCAAAATTTCATCTAAGGCCAGAATCCGAGTTTTATAGACGAGACGATCTGTTACGAGTTACAATCACATAGATTTAAATTGTGTGATTATACACTGTGTAATGGAAATTTTAGTTTTTGTTGAAAATAAATTCTTGAAATTATTTTTAAATTATTGTTTTTGCATTTTAGTTATTAAGAAATATTACTTGATAAAGTCAGGAAAAGTAACGTATAACGTTCTTGAAATATGGATAATAATTTCTACATCTGTTAAAATTTTAAAAATAGTATGAAAGTAAGTATTTATATTTTATATCAGTGGTATTTAATGAAGTATGAGTTTAATTTATAACTTTATTTAAACAATAAATTATAATACATTACAATAAATAATAATATTAAGAAGAAAATATATTTACCTCCCAAACTGTTTTGAAGTATTTCAGGGTAATATCTAATCCTAGAGGTGATGTTGCTCCAGGAAATACTTCTCTACATTAAACGAATACAAAACTGTAGTTAAATATTTCGGAGAAAAATCCTAAAAAGGTTTTACAAACATTTCACTCTCATGTTTCATAAAAATACAAATTTTTGCAAAAGTAAAACTAGGTTCTATAAACGGGATTTTTTACCACTAGACAGTGGTGTTTGAAGGATTCTTGAGCTGCTAAAAATGAAATAATGTAAAGCAAATTTTTTGAAAGATACGCCTGAATCTGTATAAGCAAAGAATTTGAATATACTTTCAAATTTATGGCCATCAGTAGGTTTATAAGATCATTTTTCGTTTTTATAAATGAATGAAATAAACAGCATGAAACATAAAGGTGGCAGGTATGCGTTGTCAAGATCACATAAGAGGAGGCAGGTCGTCGTAAAACTTTTGCCCAATTCGAATAGATCCAAGAATTTCGAATGGAAATTTTCTGGAAGAAGGATAGAATTTCAAACATCTCCGATGATTTAGACATGAATATGTATAATCAGCTTTGCTTTTGAAAGTAGTATCATTTTATCGCAGCTATCAATATCGTTTCATTTGTTGTCTATCATGATGCTATTGTTGGATTTTATTTTTGGATATTTCATAAGCATAATATAAGTCATAATCTGCAGGCGGCGTTTAACAGACGTAAGTTTGTAAACAACTTGTTCTGAACATCTGTATTAGAAATAACAATAAATATAGGAATATTGAACAACAGCCGGCTTCTTAGCATACGGTTAGCGTGTCTTCCCCCGTGATTTGGGGATTACCGGTTCGAGTCCTGGTTCGCGCCTTGTTGTAATTCTGTGTTCTGTTTGTGAGTCGTGTGAATGTGCTCCTCCCTATAAAGGGGTTGTGCAAAAAAAAAGGAGGCGTGAAGTTGCCGAGTCTTACTCTTGGCCCTAATTGGCGCTACTGAAAAAACAAGGGGCGCTAATTTCAGCTTAAATCGCTGACAACTTTCTGTCAGTTATTTAGCAGTGCCATTAGTAAAAACAATAACTATATATTCGACGACACATTTCGAGGCTTGCTCAGCAAAGTAACCTGCAAGATGAGAGAACAATTGCACTATTTTTAGTTGTATATAACAAAACACATGATTTGGCAGAATCTAATAGTTACCCTACGTTACAGACCGCGAAAATTTCGTTTTCACATCGAAGAGCACCATCAAATTCATGATCAATTTCAAAATCTGTTTCTCCTGCACCACTTGTTACAGGTCTGGACTGAAAAAACATTCAAAATAGTTAGTATAATATTGAATAAAATCTGCCAAATTTCAGAATTTACCTTTATGTATTTGCAATAAACTAACGACAAATGATTTTTGAGAAAATATACTCACTCTTGGAAAGAAATTTTGGATTTAAGATAATTTATATATTTATTTTGATATATTTGATGTTAATTATGTTAATTTACTAATATTTAGGTTTAGAGTTCACATTTTTAAAAGTTGGAAATGCTTTTCTTTGCTATATTTATTTTCATTTTCTCACATACAAAGTAAAGAAAATTTATTGAAAATGAGACTGACATTATGACAAATCTGCTCTTTCAAATCTCTCCGAGTCCAAAATATGCGACTTTGGAAGTATGTCTGTATGTGAACAAGATAATTCAAAGCAACGCTTTGAGTTAAACGATGAAACTTAGTATAGAGATTTAAAATCGAATCTAACAAATTATGAAAGAATTTTTTCATAGGAAATATGTATATTTGTCTGTCGACGTACAACGATTGCAAAATATACGAAGTTAAACAGAAAAAAAATTTAGAATACACGTTTAACTTCTAAAGTGCAGATACATGTATTTTATACAAAAACCTACATAAAGTTGAATGTCTATAATTATAATTATTGTTTGTATTTTAATATTGGAAATTAATAACTCAAGAAAGGTAATGACTTACATAAATGCTTACCAGTATGTGATCAATTGATTAGAATTGTCTTGTCAGGTTAAATTATGGTTTAATCAGTAAAAAAGCTTCAAAAACAATACCCTCAAATTTATTGAGTAAAAGAAATAAAAAAATACAATTCAATTTATTTGTTAAAAAGTAACAGACAAAAATTATAAGTTGGGTTCCAGTTATTGAATTGGTGCAGTGTAATTTCACTATTAGACTACTAATATTTTTAATGTTCTTCAATTCATGATGCATTTTCTCGACATATATTTTTTAAAGATGTTTGTTCTCCAGGGATTCCATCAACATTTCTTTAAATAACGTAGACCATTACAAGCTGTAACACCCGATGCTATTATCTCTTCTAAATTTAATATTTTTTGGATGAATTCTCTTTTTCATTTCGAATTTTTTGATATGTTTCTAAACCTTTCATATACATATATATATTTAAAAAATTGTACGCTTACTTGAAAAATGTATAGATTATTTTTCCAGAATCCCCATTCTATGTCTCTATGTGATCCATAGCTCTTTTCAATCTAAATTTTACAAAATAATTGTAAGAATGTTTTAACTTAAAATATAGCGTATGAAACTATTTATACAAGATAATAAGAACTTCTTACTAATCCAAAGACTTACTTTTAATGCTAAATGCCCTAACTGTAGAGCCATATTATCTGATAAACAGCAGGACTGTTTTTCGTGGTCAACAACATCCTCAGAATGGATGCCACCGCCATCTGAAAAAGGTTAATCTTACAAATTTTTCAAAATTCATATTTTTTGAAATTATAACATTCATATGCTCCTTCTTAAACAGCATCATGCATCCTGAATAATAAAAAATCATTCAAAATTCTCAGCAGAACAAAAAGTTGAAATTAATGTTACTAAATAAAGCACAGTTACTTTTGAAGTAGTAGTGACTCAATCAATAATCGGCTTACAGGCCTTTAATTACATATTTAATTTAAATTGAATAAATTATAGCTATGTTTGACGGTATCATTGTAGCATAATACTATACAAATATTAATTTCAGACTATTTAAAAAAATTAGAAAAAGAGACTTAAAAAGACAGATAAACTGAAAAAGTAATAGACTTTTAAAATACAATTTTATTTATATAAAATTTCCCCGCTAATTGTAATAATAGTTTATGATGAGATATTTTTAATATATTTTACAGCCATATATTTCTTTGTTTTAATTGCTGCAGTTATATTCAAATGCTTTGTAATAATAGTAAACTCAAATTTTGTGTTACCCATCTTTTTAACACACAATAATTCTAACATTATTATCGTGTGTAAAACAATGCTGTTTGTTACTTAAAAGTATTAGCGAAATTTAAAAATAAAAGATAGTAATTTTTTAGAATTGATTTGCGTAAGCAATGATATTCCAGGCTAGTTTTACAGATATGCTTTAATTATTGTTATTAAAATAAGTAAAGCTATAAAATTAAATAAATTATTACGATATTTTTGGAATGAAAATGAAATTCTACTTTTTAATTTAATAAAAAGACATCAGGAACAACGAATGTTTGGTTCAAATTTACGAAATGTTAAAAATATAGCTACAAATATCTTTACTTTTGACATGTGATTTTAGAAAGGATTAAAAATGTAGTTATTTAAGATATTTCCCAACACAATTTTTTTTATTTAAACAGATTCAATATTCGATTTCAAACACTTTCTTTTAAACCATATGTTGAATCTATTGAATTATTTGAATCTAGGCTGTCTGGTTAAATTACCTTTTAATACAATTTTGTGGCCTTTTGATCCAACTATTTTGTTCTTTATTGTCAAATTATTTTCATCGAGCCTTTCAATCTCAATCGTATCAGGCTCTTCAGATCCAGACACTACAGACTGAAAATACATAAACCAAGATTAAAATCTGCACTTTAGAATTGCGAATGAAAACATATTTATCCCATTAAAATAAGTAAGAAATTTTTTAACGCTCGTCGTACCTCACCTAACCCATAATTGGCAGAAATGCTCATGGTCAGTGGATTTCCTGTTAGAGGATTGCATGTGAAAAGAACACCAGCAATATCACAAGGAATCATTTCTTGAACAACAACAGCCATGGGAGTGTTTATCATTTGACCATTCTGCCTAGGAATTAGAAATATTTTGGAAAAAAAAAAAGAATTAATCTTGATATTGGTCTTAATATATCGTCAATAAATACACCACTAGAGCGGAATAGTATGTGAAAATGTGTATTCATATTTTTTTAACCGCTTGCCTGATTATCCCGAGTTATCTCATGTTCTTATGTATTACAATTATTATCCCAATAAAACTCGGGCAAAGCAGAATTTGTCAGCACAATTTGTTTTATTACGGTTTTACTCGCCCTGGAGGAAAGGAAAGGAAATATTCAATTTTGAATTGTAGTAGTTCGCCTTGTTGGTTTCGCGGTTCTTTTGATGGGACTGGTCACGTGCTTCCCCTATTGTATAGTATACGTCTGCTTGCGGATTAGTAATGTGTTAAAAAAGATAGTTGCCATGAGAAAAAAATTAAATAGTTACGATGATGAAAGATAGCGAAAGCGATTATTTTACATATAGTGATTCCTGCTACTGAAAAAAAAAATCAAATTCAATGAGACAAGTTCTCTGAGCTCGCGTAAAAGAGATTCCAGATGCAAACCGGTAAGAAAAGAGATCAGATATCAGTGTGCAGAGTATCAAGTATCACTCCCTTGTTTCAAAAACTATCAGTCAAAGTCTAATATTTAACTTTTTTTTTTCATTTGCCTGAGATAACTCGGAAAACTAAATGCTTTTACGCACATAAAAATTAAGAATTCAACCTAAAACCTGCATATTTTGTTTAGATTCCTTGTATTGATTAGAAAAAAAATGTGATGATTTATGGCAATTTTTTTCCAAAAAGAAAAGTGGTTCATAATTAAAAAATATGGAAAAGAAATCTGAGGAAGATACAAAATGTTAATAGACCTTTAAGAAAAGAATTAAGAACAAACAATCTTTAACTATCTTTTTAAATTTCAGTTCAAGTTCATTAATAAACTGAGTATATTCAATGTTCATTAATCAACTTGAATTTGATTCAATTTAATTAATGAGCATTGAATATACTCAATGAATATTACTTTGAAGAATAAATTAAGATGTAGAATATTTTTCCTTAAATAATTTTACAAAAATTTAATACAAATGTTAACAAATGCTCATTATTAAATACAGCAAATCGAAAGAATATTGTGATTAAATGTATCTTATGGTGTATCTTTTTGCATATCCCATATTAGTACATACTAGCTGGTACTCAGTTCGTTGCTACCGCAGAAGATATAATTTTAGAAATATCATTTGAAATGTGAAATAACTTCTTAATAAGGTATAGGAAGAATGATATTTTTCTACTCCACAACGAATACATCAATCTAAATTGAATGATATATAAAGGAGAAATACTAAATAATATTTATTAGGCTTTGTTTGCTTTAGATATAATAATTGTACTATGTCCATATCCTTCCACAAGTAAAAACAATAAATTGGTAAAGTTTTATCGCAATCGTATGAACAATATGGCAGAACATAAAATATGAGCAAATAAAAATTCATTTTTTTTATTAAACTAGAAAATATCTCTTTCGTTCAGTACATTAGCTTTAAACTGATGAAACACAGATATTATTTTCAAAATTAGAATAAAATAAATCCTTATTTTCCGTTATAATGTGTAAAGATTTGAACAAAGACTATCATATTATAAATATTGTAAAATAAATTTAGAAGAAGAATTCTTCAAAATCTAATTTATTAAAATTATACTTACACAAACGCTGTAAAAACTAAGTGTTAAAAATAGCTGTAATAAATATAAAAGTCATTCCATAAAAACTGAGTTAATTCATAAAAATGCAGAAATGATGACTCAATAATAGATGAAGTCACTTTTCCATGTACATCCATGCTCATGTATCCAATTCTTTCTACTAAATGTATCCTTGCTTTAGTAATTTTATGCTTCATGGAGCAGTCGAGAAAAAAAATTGTAGGCATTTAGTGGCAACTTTAAAGAGTTTTGTGATAAGATTATACATAAGTTAAGAGATATCACAAATAGACAACTCTGACCCGCCAGTCTGGAATCATAAAACGCAATGATCGGATCGGCGTGACAGCATTGGTGGAATCTGAGGTTGAATCCTAAATGCCATCAGTAATCACAGTACAACCTTTATCATGGCTAGTACGCCAGAAATCATAAGACGCTATGACTATATCGGCGCGACAGCATTGATGGTAACTGAGGTAGAATCCTGAAGACCATCAGTAATCACAGTGCAGCCTTTATCATGGCTTGTATGTTTCGTTATCAGTAGGCTGTAGCCGATCCACACCGCTTTTGTACCAACTCGTTAGGCGAGAACTATCCGCTACTCAGGTGGAGGAAGTTAACAGATATGTAGAAAATCATGTCTTGGAAGAAATTAAACAAAAAGAAGAGAGCCCTGCCATTCTTGTTAACATAATTTCGAATCACAACAGCTTATTCGTTTAAAGTTTGTTGCTATGCTTTTCTTTTTGATTTTGACTTTTGTGTTTTCGACCTCCTCAACGAGTTTGCATGTAATGTTTTGCACCCTAATTTTATTATGATTGTTGTGATTACAGCGTTAAATCAATTTTAAAATTAAAGGTACTTTTAAAAGAATGAGAAAAATTGTTTAGGCACTAAGATATTGATTACATGAACGCAGTTAGGAATACCAAGAGAGAATTTTTTTTCACTATTCTAACCGATATATCTATAAACGATTGATCATTCTCTGAACTTGACTGCTATATAACTGTCATATACAGAAATCGAAAAAGTTCAACTTATAATAATTATACATTTTTTTCTTCCATTGCCATCTATATATTCAATCATTAAATTTTATCAATAGATCTTCCATTTCTACCATTGGTTTGTAAACATTTTTATTACACTTTCAGAAGTAAACTAATTTTTTATTACAGTGACTAAACATTTATACTGTCATATATCTATGGAATTAAAAAATGTTCGAAAGTTTGATTCAATATCAATCAACGCTTTTCATTTTAGTTAATGAGACTCCAATTGATGCTAATATGAAATAAATAGCTGGATGAACTAAAATAATTTTTTTATAAATTATTTTATCAAAGAGTTTTTAAATATAAATATCATATTAGAGAAAATATCACATAAAGTTTTCCTAGACGGATTTCATGGTAAATCTTACCTTTTATATTGAACAGCAATGTAACTAAATTGTGATGCCCAGCACTTTTTTATTGCAATCATAATCTAATTAATGAAAAAGTATTTAATGATTTATTGATGAAATCAATTTTCATGCATTATAATCATTAAATGATTTTAAATTCTTTCGTTTCTATGGACAGAACACTGCTAACTACCTCATTGATGCCGGATATCCCAAGATAAGTTTCCATTTGTCCAGCTGCGGACATCTGTTCTGTGTCTTCTCCTGAAAAATAATTTGCATTTGTTTGAAAATTATGGAAAAAACTTTCATAAAAAAGATTGTCATTAAAAATACTTGATTCTAGTAACTTAATTTATATTTAATAATTTAGTTACAAATCTTTATAAATTAAACTACACTTCACAAGAACACAAATTTCAGACTAATTAGTGATAGTTTAGTATGATTGAGGTATAGCAGAACAAAAAAAAATACTATTTTGGTTACAAAGTCGTGTTAATGAATGGTTTATTTATACAGGTTCAAGATTAACATATAGTGCATTAAATATTGTATTTTCTAAAAACTCTCTCACGCAACAGTCGGGTTCTCTAAAAAGCACACATTTCGAATTGAATTTATTCGCAGAAGAACATTATTTCAAATAGCAAGTAATAGCTGACTATTAATATTGTGAAAGAATAATGCAAGGCGTGTTCCATTAAAAAGGTAAGAAACGACATTGTGGGTATAAATGAAGACTTTATTCAAAATATACACCTTAGACCTGAGCATAACGATCCAAATGATTACCAATCCGATGGATTCCTTATTCCCAGAATTCATGTGACCATGACAAGCTCAGGCCTTCAAAGTATCCTTGAGTTCGCCTTCGAAGGTTCGCTACTTGTTGAATTTCTCAATCACAGAAAAATTATTAACTCCTATGTGAACTCTGAGGCACTCAAGGGCACCCAATTTCAACAAGTGCAAAGGCTTCTCACGTAGGGCGTGCCTCTGCTCCATGATAACGCGCGTCCACACATCTCCAGAGTCACACAGGCGGAACTGGCCAAGTTGTGGAGCAGCCTGTGGGAGCAACTCTATTATAAGCCCTTTAATCCGGACATACCCCATTGAGATTTTCATGTGTTTGGTCTCCTAAAAAAATATCTGAAAGGGAAGCGCTTTAACTTGAACGGTGAACTCAAGGACGCTGTGAAGGACTGGGTCTCACCATAGCTCTCAGAATTCTGGGAACAAAGAGTCCTTCGGCTTGTTAATTAAGGGGATCGTTGAGCCCAGGTCTTTGAAGCATAATTTGAAAAAAAAAGTCTTCATTTATAACAACAGTGCCGTTTTGTACCTTTTCATTTGAACACCCCTTATATTTAGACAAATGGTAAATGAGTATTCGTGTTTAATGTTCATGTAATTGCCACCAAAATTTTTTTCATAGTTTTTATGGCAGCAATTAATGCAACTTTTCTGTTCACAGGAAAAAATTTGAGAATACTAATTTTTTAGGAGATTATTTTTTCAAAATTTAGAAAATATATAGATAAAACTACTAACATCTACCCAACAAACTAAATTACTATCAAACGACATCAGACAAAACATTGCAGTGATCTTGGAAAATGCTAAAAAACTTGAAAGTAAAACTTGGTAAAACAGGAGACTCTGCTAAGCATAGATAGTGAACCCCATTTCCTAAAAAACCTGATCAGAAATACCTCACGAAGAAACATCCAAATGCACACAATACCTTTGCAAAAATTAAGCCGATCGTAATAAAAACAATATGTCATAATAATATAATTTAAATGATTGATTATACTTAAAAATGTTCTCCAATATAAATGATTTCTTTTTACCCTAACAGCTCACAAATATCCTATTAAAAATTAACTGTATTAAATTATTTTATAAGGAATTGTTTACAAAAATTAAACATAATTATTTTTCAAAATTTAGCTAATGCATTTTAATATATTTCATGATTTATAAAGCACCCTTATTTTACTCTTTAAGAATAAAGTTAAAATGCATTAAATAACTTCGAGTGAAGGAAGAATAGGCTTAATTTCCTACACAAAATAGTTCTAAAATCTGCAATAGTCATCTGTAGCGAAATTTTAACGTTTCTCGTTCATTTTCTGATTTCCGAATGTATTGTTCCAAGTTTCATTTGCAAATATGCAAATAGTGCATATCAGTAATCTAAAAAGTAATTCTACATCCTCATTTTAAATTATAAAATACGAGATTATAAGATCGGATATACCAGTTGCGGATGAACGAACAGCAAACTTTAAATCCTGTTTTGTATCAGGAAATGCATTCTGTAAATTCATAACAATAGCTTGGTGAACTGTATCAGGTATTGATGCTATTATCACTTCCTCCATTAACCTATATAATAAATGCCATACAGATTAAATTGGAAATGAATATAAAACGTATAGTTGTTGTGATTACTTATTTTAAAGCAACAATGAAACAAAATCTTATAATAAATAAAGCTTGAGAAAAAGACTTACGCTTTACATGCATATTTCGTTTCTTCAATTTTGTTCCGACTAAAAAAATTTTAAGAGAAAAATAAATTAATATTTTTTCTGTTTAAAAATCAATAAACGTTTATACACTTCAATGCGAATATGCTTGAATTTTTCATTTAATTTTGTTATATCAATTGTATATTTACGTACAGATTTGCGAAATTAATTTTTTATTTCAGAAAGTCTGTATCGAGTTTTAATGATTTAATTTAGTACAGTGTTTTAGACAGAGATATCGAAGATTCATTAGATTTTACTTCCGAAAATATGAAACTTTCGCAATAAAAAGGATTTTATAATTGGTAATATCCTTACCTTTTGAAAATACAAGGGGTAAAAAGAGGTTCGAAACGTTGTAACAACGTAAGTCAACATATTTCTATATAGCTATGGGGAAACGTAGCGAGACATCCAGGCATGCGATTGGAGTCTCGAACACAGATCGGAGCTTGCGCAGGAGAGAGCAGAAACTTTTATGAAGTACGCCTTCCAATTGGTGGGGCAAAGCACGTCCTGGAGCACAGAAGAATCGTTAACTCCGATGTGCACTGTGACTCCAACTGTGAGAAACTCCGAAGACTACTCAGGTTCATCAAGAACAAAAGACCAGGGCTATTCATTGAGGATGTGTTTCTGCTCCACGGTAACAAGCGTCCACACTCAAGTGTTAATACCATCGACCATCCACTCTGGAGACCGGAAATATCACCCTGCGATATTCATATGTTTCGCCCCCTGAAAACATATCTGAAAGGAAAGCGCTTCACCTCGAACAGCGAATTCAAGGACGCTGTGAAAGATTAGGTCTCGCCACGACTACAAGAATTCTGGGAACAATGAATCTTTCGGGTTGTTAATCAATAGTATCTTTGCGCTCAGCTCTATGGCGTATACTTAGAATAAAGTCTTCATTTATAAGCACAATGTCATTTCGTACCTCTTCATTTGAACACCCCTTGGAAAACTACATTTTAAAAAAATTCCTATATGAGTTTTAAAAAGTCTATTGCAGAACAAATTTTCCAAATCAACATATTATCGAATCAACTTTAGGCAGAAAATTATAAACAGCCAAACAAAATTTCCAATATGGAGTTGAAAAAACAATACAAGATATTTGATATGTAATTGTATAATTATGCCAAATAATGATCCATTTAGAGGATTTTTACATCAGATTTTGAATATTATTTTTTAGTTACAAAACTTATAAGCACAGAGTTATCAAGAAATACTCTACCCACTTCAGAGGGGGCTAAAATGCGTTCTTACTGGTTCGAATAAGATAAAATTTGAACTACAGATTATTCAAACGATGTGCCTTGCATTTAATGATTTAAAAATAGTACAAAAATTTACCAATAGATGGCGCTGCATCACAAATGGCATTTATTTTGCATATATTGAAAACTAGTCGCCTTTGACAACCAGCTGGTTCGCCATGAGTAAGGCGTTTCTAAAATTTTCAATTAAATCACATATTCATTAGCCTTGAAGTAATTCCGGGCATTGATTGGCCTGAAATTAATATTTTCTTTAAGATGATGGACGGAAAGTTCTAAAAGAACACGTTTTCCCAATAATATTTTTTTTATTTTTATAAATCAGTCAGTTTTAATGATTGATTTAGAAGACTGATTGATGTAGCAACTTTTATTTGAAATATAAATAAAAATATTTTGTAAAATATGGCTCACAGAGCAAAGTATGAAGAAATCTGAAACTCATTATTCATCAATGCATTGTTTGACTCAAGCTACATAAAATGTAATTATTTACTTCATTTAGATCAAATTCATAGTATTAAACAATAGATATGCCTATTAATAATATTCTACAAATTAGCCATTGCACCAGAATTTGAATGTATATCTTGTATAAATAAAGTTAATTTATTGAATTAATGATTGAAATATTGCAAACGATCATAGGATCCTTTGCCTTGCATTTATTTTTTTTAGAAAATATCACTTTTTATATTTATGTTATTTCATCCAGTCACGTGTTGAAAGTTGTATTTCTTTAGATTTGATTTGCGATGATAGTTTTTTTTAAAATCTGAACTTCCGTCATTGTTTCCTTTTATTTTATCCGGTCACGTGCTAAAAAACATGGTTAAAATATTTATTTAAAAAATCGTTAAAAATAGAAGCTTAAGTTATACATTAAAACCCCGATACCATTAGAAAGTTAATTTTGTAATCACTAAATTCATGTAAAAATCATGTTTGCGCGATTATATTTTTGGAAGGTATAGTGGAAAAACGTCGAAATTTCGCTTAAATTTTAATTAATTAAGATTCTAATTAAAAATTCGAAAAAAGGGCTCCGAGGTGCACATTCCCGACCTCCAAGGTATACATGTACCAAATTTGGTAGCTGTAGGTCCAACGGTCTGGCCTGTTGACAACACACACACACACACACACGCACGCACGCACGCACGCACGCGCACACACACACACACACACACACACACACACACACACACACACACAC
>JAPMOQ010041223.1:673591-701201 GCA_026543055.1 Argiope trifasciata
ACACACACACACACACACACACACACACACACACACACACACACACATTGAGCTTTATTATAAGTATAGATATAGATTCGAAACATAGTTTGCATAACAGTGCATGTCTATTAGGATTTTAATTTTTGTCTATCACCTCTGTACGTCGTTTCAACAATTCAAGAAAAAGAGCCTACTGTTGAAGTTGTTGTATGAAAACCATTACTGTTTAGTAGCAGCTTTAAAAGAATGTCGTCGTATGAATCAGATACGAAGAATTCCAATATCTTCAAGTTCCCTACGCAAGATGATGCAGAAATTTCATGGGGGGGAGGTAATAGACCACTTGGCATTTGCTAAATATATGTAAGTTGTGTTACAGAGCCACTTATTGGTGAATTTTTGTACTAATCTTTTAATTTAATAAATGTAAAGCGCACCATCTCAATCATTAGTCCAAATTGTATCGCATTCGGATCAATAAAATGCATTTTAGGACCTTCTGAAATGGATAACATTTCGCGCTAACCCTGTATATTCAATGAATTGTAGTTCAAAATTCAAATTCGAATTTCTGGAACTGGTGAGGGATTTAAAAATTAATTATGAAAGATGTCAAAGAAAGATTGTACAATTTTAGAATTTTTATCTTCAACTTTGTATGCTTACAATTTGCATTAGAAAAATAATTTTTCAGATGAGTAATGCCCATCTTTAATCCAGCTAGTATCAGAAAAACAATTTTGTATGGTATATTAAAAATTTATAAAATTGCAGATCCGATTTTCGAAATAGGTATATTAAAAAATTAAAAGAAAAGAAAAAAACTTACTAAAGAACATATTCTAAATTTCTTATTTCTTTCAAGATATTATCCGTGACAAATAATTCGTATGCATTTGTAGTAACAACTATTCCATTTGGCACCACAAACTGCTGGAATACAAGAATTGATGAAAGGAATGTTTTTCCGGAGGTAAAATTTCATTTTTTAATATGAATTAACAGCAGTGAATTTTTGTTTAACTTACATTTTGAAGCTCCTTACTAAGATCTGTAAGTTTCCCTAAAGATGATCCTTTCCCGCCTGTTAGATCTGAATTTTGACAGATTATTTCTGAGAAGTGTATAACAAGTGCAGTAGCTGAAAAAGAAATACATCTGTATAAACAAAAATGAATGTTTGTATGTCTCTTATGCGCTGCCGTACCGCTCATCCGATTACGATGAAACTTTGAATACTTATTACTTGCACTTATTTGTATCAGTTGAAGACGGAAAAAAATATTGCCAACCATAATTCTTTAATTATAATATATTTATAAAAAATATAATTAACATTATTTATGCTTCTCTTTCGTATATTACTCAATTTCAATGAATGTATTCATTTCTGATATGAAAATGAATATTATTCTTCCTACCATTCTTAATTAAACAAGACAGTTATTTTAAATTTCAAACGATGTTTCCAAAATTGTTTCTTCAGCGGCAGTAACGCTCCGGGTACCTGCTAGTATATTATATATAAAATAGGTATGATTTCTATTTTCTTCTCTGCCGACCAATTATTGTCAGTGATTTAAGACTAATGTAGCGTCCCTTATTTTTTCAGTAGCACCATTTAGGGCTAAGAGTACGACTTAGCTACTTCATGCTTCACATTCACTTGGACAATTCCTTTTCACAGTGGGGGGCGGCATTCAAACTACTCACAGATAAAATAGCAACCATGCCCGAAACGAGACTCGAGCCCGAGATGACCAGATCACGGGGAAGACGCGCTAAACCTAAGCCAGGACGCCTCCGTTTTTCTTCTTATTATATAGTACCAACGGGTGACCGAGCTCCTCTCGGAGAAAACAGGTATCGAAGCTAACTCGAATATTTAAATTTTCATTTGTGATTTATCAAAACAATACATGCCATAAGAAAATTTGTGAAACCATTGGTGAAAAGATAACCGGTTAAAGTGCACTATTGTAAACTATTCTAAACAAAGTTAGAGTTTGGAAAGGGAACTATTCTATACAAAGATAAAGTAAAGGTAAAGATTGAAGTGTGTTGAAGTTCAATATTTTTGACAAATTTATTTAGAAAAACCAAACATATATACATACATAAGAAACATATTAAAAACCTATAACAGCATAAACATAAAACTTTATTAGTTCGCCATATTGGCTATAGATGGCAGCACTTTACCGCTTGAAAATAACTAATAAAGTTTGGCTAACTAATAATAACCGGCGAACTAATAAAGTTTGAAAGTATCCTATCTGTAACTCCGAACTGCTCGACCGTAGCGCTTCAAAACCGCCGCCAATCGATTCCTCGTGGCCAAAAACCCCAGACCCCCAAGTTTACCGGAGTTTATTAATTCTAAGGCGATTTTCGACTTGGCAACCATTCTTCGTATTATAGTATTAGATAAATCCTCCACATATCTCAAATAAATATTTGTAGGTCAGTATAGTATAGCAACAATTAAATATACACTAAAATATTAGACAGTCACATAAAATACATTAAAGCACCTCTTAATACAATATGACGTGGCTATGATGTCTAAAATATCTGTCATACACGCATGCTTCATGGCCCTTACGTAGGTAATATTACGTCAGCACCTTTGTTCAAAGTGATATGTCATGCTTAAAAATTCAATTTAATCGTTTATTCTTAGCACTTCAATAATTTAATACTCATGTCAATATCGAAATATAAATACACTAAATCTTTTCTTGCAATTTCATTGAATTTTTATCAGTTTCCAAATACTTTAATATTTACGATTTTCCACCATTGCTTAATTTAATTATAGGTATTGTTGACAACAATTATTAAAGTTTTTTCATTTTTAGAGACTACAGATATTCATGATATTTTCTAATTCCTCAATCGTTATTCCTTATTATTATGTAAATCTCACTGAATTCTCTAGTATTTCCAGGTACATTTGAATTCTTGTTTTCCAGATCAGATTTCCTAGAAGTTCATTTAACAAATCCGAAATGTTTTGTTTAAAAACAGATTAAAATTGTAATCTGTTCGATTTTCTAATTTTTTTAAATTTAGACTGCAACATTTTTGAAGAAATTTTCAAGTAAATATAAAGTAGCTCACAGTTTGATTTTAATATATTAAGGCATGTTGTTAGTTTTTTAGTTTGCGTGTTTAGTTTGTTTTTTTAATTTTATAAAAGTGACGGATAAAAAAATGCAAAATCTAATCATTACCTGATTCACTAGGAAACGATGATGGCCTCGGAACGGCAGTTCTTGATATATTTCTAATTTTCCTTTAAGAAGATATATAATGAAAAGCAAGAATTAAAACCATTGAAATTTAGTTTAAGCATAGTTATGCAATTATAAAAAATACCTTAAAGTGAATGACTTTTGGTAATTTTTATCTGGAGATTAATCATTAATATGGATTAATACACAAATACCAGTAATAATAATAATAATAATCAAAGGTGAATTTTGGACACCAAAACCGAGCAAAAACAAAACTTGACCTTTAAGTATAATTTTAATCCCAAGGTCATCTAAGAGATTTTATTTATCTGAATCATTGTGTTTTGGAGTTCTTGCGGTTACACGCATGCGAATATAAAGACCAAAAACATTGATTCTTAAGATTTTTTTTTTCAAAATTTGCTAAGTATTTACAATTTAGATTCTAACACTGTGGATCAAAATTAATTTATTTAAGTTTTTAAACGTTTTTAATGTTTGCTGTTACTAGCATGTAAAGCACTAGCTGATAGACTGCCAATTCTTTGATTAACTCTTTTGCTGCTACCCCTCGATTTCCACGGGTATGTGTTTTCCTTCCTTTATTGAGGAGCACATCCCGTTTTTACTCTTTTTAGCCATTGAAATAAATTATATACAGTATTAGACATTTAGTTTGAGATTTGGCCAGCAGATGTCGTTGTCTTACAAAAATGGCAGTTAGAAATGTTTAGCGATTGACAGAGAGTATATTCCTGATGACTTAATCAGATTCTGAAAGGGTTTTAGTTTTTATAATGAGTGATATAGATCGTGATAGTAATATAGGCATTTTGGACTGCTCCTCAAATAGAAATGACTCTGATCATGATTCAATAAGCTTGTAAAGCGTTAAGCAATGTTGCAAAATTGATATGAAGAATATTCCTCCTCCTCTTCCTTAAATATTAAACAGTTCACTTTTTTATATTATACAATATATAGAATTAACAGTATTTGAAATGGATTTTATTTTTTAAATTTTGTTCTTGATAAAATCTGAAATTGGTTTTTCTGGCAACTTAGTTTCTCATGATAAAAATATATATAAAAATATTTTTTAGAAAGAAAAAATGCATTTTTCAATTTACCAATAATATATAATCTTAAAAAAACAATTTCGCAAAACAATGAAGCGATTTCAGTCTACAAATTGAGCAGTAAAATGTTAATTTGGTTATAAATATGACGCAGATCTGCATTTTAAACATTGCCAAATGTGTCTAGTTCCTTACTTTGAATTGTATCTATATTCGTACAGTGAGGCATCTTCATTCAAAATTTGATAGAAATTTACAAATGTGCTCTAAAGATCACAAATCAAATTTTACCCACCTACTATGAAGTGAATTTACTTTCTGTGTTCACAGAGAGACATAATTCCAAAACAGCGTTGTTGTTTTTTTAATTTAAGCATATCTTAATTGCAGATATGCGGGAAATTTGTCGATTACATGCTTTTACTTCATTTAAATCCGAGAAAATGAAAGCAAATAGAATGCACCAATGAAAATTAGGATAGTAACTCTGCAACAAAATTTTATAAAGAAACAAAAATTTACATGAAATAAATTTGTGTGCATTAGAATGTATGTGCATAAGAAAATAGTTACTTTTGAACTACTTCCTAATTATTTTAAAACGGCGAATTTAAATTACTCTTTAATAAGGCTATCATATGATGATGATGTCATAAACATACTAGCCGCCTTTGGCGAATAGCCGGTTCACCATGAGTAATGCATTCTAAAATTTTCAATTAAATCACATATTCATTAGCCAAAATTTAAGAAATAGTTAAAGTTAAAAGATTCAATTATTAGTAGTTAAAGATTCGGTAACTTTATTCGGAAAAATTTTTTGAGTTTAATGCTCTAACAATTTATCGATTATGCTTCCAAAATATTACAAATGTTTTTTCGGTGATATTGCCAAAATGTTAAAAAGTGTTTTTTAAAGAAAGCGAAAAAGGGAAAAAATTATTGAATTAATGATACAGATATTGCAAACGATTAGAGAAATATGCCATTAAGTCGGGATTTCAATGCATATTTTGTCTAAATTCAATCAGGTTTTCTGTAAATAAAGATAATTTATGGAATTAATGATATAGATATTGCAAACGATCATAGAATCCATTGCATTGCATTTATTTTTTTAGAAGATATCACATTTTATATTTAGGTTATTTTATCCAGTCACGTGCTGAAAGTTGTATTTCTTTAGATTTGATTTGCGATGATAGTTTTTTTTTTATTTGAACTTCCAGCATTGTTTCATTTTATTTTATCCAGTCACGTGCTAAAAAACACACGGTTAAAATATTTCTTTAAAAATTCGTTAAAAATAGAAGCTTAAGTTATACATTAAAACACTGATACGATTAGAAAACTAATTTTTTTAATCTTTAAATTGATATGAAAATCATGTTTGTCCGATTATATTTTCGGAAGTTATAGCGGAAAAACGTCGAAATTTCACTTAAGTTTTAATTAATTCAAATGCCAATTAAAAATTCGAAAAAAGGGCTCCAAGGTGCACATTCCCGACCTCCAAGGTATACATGTACCAAATTTGGTAGTTGTAGGTCAAACGGTCTGGCCTGTAGAGCGCCAACACACACACACACACATTGAGCTTTATTATAAGTATAGATAAACATGATTTTCATTTCTATCTTTACTCTTTTAAATCTTTTAAATCGTATGCTGTCAAAGAAGGAAACGTAACAATAATGCAATATTGGTAAAAGATCAACTTTTTGAAAACGCATCAACTTTCAAAGAAACATGCTTAATAATAATGTAATACTAGTGAAAGCAGGTAAAAAAATATACGCTACAAAAGGATTATGATGAAAATTGTATACGCTATTTTTGCTTCAATTATTCAAAACCTCCTAACGAAAACAGGATCATGTTGTCACATGATAATAAAATTCATAATTTTTTGATGAATATTGCTTGAAGATATAGATGAATAATAAACATAATCTCAATATTATAGAATAATTGATTCTAATTCTAGAGAATTACAAATTTTAAATTATATATTATATAATAAAATTTCATTGTGACATTCAAATTAATCATTTTTTCTCCTTACCCTTTTATAACAATTCCTTTTCCTGCCTGTCCTTCTGTTATTGAATTAAATTCTTTTCCACGCAATAATTTTCTTTCTTTTTTAGATAGTGAATTCAATTCGAAGTCAAAACAATTAATCGTTAGACATCTTTTCCTGTCTTCAACATTTCTGAAATTATTTTGAATTCCGGTGAACGTACCTCTCAACTGGAAGAATTTAACTGAAATTTAAATGTTAGATATATTATAAATGGTCGATAAATATACAGATTAATCGATTATTATTTTGATCATGAATTATAAACTTCCCATTATTCAAAAATATTGATTACAAATAGAAAAAGGAATGTAGTAAAATATAAATAGGAATTTTAATTAAAGTTAAATTTTCTTTCATAAAAGAAATTTTGAAATGCTTTTGTTTATATCATTCTAAAAAAAAGTGAATTCTTGTCTCTGAAGAGACATGACAAAAGTTGCAATAAATAGATAAAATAGAAAAACGACTATGATAGATAGAATCCACAAAATTTCTTTCTCGTTAAAAACATTTAAATCTAAAATTTACAGAAAATTACAAATACTAAATGAGACTTTTAATCATAATATTATGATTATTAATTTTTGCTGTATGTGAATAAAAACGAAGAAAAAAAAATCATTTATAAAAATCGAGGGTTAATTTAGATATGCTTCGTGACTTTAAATTGCATATGTCTTGTTAAAAAATAATAAGAATTAAAAAAAAATATTTACAAAAATGTGTGAGCTCACATTAATTGAAAACATTTTAAAAATCTGTTAAAAACAGATATATATTTGTTTATTTAAATGAAAAAAAGATAGGCGATAAACTAATGTGAAAGACTTTGAAAAAGAAAACTATTTCACAAATTAACGTATGTTTAAAATTATCAAATGCTGGGTTTGGGGTCTGCTAATAGGATTAAAAAAGGAATAAGTAAAAAGCGAAATTATGTCTACTGCTGTGGAAGACTTATAAAGAGTAAATTTTCTAGAATTGTTCTAAAGTTTATCAAATTTGAAAAAAAGATGTTGGTAAATAGCATCACTTCATCCTTAAACATACTGGATATGTTAAGAATAATTCAAATTCAAAAATAAAAACTAAAATGTGTATTGTAAATGGAGATAAAATATTTAGAGTCAGCGATCTAGAATTTTTTAACAAGTAATAATAATAATAAATGAATGTAAATAATCGTTTTTGCTTAATTTCACCACTTTTACATGTATTAAAAACCTAATTGGATAAAATCTATTTTGTTTCAATAAAAATAACTTCAATATATTCTACAGAACGAGATAATTCAAATTAAAATCAACTTCAAAGTGATAAAAAGCAATTCTATTTCTAGTATGATTATTTTAAAACACAATATAATCAGAAAATATGTAATATAATCTGGAATTTTAATTAAATCAAATTAAAGTCAACGTGACAAAAAAATCAATCCTATTTTCAGTATGATTATTTTATACAACATATAATCAGAAAATACGTCATATAATCTAGAGTTTTAATTACATCAAATTAAAGTCATCTTGATAAAAAAAATCAATCCTATTTCCTGTATGATTATTTTGTGCAACATATAATCAGTAAATACGTAATATAATCAAGAATTTTAATTCAACACAATGTGTTAGACATCACGTTCATGCATTTCTTATAATTAATGGAAACATGCAATAGTAATTTCTGAGGATGCATTTGAGAGACTTTTACTAATTGAAACTGTACACAATAAAAATAAAAAATAATGTCAGGACTGCAAACATTAAATTCACTCAGTAAAAAGAGAATGGAAATTACCACCGGCTTGCATTATGGCTTTAACATCATTTTCATCAACAAACTTTTCCAAAAGGCAGCCATTGCCATTAAGAGGTAGCAATCCACCCGTTAAAAGTGTAGCAAATCCAAAAATAAGCCTATAATAGTAAATTGTAAAAAAGTAAATAATCTGATGTGTCTTAATACTAACCTGTTAAATTTCACACAATTTGAAAATGATGTCTTATATTGAAATATTAGTTAAGATAAAAAATGAATTGAAAACGATAAAATTAATTAGTTGAACTTCTTTACTTGTGAAAATATTTGGGGGAAAACAAGAATTCAATTTTCTTTAAAACTATAGATGCAAATTGATGCAATAAAGTTTTACAAAGCTTTATATTTTAGGAAACGCAAAATTGTTCAATCGTTTTGTGAATATATTATCACTTGAACTGAGAACTTGTATTAGAGAAAAATGGAATTCTGTACTGTACGAGGATAAGAAACAATATATGACCAATATTGTTTATTCAAGTGTTTTCATCAAATCAATTCAATACAAAATGTTCTTATAAAGATGAAATTTTTGATAATTTCGGAGACAACATACATGTGTCAGCTAAAGAAAACTTACCATTGAAAAAAGAATTCAATATCCTGTATCATCGCAAACATAATTAATTGCTGATACTAGCATTAAATTTGTTTTAACAGTGACAGAAATATTCAAGAACTTTCTGAATACTTTCATCTTTTGAAGAGAAACTTTTGTTTCAGATGAGAATCAAACTTTACTATGCCAGGATAAGAAACAATATAGGATCAGATTGCGTTCGTGTGTTAAGTTCAGTTTCCAATGCCAAATGATAATCAGTGAAGAAATATCAATAAAATATAGTTCCAAAATCATGCAACTATTGCATCATCTCACTATACAATGTCTCACCAACTCTACTAATTAGCATTAAATGCATATTTATGTGCATATGTTTGTATACTCTTCTCCGTGCAACTTTTTAAATGATTTTCAAAAACAAATCTTAGTGTTTGTTCATAATGATCGGGCAAAACAGTTCATACAACTGAAGTTAAGTGAGATGTCTTGAACTTTCACAAATTTTATAAAATGCAGCAATTATTTAAACTGTTGTAATAAAGAAAAAAAAATGCAAACATTTTAATTGCTTTAAGAGTAGCAATTTTAGGACCATGAAATTTGGATAGCTTCGATTTTTTTTGTAAAATTATTATTATATAAAATTAATTTTTCTTAAAAAATATTTCAAATGTATAATTCTATAAAAGGCACTATTTTAAATGTTTTTTTTAATTTCACGATAACTTCAAAAATTATATTTTTAAAATAATTAAAACATTTATATTATTTATGTATTTTAAATATGAAATTATGTTAGATCAGAACAAACATCAGTTATTTACATTCAAAGAATAGTTATATTTTTAAGATTAAGATTCAAATATTAGTTTGATTTCCTAGATTTAGATTCAAACACCATTTATATTTTCTCTTATAATATAATGCACCATTGTTTTAACTATAGATAAAACAATGAGTAGAATCGAAATGTAGAGCATCTTAAATTATCATCAATAATAAATTAAAAAGTATTTTTAAGTATTAAGAATTGTACATCAGAATTTTTCATACTTGTCTACAACATCTGGCAATGATATTTCTATCAAATGTATAAATCGTCCATTCTAAAAGAAAAAGATAACATTGCAAGGTAAGAAAAAACTTCAGATTGTAATTTTAACTTATTTAAAAAAATTATTTCATTAAAAATTAAAAATATCAATCTTACTTTATACACATGTCCTAACACATGAAAAAACTCCATTCCTTCCATAGAAGAAATATCACCTATAAAATAGTAAGCAAGTGGAATATTTATGGCAAGGATGGCGTAAATGATTGCAGCGATATACATGTTAAATCTTTATTTATACCTTTGAAACCCAAGAATTTCCAGCCTGTTAGCACTGGGTGCTTCTCATGGGTTTGAGCCAGTCTCTATCTGTATAATGTGATGTCTAAGCGTTTTGTTTCTGTGTAAATGGTTGGTTACTAAAATATTTCTTCGTTAGACTTTGGATGCTTCTAATAAATGCAGCCAGATCGTTCATAAGACATCACGTTTATCAAAGACAAAATGAATACACACTGATTACATATAAACACTCTTCCTCAGAGAGGGTAAACAGAAGCGCCATCCCGTGGCGATATCAAATAGTATACCGATATATTTAACACTCCTCCCCTATGCATTCCTTGGATGCATCGCAAATTAATCTTGAACCTCTAAATCATATAACCTTTCAACTGGTCTTCTTAAAGTACCATAAGAAATCTTGATCTCACAAAATTAATTTTGCCATCTCTTCCTGGAAACAACACACACGTTTACAAAATATCACGTTTATTTTACAAGACATCACGTTTATTCATAGACAAAACGAACACACACTAACTACATATAAGCATTCTTCCTCAGCGTGGGTAACATAAATGCCATCACGTGGCGATATCAGTTAGCATATTATATATGTATTGAATATGTAACGGATACTTCTCAAATAAAATGCGAAAAATCTACTCGCCACCTTCAATTCCTTTCAGAGAGGAAAGAGCGTTTTGAATGATCTTTTAGCTAACTGAATTTGAATTGAAATCTAATCAATGTGCAGTTTATGAGCTTATTTCAGCATGTAATTTATTTATAGCTTTGTGAAGACAAGCTTTTAAATTAATTTGGTCAAGACGACATTGAAGAAATCATTGTCTTTTAAAACCTTCGCTGCTCTGGAAATAAGAAATAAGAATTGTTGATGAGTACCAGAATTACACACGGAAACCTTAATAGTTTAGAAAAATACAAAAAGGAAAAAGTCAGCTATTAAAATTATGAAGAGGATAAAAGCTCCTTATTTTATAGTCTTTTGGAATTTTATATCTCTGTTTGGTAAGTTGTAAAAATTTTCACTTTGACAAAATTGGCTCAGTAAGTGTGATTAGTTTCATTTTGAAATATCTTTCGAAAATACAGGCTGATGATATAAATGGAGATCTAGATACATTTAGTTTAATTTAAAATAATGGTACATCTAGAGGTTTAAAGCTTTCGAATTCAATAATAATTGGCAGTATTTCTACAATGGACATTTAATTTAATGTTCGTGATTGAAGAATATATAGATGATGAGTTGGCAATAGGTTTACAAATCCGTTGAGTTTAAAGATGCAATGTAATCATCGATTCTTTGGGACTGAATAGATCCTCTTTTTTTCATGATTCTGTTAATCATTCTTTTTGAAAGAACTGGCATGATAAACGTTTAGTTTGCAATTCGGCTTTTCCTTCAACTAACTTTGCACTAATCATGGTTGGAGTAATTAAATCGTATACTTACTTTTGCGATAGCATAAACTAATTATATTGACATAAAGATTATAAGCAAAATAAATATAGAGAATTTCTTTTTTGGAAAACTGTCTAATAATATACTGTCAATACTAGAACTATTTGAAAAAACTATCAACTAACATGTTTTTTATACTAGAATTATTTGAGAAAACTGTCAAAATACAAACGATAAAAAATTTATCTTACATTTACGTTCCATAATTAAATCCTTTATTTAGAATTAACTTTTAGCTTTGTAATTTTTTACATATTAAAATCACAGTCGTATCAGGAACTGAATTCTTTATTTTGTCGAATTCATTTGTTAGAATCAAATTCATTATTTATTGATCTGAGCAATTTGTTTGAAAGATTGGACATGAAAAGAATGATGCACTTAATTTAATTAATTCCCTTTAGTATGAATACAATTTTTTTTTTTTTAAATTTCAAAAACCATTTCAAGAAATTAATTATCAAGTTATTTAAATGAAGTTTTATATTAAAGGGCTATTAGTTATCATTAAAAACTTTTCTGTTCCTCCACATTCTGTTAAACTTCCAATCTTATGATAATTTATTATACATTCTGAGATAATATATATACTTTTATTTTAGAAAAACAAGACTTTATTTCATACCGAAAAACCTTAGTTTCTCTCCAAATAAGTACACATCTGTTTCTTCATTTTCATCAATGTAAACTTTCCCCATAATTGTGCCACACTGAGCGTAGAAATCTAGAGCATCGAACAATCTAGAAGTACACCAAGAAAATGAGAAATAAGTACTTGTTATTCTTTATTTTTTTATTTAAAAACAAACAATTTATGTCTAGAAGAAAATTAACCATTTGAATTATTTCTATAGCTTTTGCTTCTGAAAGTTACAAACATATTATTTTGTTATTTGGGAGTGAATTTTATATTATTCATTCATAAGAAAATTTTAGTATATATACATATATATTATGGTTTAAACTTTATAGGACAGACTATTAAAATTAAAAAATATTAAATTCACCATATATGTACTTCAAAAGATAAAAATTTACATCTTGAAAATATTTTTTCGAATCTTTAATTAGTTAAAAATTAAAAGAAAGAAAGATTTTTTCTATAATAACTCCTGAAAACAAAATTGCCTGTTACCCATTTTAACCTAGCTTAAATGATTCTTATGATTTTTACCTAACTTAAAGAAATTTTTTATTGATACTCTCCAATTGATCTAGTAGATTCAATAAACTTAAAAATAATTAAGTTTATTGAATCTAACTTTAAGTCTAACTTTTGTATGCCTCCAAGTCATTTCTAGAAGTAAACAAAACAGGAAAAAAGTGTTATTTTAAGTTAAATGCTTTTAGGAAATCGGATATCCAAAGTAATCATAATTATTTACTTTCCCAATGGTGGCGTGTATTGCTTCCATTTAGTCTTTGCTAAACTGATTGTTAAAGCTTTGTTCTTTACATCAGTTTTAAAATCGAATTGATCTGTCGAAGCTCGCCATCTAAAATAGAAAATATTTAAAATTACTTTTTTTACAACTATTCTTTTATTTATATATTCTTCTAGTCATTATCGGTTCAAAACAAAATAGCTTTAAAATAGAATAAAGTGACTAAAAAAATCTAGACAGAAGTCATATACATCGTTTAAAACCGGGAATCATCTATCAATTAAAACTGGGGAAAAGAGGAAAAGATTTTATAATAAAATCCGAGCCATACTGTTTTACTTAGAGCATATATTATATTTCCTTTGAACAGGAATCTTACATATTAATTCAATTACTCGAATAATTGTATACCAATAATTAATCATCAAAAATTAACTAGGATTTTCGAAAATGGCCCTTTTAAGACAAAAAAAAGGCTTCGATTATGAATTGGTGTTACTATGCCAACATTTCTACAACTGTGAATTATATGAAATTTTTTTCGTATCTTCAAATATTATGCATTGCAAAAAGTCTAATATAACACTTTTGCCAAATAGAAAATAAACTATGACCTTTCATCAACCTTTATATATTGCCATAACAGAAATCGTCGATGTATGCAAGACAAAAGAGATTTATTAATAAAATAAAATCTATTAATAATATCTATTAATAAAATAAAAAATTGAAAGTTGAATTCAAGGCAAAAACTTCTATGGCGTAAACAAATACTCAGACTTCAAGAGTTAAATTAGTTACTCTCGGCAGGAAGTTACTTACCATTTTCCTTCGAGTTCAAGGTCGAAAAAAGTATATAAATAAAACAGACTCGCTCTAATAAGATATTGCACGTTTCAGTGAATTCAGGTTCCATTCTACTAATTAGATATTAGCATACATTTTTCTTCTAATCTAAATGTCAGCATTCATAAAATATATAATGGTATATTGAAGGCTGACAATGACAGTATCATAACTTAGAAGACTTTTATTCGACACGAAATAAAGAGATGACGTATTTCCTTCCATAAATATGGTAGTACATTCCTTAACATTTCTATCTTTCCTGGTGATAATAAGATACTCTAACATAATTAACAATCATCGGTATACAAACATAGATAATGATCAATACATTGTTGTATGTTTTATTTATGTTGGTAAATATATAATGTTGTGGGTATGTTAATGAATTTTATAAGTTAACTAGCTGTAACCCGACGCGTTGCTGTCGCAAAAGAATTGATATTGGAAATATCGTTTGGAATTTGACACAGTTATCTTGTTTACTTAAAAATGATAGCAAGAAGGATATTTATTTTACTATCCACAATTAATACATTAATTGAAATCAAAGGATATGTAAAGAAGAAGCAGAAATAATATTTATTCTACTTTTATTATTTCATTCTATAAGCAAATATTCATTTTTATGTATTTGTGTATTCTTATAGAATTGTAAAACTTGGGGTTAAAATTTTGACTATTTATTGACTATTGAACGGCTGACTATTTATTGTATATCGTGATTCGTTTAGAATTCTCAAGTTTAATATTAGAAAATGTGATAAAAATATTTTCTTTTATAATTGATTAAACATAAAAAATATGTTTATACCATAAAGTCTTTAATATAGTCGAATAGATAATTTTTTGAAAATTAAGATAGTTTAAAGTTATTTGTATTATAAAATTTTACGAAGTTACTGCAAAAAACGCATTTTTTTTAAATAATTAGTTAAAAATATCAAACCTATAGAATTGATTCCCCTAAACTTTCTCGTACAATCTCTTATAAAACTATAGCCTCAGAGAAAGACTTACATTGCCTATTTATTTACAATAGCTATGAAATATTAACCTTGAATTTAGCATTAAAACTGAGTGTGTTTGTCTTCTTGGCGAGTTATTTGATGGTTAATCCTTCGTTAACATATGCTGTAAATAGATATGGAAACATTATATATATTTTTAGATGATTGTATTATGCCTATAACCTTCGCGTAAAAGCAAGTAATAAGTAGTTGAAGTCGGAATTGGATGAGCAGTACGGTAGTGCATAAAAGACATACAGACAAACTCATTTTTATTTATATAGATGGCTTTTCTGACACTCGAATTCCTCAGTCCCTCTAATTGAGGTAAATCACATAGACAAATCATGTGAATGGAGTCTCAACTGTTAATCCAACAATAGCAATGGCTTTCATAGCCATTCGTTTTGATTCATATTCTAATACAAATTATTTAAATGTTCACTGCGATATCTCTACAAAAAAGTATAGTTACTAACTCTGTTGAGCAACTGGCTTTTAACCCTTGTTGGATTTCGGTTTGAAATTAAATTTATAATTATATAAATCAATCAAACGTAGCTTTCACATTCTATTTACAATGGCTGTTGGATTATTTGTCATGGTCTAATATTACAATAACATCCATTTAAATGCTGGTTGTATTGCTTTCATAAGTATAGTACAATTCAAGCTGCAAAAGTAGGTTGTTCATTGTGCTGGAGAGTCTGCTCTACTAATCAGACTAAGATGCATATACCATAAGAATAATATAGTTTTTGATTTGTTAGTAGAACCTTAAAACTGATGCTTAACTCAACTATATTTTAATCTTAGAGAATTATTTTAATTGCATACAATTATACAACCTATATTATATCTTAAAAATTTATGCTTACAATAAGGCAAATTTCACATGCTTCTTTTTATCTGAAGGTGTACCATCTTCATTTGATTCCCTTTAACAGAAAAACAACAATATTCAGAAATATTCAGTCATATAAAAAGAAGTTATATAGGTCAGAAAATTCAGTTTTATAAAATATTTCAATTTATATCATATAAGCTAGGAACAAACCCCCCTGTGGTGGAAAGACACGAATTGTAATTGGTGCAGTCAGATTTTGCGCCAGTGAAAAGTGATGTGTTCAAGCTCCTTATAAAAATACGTGTTAATAGTTAAAAATCAATGTAATTTTTAGAATAAAGGGAAACTTTAGAATAATGATAATAGTCAAAGACTATTTTTTTAGCATTTTGCCAAAAAAGGCACCATAAATATGAGGGCGTATTTAGACATGCGTATATAATACAAAAAATTGTCGAAATGAAGTAAAAAGTGCTATTTTATTAAGGCATCAAATACTCACATGGATTAAGAATTTTATTTTTTAGGCCAAACTTAGTTTTTTTTAGTCATATTTAGGGAAATATTAATGAGATAACAACATTTTAAATAAAAAGGAACGTGTACTCTATTGCTATTGAAACTGAATGTGGTATAAAGATTTTAATGTTTCCTTTTAGCAAATGAATTTTGATCACACCCTTGACCGTATTGAAGAAGATATACCAATTAAAGCTCGGAATTTTCCTAAGATTGATTAGTCTAAAATTAGAAGAATGTTGATAATTCTAAATAATTAAAAGCGTAATAATTATGTCAGATTTTGTCCGAAAATATAAATTTTTTTTAAATATAGAATTTTAATATTAAAATTATTTCACTGAATATATTACTTCCTTAAGACCAAAAGATTATAAAAATGATAATTGATATATTTTTTTCAGAATTAGAAATTTTAAACAGACTAATTGAAACAAAATAATATATATATTGTTTACGTCATTTAACCCCTTTCGAAAGTGTTTAAAAATGATACTGAATCAAATAAATTGTTGAATAATCCTTTGAGATACTGAATAAATTATAGAAAGTAGAAAATATAAAACTTAAATATTGAATTATTTTTTGCACTCATATTTTTAAGAAACAAAGTTGGTAACAGCAAGAAAAAAAACAAAAAACGTTTTTCTATTAATTGAGGTTTAATCATTTTAACTTGAATTTAAAGTTCATATTTTACGTTAGCTGGAGCATAATTAGACAAAATGACCTAAAGATTCTATAATAAAATTGGTTTGAAGGATATAAAATTTTGAAGCTAAGAGATTTTACTGCAGAGATTACTAAGAGAAAAAGTTACATAAAATATCATATTAAAAATTTCAGCTAGCATACATTTCTATGAGCGAGCTAGCCGTCTAAGGAGACCATTGTTAAATAATAGTATGCTGAATATTGCTTCCAATTTCTATTTTTTTAAACTCATAATTATAAATATAGAGCATCTGGCTACTGTTCGAAAAAAATTTTTAAGCAAGAAGTTTAGAAATGAGATTATAAGTTTAAATAAACAAGCTCATTTTTGCAGTCCAAAGAGTAACAGAAAAAAAAGAAGAAAAAATTATAATATTTGGAGCAATTGGAATAAGATATTTATTTTAATAATGTGAAATCACAGAAGGGATAAAAATTACCAGCTGTCACTTATTAGGTAGTTCTACGAAGGAGTATAGGTTGTGGTAGTCTAGTGGTAAGTTCACAACTTTGGGACAGGAGGGTTTCTGGTTCGAAACCCAGTTTAAAACCCATCATATAAGCGAGAATGGTGCACGTTAATCGGTCGGATCAGATTATGATGTGGTGCAGAAGTTTGTGAAGGAGGATATCAGCTCAGGTATTGTCCTCGTCATTTGAATGTGTTGCGAGTTCCATATTTAAACAGCCTTAGTGTTTCTTTTAAGTAGGAAGTAAATATAACTAAACTTAGCGATTAGGAAATACATCAATCATGCTACTTAACATAATTTCTCCATATATCATATCCTTAAAAAACCTTCAATTTACAGAATGAACACAAAAATGAATTTCCTTTTAGAATCTTATGAAGCAAAAAAAAAAAGGTAAAACATTTAACAGGTTTAACGATAAGAAACATTGGTATCAAAATTTTTTTTAAAGCTGTTTTAAAATATTTCAGTCCATAGAATCAGCCTATAAACATGAAGCTTCAAAATTTATCGGAACAATACTAGCGTTTGAATATATAATTAAAACATTACTTAAGAAGACCATTGAAAAATATTCTCCATCTTCTCATCGGTTTTAAATAATGAATCTGAAGTCCACCACAGGAAAATGTTCTCTTATCACTGCTTGATTGCTGAAAGCCTGATGACTCTTGCAGCTGGTAAGTTTTTCCATTTGCTAACTTCAAGTGAATCCAAGCTTCTGCTTCTTGGTTGGTTCCTCTTGCTATGCGAGTTATGAGGTACTCCGATTTTGAGTTCACTCCATAAAAAAATATTTCATCCACTGTCTAAAAATTCAATTATGATTAAAACCAACCATTAGTATGCATTAAATATCTCGTTTGAATGGTTGTTAAAGAAAAGAAAAGGTCAATTTTTACAGCAAGCATGACTCTAATTTCTGATGCAAAATTCTGAACAAGTTCCGTTTTTCAGAAATTAATAATCGCACATTAAATGAGAGATAAAAGATATATTTATTTATACCATACAAAAAGAAATCAATATAAGTATAGTGATTAAAAATGGTTAAAAAAATCGTAATCTATTTTGTTTTATTAATAAATATTCATGCAAAAATTATTTGTTACCTTTATTTCGATACGCAAATTATTCATGTTGGTAGTCATATATATTTTAAAAGTAAGCGTTTGACAAGCGTTCGGCTTTATAAATGCTGTCCAGACTAAACTACTGAATTTACAGACGTCACGTTCGATTCTCATGTAATCTTAGTGATAACTTAATATATCTCGAACCTCGAAATTTATTTTATACAGAAATTTTTTATTTAATATTTGGAGCTTATTTGGAAACTTTTTCAAACATATTTCTCTGGAAATTTCTTACAATTATAGAAGAAAAACTCTCTACAATGTCCAAAACAGTAAACAATTGTTGTTTTAAAAGTTATGTCTACATTTTGCATTTCTGACATAGTATACCAAATTATGAGAACTTTTTTAGATATTACTCACCTTGTAGAAAAACTTTGAAAAATTAAAAATAAAGTTCTTGTATTTGACATTTTAATTCTCACATCACTAATTTTTTTCTTTAATTCATTATTCAAATGTTTCAAAAATAAGAAGAATGAAAATACCTTTAGTAATTCATTGTTTCCCATGTTGGACTTTCATGAGCAAAACTCTTGATACGGTGACCAAGTAGAAAAATAATCAAATGCACGTCAAATATCTTATTTCTGTTTAAATAAACTGATTTTTAAATGCTTTATTGCTAGTTAATTACAATAATTTTGATTTTTAGATACCTTAACTTTAAGATTTTTATATTACTCTGCTATAGAAAATTTTCAGTTTTAAAAATTGACGACTCAGTTCCTGATGAAAATGTAATGGCAGCACTTTAAGCAAATATAAATGATATAAGTTTCTGTTTTAGCAATTCATTTTTATTTAATTGTCTTTCTTGGAAATACATGAGTATGTGGCGAATGATGGATACACGTTTATTTTGTGGGAAACAATATTTTTTTTTTGTATTTGTAAAATATTTTAAAACATTCGGAACTCTGTGAACTTAAGAATATGTATTTGTTTTCGTTATTTAAATTATAAGCAGATGCTTTCTCAAATGATTGCTAATGAATTATTAATAAGTTCAGTTTTTTTTTCAAAATGAATTTTCAACTGACGTTATTTTAGGTCATTTCAATTTAATATCTCTCGGAATATTTCAGTTTTACCTTTGTTATACTTCTCATTTTTCAAAGAATTCTAAAAACCATTAAATATAAAAAAATAATTACTGACTTTTGATGTTGACTTTCTTCATTATTTTAAAAAATGCGTGCCTAACTTTTGTAAGCCTGATAACATTTGTTTTATGCTGTGTTGATATTTGTTTTCTCCGTTAACAATTGATAAACTTTTGCAAACTATATTTTTACTCAAGGAAAATGATTTCTTACACTGATCAGTTCAGATTCAGGCAGTGGAGACTCCAAAGTTATTTCTTCAGGATAGGGAAGGAAATCTGTTTTGTATGGATCTCCATCCGCATCCATATCGAAAGGATTGAACCTCGGCTTAACGGAGCGCCTGAATATCGATATATATAAATAAGAAGAGATCCATTTGCACCAATATGTAAAAGCTGTGAATAAAAACAAAATATAAAAAAATGAAAACTGTATCTAAAATGTCAAGTTATCATGTGAGAGCATTATTATTATTTTTTTTAATTCCCGTAATATCAGAAGGACGATATAAAATTTAGAAATTATAATATTAGAAAAGTGATGATTTTTGATCACCTCAAATTTAATGGTCGCTTCTAAAAAGTTTTCTCGGGGCAAGAATTTCTTTTTCGTGAAAAACCAGTTTAAAAGCTTTGAAACAATAATTTGACTATCAGATTACGTATGTCAAAGCTTTTTATTATTATTTTTTTTATTTTCGAAATAAATCGCCTTAAATTGGTTTGGATTGAATATGATATGGCTCAGTCGTCATTTGTCGAGGTTCCTCCCCCCGCCCCTCCTTTTTCTTCTTTTTCTCTTCCTCAAAATGGTTCGAGTATTTTAAGGTTTCAGAATCCCACACCAAAACATTATGTTCTCATATGGTAACAAAGTAATATAGAATTTCAGGAAAAAATTAAGGCATCAGAAAAAAAACCCTTAAAATCTGTAGGAGGAGACCTTATTTAACCAAATTTTTAAATAGAATTTATTTATTTGTAAACGCTCATAGAAATTAAAATATTATTTATTACACAGTATACAAAGTATAGAAAAAGTATTGTGCTGTGAAAAATTAAAAAATACATATTTTGCCGAGTTCCAATGATTTAGATCACCACGAGATAGAAAGACACATTTTTTGAATATGCCTACCTCTCTGTCTAAAACAAATGTAACTCAAAAATGCTTTGAGTTGGGTTAATTTTATTTAGTATCTGGTCCCTTCAACAAATTTTAAACTGCTGTTAATTTTTCTATTAAAATTTGTAAATTTCCATTTAAAAAAATGTCTAGTAATTTTTAATACGAAATTCATTCAAAGGAATTCTGGTTGTTTGGTTACCCGAACGTAATTTAACACGATAACTACAAATAAAAAAAAGAAGTCAAATTAATAAAAATTAACTTACGTATTACTCAATGCCCATAGAAATTAAAAATGTAAATGTAAAATCTAGAAATCTATCAAATTGGAAGGAAATTCGTTAAAAGGCTGGCTTTCTGTAAATCTGTACTTTCAGAAACATGTAAATAAAATTAATTAATTAAAAAAAATCCCTTATGTTCTGACATAAGGGAAGCCAATTTTCCTTGTGATCTATACTTCCCAGGTTGAGTACTAGTTCAGGCAGGGTTGTTTTTTTGTATTCTACCTGTGAGGTGGGTTAAGGCACTCCCTGTAAAAAAAGGTTGTGCAAGCGGATGTGATTTATGAAATATCTGTGTCGTACTCTTGACCCTAGTTAGAGCTACAGAAAAAATGCTGACTCGGCTTAAATAGCTGAAAAATAACTATCAGCTGGCTTATAAAGTTGCCATAAGTCATCACAACTAAAATAGTGCGGTGACATATAAATATAACTTAACACCCCATCTGGTTTCTAAAATTGTAATTATGTGTAAAATGTTGGTTCTAATCGGTTACAAATAACCCCACTGAAACACATACTGGATTTGTGGGTACCTCTTTATGAATGCCAGGGATTAATCGATAAAAATTACTCGATAGATTCTGTAAAAATATAAAGTTCACGCCAAAAATAACTATTTCAGAATTATGTTTTGAATTTTTTAAAAACTCTTAACTAAGATTCCCAATTTTTATTAAGGGGGATAATACCTATGTTAGAGAGTACGTGAGAAAAATTTGAGAAAGCAACTCTAAACCGGTTTTATAATATTATAAATGTTTAATTTCAGTTCAGGTAAGCTTTTTGTTTTAAGATCAAATCATTTTTAGAGCCTCTAGGGTGATTTATAAATCCATATTTCGATTCAAAAATCAATTTTCTCTTCTTCATTTTAAACACGTGGAGAACGACAGTTTTTAAAGAAAAGTTTATATCTTGATATATTTTGAGAAACTGGGATAAAATGAAATTGTCGAACAGGGACACTCATAACAATAACAGGGACAACATATATATATATATATATATATGATTGTAACTATAGAGATCAGCAACTCATAAGCCGGTTTACTAAATATCTGAAATAATGCAACTTCTTTAATACTTGATAATTGAAAATGAATATAGCACTTTCAAACGGCTATAACTATTCAATGAAAAGGAATTTATCGATAAGATTAACACATAATGTAAACTTCAAAATTTTGTATGCATACGTCGTAGATATTTTATGTGATTTTCTTTGGTCACACGGGCAATATTTAAGTGGCTGTCCGTTTCAAGCCATACATTCTGATGTATGTCTGCAGTCACCGACGCAAGCGCATTTACAAATTCGTAATTTGAGTTCTTAAATTGTTTGGGGGATGGGAAATTTTGAAGTTCCACCTACAGTCTGTGTTAATCTTATTGATAAATCCTTTTTCAATAAAAAGTTAAAAAAATATAGCCGCTTGTAGTAGCTGTATTCATTTTGTATAATATTGGATGGTACTGACACATTTTTTTAATAAGATAAGACAAATTACTTTCTTTTTTTCAAAACTCCCATCATAGAAATTTAGAACCAAAAGTTATGTGATTCTCGCTTAGTAACCATTTTAGATTTTTAAAATTATTTCTTAATTACCGATAAGTTATTTCAGTTTAGAATTGTTTTTTTTTTCACAAAGAATTTTTTTTGTTAATTTTTGAAACTTAAAAAGTTTAGCTACTAATCATCACAGCATATTTATAGACTTAAACGTTATTATCCTATTATTTCCTTTTTTATGCAGAGCAATATAAAAATTATATTTTCTTATTGAATTTAAGTAAAGTAGTGAATTTTAATTATCCCCAACAAGGACGTAAATGGAAGAGTTTCAAGACATTAATTATTATCATTAAAATAATGCATATTTTTTATGTTTAAACTGTTTTTCTGTAAGTTAAATAAGTAATTGTAGAAAACCTGATTTCAAAACTATTCATTACTTATTAAAATTTTAATTAAAAATTTAAAAAAAGTTCGTTTATATTTTCACTCTATAACGTTTTTTTTACGCCGTTTTTTATAGCTTTATATGAAATTATCGGTTTGTATGGCACCAACAGGCTGATATTTTCCCCTACATTGCTATAAATACAAAAATACGTGATTGTTTAAAATGATTTTTATTCCCATGAGCTCTATATGATACAATCGATTCGTAGAGGATCAATACACTGATACGTCCCCATATATTACAATAAAGAGAAAAGTACACGACATTGATACATGATTTTTATAGCTGTATATGAAACGACTGGCTTGTAGAGCTCCATCACATTGATACCTCCCCTGTATTACAATAAAAACAACAATGTGCGAATCTATGGAGTAATTTTTTTTGAAGTTGTATATAAAATGACCAATACATTGATACATTCCCCTACTCTACAATAAAATAAAAAAACTCACTCAATGATTTTGTAATAAACTATGAAATATTTTTAAAATAGTAAAAATAAAAATATGTCACTTACAACTCATTTTTAATTCTCTGTTCTATTAAATATCCACTGGTACTTTGGCAGATTTCAATTCTATTTGGTTTTTCAAAACAGGTTTTAAAATGCTTGATACGTACATGAAGTGATTATTCACCTATACATATTTCTTTCATAGAATGCATTACATGACAAATTGATCTCTTATTCACCTTCTTTCTTAATCAACTCTGACTCGAATTTGTTGTATCTTAGAATAACTTAAAAAGAATAATGTCATGGGTTGTAATTGTATTTTGACTTTGTTTTTTATCTAGTGGAAGATATCACATTACCATTTTCGTAATAGAAGGAAGTACTTTGGTAATGCTGACTGTCATATCGGTAAAATAAGTTTAACATTGGCAAGACGAGCAATAGGAATTTCATGATGTACGTTGTGGAAAGTGACCCAAAATTGCCAAATTAAGTAAAATGATCTAGTACATTTTTATTTAACACTTTCATTATGTTGCGAAAGCAGAAAAAGTAAGGTTTTGTTCAAAATACAAATTGCGGTGCTATACAACAATGATCTTACTCCAATTTTTCAATTCGCAATATTGAATTATTGTGCATATTTATATTCTCCAACCAAAATATATAAATATAAATACATAAATTATGCTCACAAACAATGATAAACACGTTCTAAAATCCTGAATTAATACTTTATTTTTATTTTCTTCAGTTTTGTGCTACAATAATTCCGTAAAATATTTCGAAACAGTGATAAATTATTGAAAGCACGTTTCGAAATACTTAGTGATTCAAAAATAATGAAAATAAGAATGATATAATATTTTCTAGTAGAAAATCGTAGTGAAAGTGCAATTACAGTCCATGACATTATCCTGTTTTTAAGTTAGTTTAAGATTCAACAAACTGGAGCCAAGCGTTGAATGAGCAAGAAAGAGAAAAACAGCCCAATTAGTTATATAATGGAATTCATAAAGTAGAATATAAAGGGGAATAATCATTTTAGGTATGTAGCAAGCTTTTCAATGCGTACTCTAAAAAACTAAATAGAATCGCAAACAACAAGAGATTTCTCCTGCCAAATCATTCGTGAATACAGTTGAGCAGAAAATAGAACTCAATATGTTTTGTAAGTCATATACAGTTTTTGTTTCGAGTATTTTTAAATAATTTATGGTTTGTTTCAAAATCATTTAACAGTTTCAAGATTTTTCTTTGTCTTTATTGTTGTATAGAAAAATGTATCAGAATATTGATATTCTACAAATCGATCGCTTCAGATACAGCTTATAAAAAATAATTTCATAGATTCGTGAATTTTTGTGTTTATGTTACTATATGGAATGTATTAATGTGTTGGTCCAGTATAACTCGATCTTTTCATATAAATCTAGAAAAAGCAGCTTACAACAAACATTAGAATATGGAATTTCGAACTAATTTCTTTTAAAATTTTGATAAGTATTCAAAAATTTCGAATTTGAGCTTTTTACTATTAATTAAAAAAATCTATTTTACAGAAAAACCATTTTAAATTTAAAAAATATAAGTTTAATGATAACCATTAATAAAATTTGCATATTTTTCTAAAGGTGACAAATTTTTAAAAACTGCATAATTTCCAATGTTACTTTCGTTATTGATTATTTTTATTGTCTATTGTATTGCTTTAACAAATATTTAAAATTGTGTTTTAAAAAAAATAAAATTAAAATCGCGCCAAGCGTTATAGTGAGCAACGTAAATTTCTGTTGCCCAAACGACTTATTCTACAGGTAGAGGGCAAAACGAAGGTTTCTTTTGTTAGTTTAAAACCAGGGAGCATTCTTGAGGTTCAAACTCGCAAGTTTCTAGCCGAGTGACAAACTCGCAAAACTCTCGTTGGAGTTTCTAGCCGAGTGACATAACTCCTAGACAAAAGCGTACACTCCGGTATGGCAGTTTGTTATGTGGCTAATGGAACTTACCACCACTAAGTTATTGAATTAGTCCTAGAATATTAAAAAGAAAATCGCGTATATCACTTTGAAGCTGTTTCCAACTCAATAATGCTATTTTAAATTTTTCCTGTAGATATTTAATTATATAAATGAAAATATAAAGAAACATTTAACAGATGTAAACTCAAACTAACGATGCAAATATTTTTTTCTAGTGCCTTCCGGCATACTTCCGGTAAGGCATTAAAATTGTGACTGATTATGTGATTGCAATCGGTGCTAAAATTGGTAAGCAGGATGTGGTAGAGGTAATGAATGTTTTGAAATAATCAAAACGTTTTCAATTTCTGACATTATACAACATTAGATTATACTCGTATGCAAAAAACTCGGTGTTCTAAAAAATGACAATTTTTATTAACTTACGTTTCCTCTACCAACATATGTGTGTGTGCTTACAATGCTTGATCTACAACCATCAAATTTGTCTACATACACCTTGTAGGGTAGAAATGTGCATTTCGGGACAATTTTTTTAATGTTTATTTGAATTTTAATTAGTTAAAAAAATAAGCTGAATTCTAAAGTTTTAGCGTGATAACTTCCAAACTGAAGCTAACTTGATGATTTGATTAAAATTTTGAGATATACCTCAATATACAACATCCAGAATCTTATATATATTACCTGGTAGTAAGATAGAAGACAGTACGTATATGTAAATTGTATACCATATAAATTTTATATCTGAATACCAAAAAAAAAATAATAATTTTGAGGTCAGGGGAAAAAAAAGAACTTTTCGAATTATAAGCCCAACTTATCTTTCAAAAGACAAGACTTAAGATAAGGGTTTGGAAAAAATAATTTTTGGAAGAAATAACTTGTTATACATAAAATATAAGTATACGAGTGACTTAAAAAAGGTTTAATACCTAATAATAATTTGGGATTGCAACGCATTTCGAAAAGAAATTACCTGTTCCAGAATACCTCTTTTTTGCTATGTATTCCCTAATAGGTAGTGGGATGACAAAGCATTACATTTTTATGATATTCCCTACTAATCTTACATCAATTAGTAATTGTTGCAATATTAAAGATATTTAGAATTTTTTTGCAGAAACATTAAATCAAACTGAATAAATATTCTTCTCCGAGAGAAAAAAAAACTGAATCATTGCATTTCCGTTTATTTATTAAGTTTTTCTTTTTTCTTTAGATCCACAGTTCTTATTATTATTCTGAATGAAATTCTTTGTTGTAAATGATGTTCTAAAAATAATAATATTAGCAAGATGTTTTATAATACTGACAATGTATTTAGCGTAGTTGATTTAAAAAATATTGTTCTAATTTAATATGTTAATTTTTCTGATATACTCTAGAATTATAAAAGTAAACAAAATGTGGAATAAAATACTATGTTGTTGTTGTTATAGAATTTTCTATTTTCAAATGCACTTCTCTGATCGCATTTAAAAATACTACATTTATAAGAAAATAATTTTATTTTAAATCTGGGAAGATATATATCCAATTTTTATCAGAATCACCCTAATTAAAATAGAAATTATTATAAAATGTAACCATATTAATTTTAGGATTCATAACGTTCGGAAAAATATAAATAATCTATAATGTCATGAGGAGTCTATAATAATTATTATTATTTCATGTTCATTTACTAATTTTCAGCTACTTCATTCAGCTAGAACTTTTTTTCATCATTTTATATATTATTTATTTAAAAGTGGAGAAACGTATTTGAAAATATAGAATCCTCCAGAAACAAGACCTGGATCAGTTCAGTATTTCTCATTTCTCTACAATCTTCAAAGTAATAATATAAATAAAAATGATGAAAGGATGGAAAAGGTTCCATATCTTCCTTATCTTAAATTACAATGAGTTTCCAAATTTTGCATGACGTAGAAAAATTGGAAGGAAGAATTCTTCAGAAGCTAGTTTTAAAAAATGTTTAAAATAGAAATTGTAATAAAACGCAACCAGATTAATTTTGTGATTCAAGCATTGCAAAAAAAAAAAAAAAAAAAAAAAAAAAAAAAAAAAAAAAAAAAAAAAAAAAAAAAAAAAAAAAAAAAAAAAAAAAAAAAAAAAAAAAAAAAAAAAAAAAAAAAAAAAAAAAAAAAAAA